>BSBK01011829.1:662500-907500 GCA_027943335.1 Chamaecyparis obtusa
CTCATCGCTTGTAAGATATACCCAAAACTCAGAGACTTACTTAGTCAACTTCCACTGTCACAGTCCAGTGACCAGTCTTCACCCAATCTTTTGTAACTCAACCAATATGCAATATTATATCACGTGATCTTATATATAAGATCACAACACCTTCTTGTACACACAATTGTGTTTGCACATTCTGAATCATCCGTACGGAATCCATACACTGTAATAACTAGCCTGTTCTCTTCATAGAAACATATGTTGACATCAGTGACAAAACATGAATGACAACAATAGTAAATCCAATATTACTCAATGTAGTGCTTAAACATATTAAATGTATCCAACAATCTCCCCAATGCATTAGCAATATCTAACAATCTCCCCCTTTGGCATTGATGGAAACATATGGGAAAATCCATCAACCCAAAAGTATTCTCTCAGTACCTTTATCACATAGTCTCTTTTCCATAGGATTTTCACATAGTCTCTTTCCCCCTTTGACAACAATGGAAAAGGGTTCCATAAGTCATCAAATATCTTCAACAACTATCTTCAACAATCACTCCCCCTAAGGAGTAGATCCAAAGATCAAGTCCAGAATATGACAAGGCTCTAAAAACCTCTAGATTGGTGCATCCCCGCATCATTTAATTATCACTAGGAAGGGCCTGTACCCCAAGCATACCTCTGAGATACTCAAAGACACCTTTTGGAAATAGTTTTGTAAAGATGTTTACTATCTATTCCTTTGTGCTAATGTATTCCAACCTTATTTCTTTTTCTACTACCTTGTCTCTCAAGAAGTGATACTCAATAGAAATATGCTTAGTTTTAGAGTGCATCACAAGATTCTTTGACATGTTTACTGTACTAGTTTTATCACAATGGATAACCATTGGTTCAACAAAATTTATTCCAATATCTTTCAATATTTGTTTCATCCAAACAATTTGAGTGTGGTTAATCACAACAACAACATACTCAGATTCGGTAGTAGATTGAGCTATACAATCTTTCTTTTTACTTAGCCATGAAGCCAACTTTTTCCTAAGGAAAAATGCACCTCCACTAGTACTCTTCCCATCATCAATATTCCTTGCCCAATCAACATCAGTATAAGCATTAATTTCAAAGTTATCATTTCTATCATACCATAAGCCATATTCCATTGTTCCTTTTAGATATCTAAATATCCTTTTCACAACAGCCAGGTGTGTCTTTTTAGGTTCTTCCTAATATCTAGCCATAATTCCAACAACATTAGCAATATCTGGTCTAGAGTGAATCAAATATTGTAATCCACCAACCATTGACCTATACTTGGTTTGAAAAACACTCTTTGTCTCATCATTGTTTGTTAGTTTGTTACTAGTCACCATGGGTGTACCAACTAGTTTACAGTCTTCCATTCCAAACTTTTTCAACATGTCTTTAAGATACTTAGTCTGAGAAATAAAAATCCCATTCTTTCTCTGATTTATTTGTAGTCCTAGAAATAATTTCATTTCTCCTATCATGGACATCTCAAAATCATTCTCCATTTCTTTAGAAAATTTCTTACAAATTTCATCATTCTCTCCAAAGATAATATCATCAACAAAAACTTCTATTATCAGAATTCCATCTTCACTAGTTCTTAAATACAAGTTATTGTCAGCATTACCTTTTCTGAATCCAAGCCGAAGTAAGTATTTGTCTAACCTTGCATACCAGGTCCTTGGAGCTTGCTTTAATCCATAGAATGCCTTCTTCAACTTTCATACCATGTCTTCATCTTCAGATATAGTAAATCCATTAGGTTGTTCTATATAAACTTCTTCTCCAAGATCCCCATTCAAAAATGTAGATTTTACATCCATATGATATACCTTGAAGTCCTTGTGTGCAACATAAGCTAAAAATAATCTCACAACTTCTATCCTAGCAACAGGAGAAATTGTTTCTTCAAAATCTATGTCTTCTTGTTGTGAACAACCTTTGCATACTAATATTTCTTTGTTTCTTACAACAATTCTTTCTTCATTCATTTTGTTTTTTGAAAACCCACTTAGTTCCTATCACATTTTTGTCTTTAGGTCTAGGAACCAATTCCCAAGTGTTATTTTTCTTTATCCAATCTAACTCTTCCTTCATAGATTTGATCTAAGATTCCTCTCTGCAAGCTTCATTAGTAGTCTTTGGTTCAACTTGAGAAATCAAACAAATTTCTTCCCTTGTATTTGATCTAGTCATTATTCCTTGACTTGTATTACCAATAATTTGATTTTCAGGATGATTTTTCTTAACATACCTCGGAATCTTAGGAATCTCAGTAGCCTCACTTGTATCATCATCACAAGTCTCATTTTCACATTCAGTCTCAACAAGTTCTTCTTCTTCTGTAGTGGAAGCCTCCTTGATCTTTTTATTCTGATTACAATCATACATTCTCTCTTGTATTTGAAAATTTTCATCTATCTTGTCATTGTTACTTTCAATCATCTTCCTTAATCTTAGGTTAAAGCATTTGTAGGCCTTTCTTTTAGTAGAATTACCAAGGAAAATTCCTTCATCACTTCTAGCATCAAAGTTCCCTTCTTTGATTTGAATTTTGTTTAATGTGTATACTGCTATTCCAACAACTTCTCTCCAATGCACATGGGATATATTTACTTCAAGAAACATTGTCCTAGTAGCATCCAATATTGTTCTGTTTCATTGCTCTGCTATCCCATTTTGCTATGGAGTCCCAGGAGTAGAAGTCTATCTTTGTATTCCATGCTCTTCACAATATGAATTGAATAGATCTAAAGTAAATTCTCCACCTTTGTCTGATCTCATACATTTTATTTTTAAGCCTGATTCATTCTCTAATTTTTCTTTAAATATCTTGAATTTGTCAAATGCTTCTGATTTCTCCTTTAAGTGATCCACATCATTCTAGAAAAGTTATCAACAAAAAATATAAAGTACCTTTCACCATAGTATGATCTTGTCCTTGTAGGTCCACATAGTTCTGTATGTACCAGATCCAACTTTACTTTTTCTATATATGATTTAATTTTATAGTTGCTTCTAGTCTATTTTCCCATAACACATTCTCTACACACAGTGTTAGATGGTTTTACAATCTTTGGTAGGTCTCTCACTGCATTAGTCAAGCTTGCCTTCACAATATTATCAAAATTGACATGACAAAATCTTTTGTGCCATAACCAACTTTCATGTATCTTTTCAAAAAAACAAGAGACTTCATATGTATTTAAATCAAATACATTACGTCTAGATTTAGTACCGGTTGCAATCAAGTTTCCTATCTTACCTTTGATAAAACATTTCCCATCAATGAACTTTAATTGATATCCCTTATCCATCAACTGTCAAACACTCAACAAAGTTATGCTTAAGTCCATCAACAAGCAATACATTGACATTATTAGTCCTTCCATCCAAATAAATAGATCCTACTCCTATGATAGGTTTAGGAACATTGTCTCTGAATCTTAAAACACCACCATCAGACTTCATTAGTTTAACAAACTTATTTTTATCTCCAGTCATATGATGTGAGAAACCACTGTCTATAACCCATTCTGATTTCTTATCAACATGTGATACTAAAGCTTTTTCTTCATGTGTTGGTTTTTCATCTTTAATAGCAATAAATCGAATCTCTTCATAATCACAATCATCATCATCAGAAATACCTTCACTATCATAGTAACAGTCCTTTTCCTTTGAATACTTAGGCTTGAAAAACTTAGGTTTATGCTTAAGAACTTTTGTAGGACATCTAGATGCAAAGTGACATATCTTATTGCATGAAAAAAATTTCAATGGTAACTTTCCTTCAAATTTACCCTTATCTCTCTTTTCTCTTCTAGAGATTGGTGCAATAAGTTCATCTAGCTTTCTTTCCTCTTCTTGAATCTATTCCCATTCATCAACATATTCACCAAGATCTTCTTTTATATTACCAGTGCTGGAGCTCATAACTCCAGATATTGTCTTCTTGTGTGTAGATGCCTTTGAATTATGTTTCAACTTTAGGTAAATAATCTCCCAACTCTACAACTTCAAAGGTAGTTAATTTTGCAATCAACATTTCTCTGCTAAAGTTTTCTATCAGAGGTATAATCTCTTCTATAGCCTGAAATTTCCTCTTGTAGACAGGTGTCAATGATTTAAGGATCTTCACAATGAATTCTTCCTCTTCATAAGTGCCTCCAAAATTTTGATTCCAATCACAACCTCTTCAACTCTTTGTACATAAGCCCTAATATTTTCATCTTCATTCATTTGCAACTTCCCCATCCTTATTTTCTAGTTCTGTAATTTTTCTTGCTTAGTAAACTTATCTCCTTCATACAATGATTCCAATATTACCCAATTTTGTGTGCTGAATCCAGGTCTTTCACCTTAGTAAATTATCCTTCAAAGAGTGCACTGATCAGTGCTTCCCTTGTGACCATGTTATAAGAAAATGTCTTCTTTTTATCATCAGTAGCTTTATCTAATTTATACGCAGTCTTCATGGTTAGCTCATTCTTTGTAATCATCCAGTAGTCAATGCTGAAACATAGAAAATGAGTTTGCATCTTGTTCTTGCAACTGTCAAAGTTTTCAAGATCAATTTTTTGACTATCCTTCTGATGCAGGAGCATCCTAGGATTCTTGGAAATCTTGTATCAACCAAAAATATGTTCATCTTTGAAGGTAGATTGTTAGTTTTGATCTTGGTTTGGAGAGTTCTTGCTCAGTTTGGGAGACTGGTTGCTCAGTTTATGTGGTTACTTGGGTGCTCGGTCTCTAAAGAATGCTCAGTGACTGAAGGTGTCAGTTCATCTGGTGCTCAGTAATAACCATGTTCCTCGGTCATACCTGGCTTGGTCAGTTAATTGACGCTCAGTTATTTCCTCTGTTGCTCAGTGTTCTTGCTTACCAATGGGATTATTTGGATGAATCGGCTTGGCTGACTGGTGCATTTAATTTGGGTTGTGCTCCTCAAGTTATGGATTGACTATTGAATGTGTGGGGACCTAGATCTAGCATGTTGCATTCTTCTATGTGGATCTGATGACCATTGGACCATCTTTTGAGAATTTATTTATTTTGGAAGGCTGTTTGAGAGTCGACAGATGTTTTAGCATTTAATATTTGTTTATAGAGATTTATTGTTTCATCAGCCGACTTGTGGCTAGGAATCAATATTTATAGAATGCTTGGGGTAGTTTTTTAGGGCATAAGGATTGTTGGAAGGAAGGTTAGTATCCTGTGAGCTTAGGAGTAGGAAGATTGTTTGGAAGTTTGAGTACAAGTTAGATCTTTCCTGGGTGCCTACTAGTGTGTTGCCTATTGCAGACCTGGACTAGCTAAATGTTGATGTTGGGGAAAAGATATGGATCTTGCAAGATCTTGTAGACTTTTACTTGCATTGTAATTGGCCGTAATCAAGAAGGCCTTACAGCCCGACACATTGCATGTAATCAGTGTTTTCATGAATATAGACTTATGTTTCATTGCAGATTTGTTGTTGTTATTGTGTATTTCCACTGCATATTGGTTTGGCTGCAAGGTTGGTCAGTCCTTAACTGGATCCACCCACCTTGACTACAGTAAGTGGTATCAGAGAGAAGTTTGTTCCTGTTTGAGCAAAGTCTATTCCTATTGGAGCTGAGTGGATCTTGTGTATCTAGATCTTGATCTGAAGATGCCTCCAAGGAGAAATTGTGAGATCTTTGAAGAAGAAGAAAATATTGGAGAATTCTATCTTGATGATTTTAGGGCTTTGTAGAAACAAGTGCAAGACCTACAAGAGGAATTGAGAAAGAAGAAGCCTACCTTGAAAGAGGATAGTGATGATGAATTTGAGGAAGATCATTTTGAAGAAGCTGTAGAAGAAGCTAGAGATTCTGAGGAGAACCAAATTCTGGAAGCTATGACTAAGATTGCGAAGAGACCTAATATTGAAGTTTTTGCATTTGCTAGAAGCCTTAGGCCTGAAGAATTGATTGATTGGATCAATGAGATTGATGAATACTATGAGTATGAAGAAATAGAAGATCCTGACAGGGTTAGATTTGCAAAGACTAAGTTGAAAGGTCATGCAAATATCTGGTGGAGAGAAGTTCAGTTTGAAAGAGGTAGAAGAGGAAAAGAGAAGATTACTAAGTGGAACCAAATGGTTGACAAGTTGAAGAAGCAATTAATTCCGGTGGATTATGAATTGGACATGTTTAAAAAGATTGAAGCTTTGAAGTAGACTAACAAATCGGTACAGGAGTATACTGAGGAGTTTTATAGAATCCTGATTAGGACTGGTCATTCTAAAGCTGATGAGGAAAAGGTTGCTAGATATGTCTATGGTTTGTGACCTAGTATCTAGGAAGAGTTACTTACTGTACGGATGACAACAATCAGTGATGCTTATCAGATGGCATTAAAGATTGAAGAGAAGTTGAATATGAAGTGTGAAGGAAAGAAGAATAATAGGAACCAAGGTGGTAAATTGGTGAGATTGTTGCTGAGAGTAGTGTGACAAAGAAACCTAAGCCTGATGTAGGATCTGGTAGTGGTCAAGTTACTAAGAATTCTAGATAGAGAGGAAAGTGGAAGAATGAGTTCATTGGCACTTGTTATAACTATGGTGAAGCTGGTCATAGAAGTTGGTAGTGTCCTAAGAAAAGAGTTACATTAGTTACTAAAGAAGACATTAAGAATGTTCCAGAGAAAGGTGAATGTCTTGTCACTAGAAGATTGGCTACATGTGTCTCTAAACTGGTGCAAAGGAGGAATTTGTTCAGAACTAGATGCATGTGCAAAGATAAGGTATGTAATGTTCTAGTTGATGGTGGCAGTTCTGAGAAATTTGTTTCAGATGAAATGGTTAGTAAATTGAATTTGGAAAGGAGGAATCATCCTAATCCTTATGAGATTAGTTGGATACAAGATGTTTCTAAGGTTAGAGTTGAAGAGCAATGCTTGGTTAATTTCTAGATTGGATCTTACCATGATGAGATATTATGTGATGTGTTGCCTATGGATGTCTATCATTTGTTGCTTGGTGGACCTTGGTAGTTTGACATAAATGTTTTATTTGATGGTCGTGCTAACATCTATGTGGTTGGGCATGAAGGAGCTTGACATAAGTTGATACCTTTATAGGAGATAGGGGTTAAAGGATGTGGAGTTATTAAGTGTTGTCCTTATGACAAGCCTTGAGAGAAGAAGGTTGCTGAACCTATTCCTGTTTGGCCTAATTTGAAGGAGAAGGAGGATGATATCTCTAAAGAGTTTGTTGAGATTAAGAAGCAGATGGTTTTTTTGGTAGAGATGGTTCAAAATATGGTGACATTTATGACATAGAGAGATGGAGATGATACTAAGTTGATTGAGGAGTTTGAAATGGATGAACCTTATCGAGGCACTGAGGTGGTTGATAGTGGTCAGAGTTGGTTGCTATCTATTACTGACCGAAGGGATAAGAAAAGTGAAAAGTAGGACTTTTTTCCTGAGATAGTGAATGAGGTGAAGACTACTAAAGATGAAGGACAAGAAGAAATGTGGGTGAAGAATAGATTCAGCATACCTGTTTTGATTCCCTTGAGGTGTTCCTGATTTCCTTATAAGAAAATCTTTCTTACTTGGGGTGTCTGATGCAGGAGCATCCTAGGATTCTTGGAAATCCTATATCAACCAAAAATATGTTCATCTTTGAAAGTAGATTATTAGTTTTGATCTTGGTTTGGAGAGTTCTTGCTCAGTTTGGAAGATTGGTTGCTCGATTTATGTGGTTACCAAGGTGCTCAATCTCTAAAGAATGCTCGATGATTGAAGGAATTAGTTGATCTAGCGCTCGGTAATAAATGTGTTCCTCGGTCATGCTTGACTTCATCGATTGACTGGCACTCTGTTATTTCCTCTTTTGCTTGGTGTTCTTGCTTACCAATTGGATTATTTGGATGGATCGACTTGGCCGACTGGTGCATTTAATTTGGGTCACACTCCTCGAGTTATGGATTGACCATTGAATATGTGGGGACCTAGATCTGGCATGTTGCATTCTTCTATGCGGATCTGATGACCGTTGGGCCATCTTTTGAGAATTTATTTATTTTGGAAGGCTATTTGAGAGCCGACAAATGTTTTAGCATTTAATATTTGTTTATAGAGATTTATTGTTTCATCAGCCGACTTGTGGCTGGGAATTAGTATTTATAGGATGCTTGGGGTAGTTTTTTAGGGCATAAGGATTGTTGGAAGGAAGGTTAGTAGCCTACGAGCTTAGGAGTAGAAAGATTGCTTGGAAGTTTGAGTACAAGTTAGATCTTTCCTAGGTGCCTACCAGTGTGTTGCCTGTTGCAGACTTGGACTAGCTAAATGTTGATGTTGGGGAAAAGATATGGATCTTGCAAGATCTTGTAGACTGTTACTTTTATTGTAATTGGCCGTAACTAGGAAGGCCTTACAGCTTGACACATTGCATGTAATCAGTGTTTTCATGAATATAGACTTGTGTTTCATTGTAGATTTATTGTTGTTATTGTGTATTTCCACTGCATATTGGTTTGGATGCAAGGTTGGTCAGTCCTTAACTGGATCCACCCACCTTGACTGCATTACCTTCCTATAAAATGCCATCTCCAAGATCACCTCAAGCTGTTAAGCTTTCTCTCTAAGGACCAGTAGCTCTGATACCAATTATTAGGAATAATAGTACACCAATACAACTGAGAGGGGGGGGTGAATCAGTTGTATGATATATTATTAAACTTTAAAATTTAAATAGCAGCAATATCAAATCAAATGAGCACAATAAATGCCAACACAATAAAACAATATTTTTTATCGAGGAAACCCTATTAAAGATAAAACCCTAGTGGGAATTAACACCCACTAATGATGTACTAAGAGTATAGTATCCTTGTTAGAAGATCTAGCCCTGTTAGGAGCTGATTAAAACATTACAGTACACAGTCTTTGTTAGAGGACAAACCCTATTAGGAGTCAAGAAAAGTAGGCTCACTGCCCAAAGAAGGTTATGACCACCTTCAGAACTCACTGTTCATAATACAAGTGTATGAAAGGAAATACACAATCCTTGAACTGTCTGATAGTGACTGTCTTTTCTTGATCAGTTCCAATCAAGTATATAAGTTATCCTTTGCTCTACATCTAGTAGACACAAGCTCACAACTTCCACAATCTTCTTTTAATAAGCTGTAATACTTCTCATACATCATATATCTAATATTTCATGTCATCACAATCAATATCCCATGCTTACAGACCAAAACAACTCCATAGTACCCTGCGAAGTAACTATGTACTTATGAATTTTTCACTTGACTGTTTATCCAAAACTTGTTTCCACTCCAAGTGACCATGGCAGGGATGTATTTCCAACAATGACAACATACAAACATTCATATACTACTCACTTGCCAACAATAAATTTATGATTGACCTATAATTTGCAACATGAACTTCTTGTGTGGGTCTAAACATAAAGTCTTTGAAATGCCAATATGTACAATACAAATTTTCCTTTGATGAAGTTGAAGAAAATGATTGGAACTTACTATGTTAGGTACAAGAAGTCAACTAACTTTCCTCTAAGTATCTTGTCAAACCTTATTCTTCAATTTAATAATTTTATAAAATTTGTAAGATACACCAAGTAATGTATGTAATTAATGCATAAATAGCTAAAAATATGTAATTATGTTGGTAGTAATGGATGATGACATAGCCTCATGCAAAAACTATGGTGTTAGTATTTGCTAATATAAAAAGTTGATGCAATCAAGATTGTTGATGTAAAACATGTCTATGATAAAAACATGAGTAATTATAAGTATCTTAATGCATGATAAATTCATGTAGAGAGTGATTATAAGTTATGATGAATGATTTTATACAATCAAAATGACTTAAGGTTGTCATTTTATGCATGTTATATGTGAATAAATTGAACCTTTTGGTGCAAGATTCAATAAATAGAAGTTAGTAAGAATTGATTCTATATTGAAAGGAACTTACAACAAGATTTAACAACTCCACATAACCCTTATAAGACAAAAAAATTTAAGACAAATATACACAATGTACAATACAAAAGAATAACAAAGAATACAAACAAGATAACCCCATATGTAACCCATGAAAACCATTTAAAGAAAAAATTGACCTTCAAAATAATGTACACAAGCTCAATCTATTATCTTGAGAAAAAAATTATAATACACTCATAATCTCCATGTAATTCCTCTAAATCACCAAATAACTCAATTAAATTCCTCTATGTGAACAAGCAAATGAGAATCATGCAACCATACATCCCAATACATACTTCTTGTAATCATATATGCAACCTCCAAGAGTTGCTTAATCCAACCTTTGGTGGACAAGCCATAGGTTCCACAATCCAAGCTCAACAATTACTCATGCTCTTTCTTTTATAATATAAGCTTGTGGAAAACCTCCAAGTGATATCACATTGTAAACCACATGTTTCAAAATCATGAGCTTACAAAATGATAACCCCAAAGTTAAATAGTTTTTCTTGATTTTCTATATTAATAAATATTTTTTGAATGCAATTTTTAGAAAATATTACAATAAAGATTACATAAAACAGAACCTATCACAAGTAGTCACAAATATAATGTGGAGCACAATGCCAACAAAGTCAAATGAAGATTTGGTGAATATAAGATATAAGATTGAAGAGATAAGTAGAGGATAGGATGAAAATATGATACAAGGAATAAATAAGAGAAGACTAAGAAGATTGAGAAAAGATAATATGTGAAATTTACAATTTTATGATTATTCAAATTGGTGACTAACTACATGTGATATGTGCTCCTGATGCCTCCTTGCATCTAGGGTTTTGGTTTTCACTGCTTTGCCTCAAGACTCGACCAATGTCCTAATCAAATGAGAGGGGGGGGGGGGGGGTGAATCAATTGATGCTAATATAGAATACTTTAACTTCAAATCCAATATTATTTCTAAAAACAAAATACTGAATTGAAAAGTAAATGCAATAATAGCACACATATACATGAACAGCAAGATTTGTTCTCGAGGAAAACCCTGTTAAGGTAAAAACCCTAGTGGGCATGGTACCCAAAAATATCTGCACTATGAGTATATTAACCCTATTAAGAGTTATGACCCTATTAGAAGTAGATTATTACAATAGGAAGGTCCTAGTTAAAGGATAGACCCTGTTAGGAGCCTTTTACAATGTGATCCCTATTAAGGAATCGACCCTGCTAGGAGTCCAACCCTACTAGAGGTAATAAACCTGTTAGGGGTGTACAATATATCAACTTGATCAAGAGATTTGAGAGTTAAATCCACCCTTAGGTTCTCCAAACCTTACAACTTCAAGACTAAGATACTTCTATTTTGAAACTGCTTCCAGTATTCAACCACTGCCGAGAAAGCTCTACCTTGTTCTCAAGTGCACAACCACTATTC
This sequence comes from Chamaecyparis obtusa, assembly GCA_027943335.1. Taxonomy (NCBI): domain Eukaryota; kingdom Viridiplantae; phylum Streptophyta; class Pinopsida; order Cupressales; family Cupressaceae; genus Chamaecyparis; species Chamaecyparis obtusa. The sequence goes on from BSBK01011829.1 coordinate 673,958, forward strand.
TCCAAACACTAACCAATGTAGCCTCAAGCTTTTATTATCCTCTACAATTCATATATGCAGTTTCACACCTATTTTCTAAGGATTTTAGTCCTTATATAAAAGTTACAACAATTAAATCTGGGTCGGCCTATATAGAATAAATCCTATTTACAAAACATAAATGGACCCATGCAAAGATACACACAACACCTCTTATGTTAGAATAACTAAGAGGGGGGTGAATTAGTTAGATTAGTTATCCTACAGTCCCAAATCCAAATATGTAACTTTCAAAACAATTTCAAGAAATTCTACAGCTTGGTAACATAAACTATTAAACTATCTGTGCCTTTACTGATTACCAGTTAATTAACTCACAATGATTAATGACCAAATCAAATATGCAGTATGTAAAATATGACAATAAAGCAATCATCATAGAAACACATAACATAATGATTTAACATGGAAGCCCTGTTAAAGGAAAAACCACCTGGGACTGGTAACCCAAAATTATTTTCACTCTTCTGAAGTGAGCTCGGTGAAGAGCCAACCTTGTTAAAGGTTACAAACATGTTGTTAGGTGTGACCTTGTTAGAGGATTTAAGACTAACAATTATCATTCAACTAGTATTCACTATGGCATCGATAGGATAACAATGTACATTCATTGAATGACATAGCGGCATAACATAAGATGGTTAAGTCCACTCGATTAAGATATTTTTTTGTATCAATGGTTAAACTAAAATAGTAGTTGATTTGATTATAATAAAGCTTAACTTGCAAATGTTTAGATCTATTCTAAGCCCATACAAATCCTTTGATAAATATATCAATTTACTTCCTTAACTTACTTTTACTCGATAATAGCTCTCTGATGCTTGATACTATTTTATAGTTTGGTTCTCCTTCAACTAGTCTAATCAATCATGCATGAAACTGTATTCACTCAAAATCTCTGTAGTCTTCTTTCTTTCGGCATATTTCAATAGTGAAACTCATGTTAAGAATGGGAACACTGAGAGGGGGGGGGGGGGGGTGAATCCATGTTCCCTATATTCAATCTTTTTCTTTACTCTTTAAACTTAACTTGAATGGTTAAGTACTGAAATGAACATTAACATAAACAAGATAGATGAACACAACACATAACACTAATATGGTTATGGGGAAACCCAAATAGGTAAAAACCCCGGTGGGAATTGACACCCACTAATAATCTGTATTAGTGTCTTATGATCCTTGTTAGAAGATCCTTAACCCTGTTAGGAGTTGTATTTACAATGCATTTAGTACAGTGACCTTGTCAAGGGTTAGACCCTATTAGGAGTCTTTTACAATCAACCCTGTTAGGGGTGGGGACACACTATCCTATAGCTCATTGCTCAAGTGGTGAAGGCTACAACCTTTTGATCTCAGATACACACTATATCTGCTGGATGAATTGGTGCTATGACATTGCTTTTCAGATTAGTTCCTTTGGTGTGCTGATGCTTTGACCTCTTGAAAATCTCTAATACATCTTAAAAAATCTTCGCACACTTTTTCTCTTCTTTTCTCAACTCTACTACAACTTCCATGCCAATTACAAAGGGCACATCTCATATTTATATGCACTACCAAAACAATTAACTAGGTCGGCCTATAACCGATTACATACAATGCTTCCAATTGAATTGGCTCAAGTGTGTTTACAAAAAAAGTTAATTACATGTCTACAACCTAATTACAATAGGTGCATAGCATTTACAAAACAATATTATAGTCACTAATCAAATTACCAACAGTCGGCTGCATATACTATTTTGTTCTAGTATTCACTATCTGTGTAACTTCAACTGTCTGTATCTTTGTCATAATGAATCTTCTGATCATGTGCTCTTATACTAAGCATGGATATACTCTTACCATCTTATCTTCTAGGGTGCATACCATAACTTGGTCATACGCACATGCACTGATGCTCTGTTAACTATCCAGTCTTATGTACTTAGACAAATACTGATCTTCTGATGATGTGTGCTGACTCCAAAACACTATATGAATTTGTTTCCATAATGAAAACACTATATTAAGTCATATACAATAGTATAGTCAACTTTCCAACAATCTCCCCCTTTGTCATTGATGGCAACAAAGGAATATGACAAAGTTACTATCTGTCCTCTTATACAAAAACTTTAACTTATATCTCCCTTAGTCTTATTACTATACATCTTCTTTACATATCTATAACTCCATATTCTATACATACTCCCCCTTTGACATTAATGACAAAGATTCTAAAAATTGAATCTCTACAAGTACTTACAGGGAAAGTACATTTGGATATGCTATTTGCAACTTTTGGATCTCTTGTTTCCAGAATGTAATTAGTGCATTGACTGTTTGGAGCTGGGCGCATAATGCATGAGTCAAATTCTCCATCTTCTTCAAATCTGTGCTAGGACCTTGATCATATGTCACCATGGTGGCATCGATCTCCTTGATATTCTGATTGAGCACATCTAGGGAGGGTGCAAGAGCATTCCTGAGCTATGTTTGCCTTGCCCTTATCTTGGACATCTCTTTCTCAGCTTTTTCAATCTTGTCTAACTATCCTTGGTAGATATTATTACACATGTTTACATCAATGGAGGGGTCTTCTACTGATTTCCTTACTTGTTCTATCATTGATTTTGCCTCTTGTATCTTCTTGAAATGATCATCAGTAAACTTATCTTGGTCAATACAATTTGCAATGATCTTCTTGCCATTTGCTGCAAACTCTTTCAAAGATGCTTGACCAGTCTTTAGTGAACTTAGGTCAAGTGTAAAGTTTCTAACTAATTCATTTAGCCTCTTCTTTATATACTTCTCTTCTGCAACTTGAGATGTAGACTCTTCCAAACTAGAAATTTTTTTCTTGAAGGCTGTAAGGATGTGGCTAAAATCATCAACTGTATTGACCTTAGACACTTTCTTATCTGAAGGTAATAAACTATTCAATATGTTGACTGATTCAAAAAATAAGGGGTTCCTCATTACCTATTTTTCTTTTTCTTTCTCCATGGCTAAGACACTGATCTTGATTAGGCCTTCTTCTCCCCAAGAATCTAGACTAGTGGTGTTTGGTGTTAATCTTTAAAACAATGATATAAAAGGAGTGATGGGAGTGTTATCCACTACTTCTTTCTTTACTCTGATTGTCATTTCAATAGATGGCTCATCTATTGGTTCATTTCCTTTTACCTCTTCTTCTCCTTTTTCTGTCTCTTTCTCTTTTTCTTCTTCACCTTCTTGTTGTATCTTGGCCCTTGGGTGAATTGCCACCGCATAGTGTTTTAGCCTCTTGTATGCTTACAAAGGCCTCTTTGAACTTGTCCAAGTCTTTATTTGTGGCCACCATGGCTATCTCTACATTATCAATGATGATAGTGTTATCTTTTGGTGTCTCTGTCATGGGCGCAGACTTTTCTACCTCTGCAGGAGTTTCAACTATAGGTGCTGAATCTCGAGGACCTATAAATGGTACATTTGTGGTCTTTGACTCCTTGGCTACCTTTGTGGGTACTTGAGTTGTGGGTGCAATAGGTGGGTACATGTGTTTGTTCATGAAAACCTTCTCAAAGGATTTTTCTATCTCTTTAGCTATCAACTCAAAATTCTTGTCCATTATATGTAGTGTTATTAGCTTTGTTTGTAGATGTGGCTTTACCAAATCTAGAAATAGTGACTTCTCTACTAAGGAACACATCGGTAGAATTTCATCTAGAATTTTCTCTCTTATCCTAAGATCTTCTTCAATAGCTTGTTTCTTCAAGGATTCTAAGATGTTCCAAACATTGTCTGGAATGACTATTTTCAGTTCCAAGACTGTCTTTTTGAACTTGATCATATGTTTTATGATCATGCCATGAATCTCTACTTGTCAATTTCACTGTATCTATCATAAAAATTTCCTATCTGATCCAATTTCCTTCATCAACAATCTTTGTACTCAACACTTTAAGACTAGGTCTGAAACCTACCTCAGGAGGTGCTTGATTATTCTTCCTGCTTCTTGTTGCTCACGAGGATGGATGACTAGTGCTGATCTCTTTCTTCCTCTTAGGCATTGCCTTATACTTAGGATGAGTAGTAAGGTCAATTGTTTCTATGGGCGCAAGAGGGGCAACATCTATTTTACCCTTCGAATCATCAGACTTCTCCACTTTTACCTTCTTCAATTTTGGATCATTAGACTCTACCTCTACTGTAGATGCACTCTCAATTCCCAAAGAAATATTTTCTTGTCTTTCTTTATCTAGGTCTGCTTGAGTTACTCCATGAATTTTCAATATCTTAGAAGTAACCTTGGTTACTTTTCTTTTAGTTGCTGGACTATTTAAAACAACATCAACTTCTCTTGTTTTCTCTTCATAAGTCCCCCATCTTGGCTCATTAGGGTCCTTAGGTACTGATAACAGTACTTGAGCATATGCCTTTAGGATTGGATCCTCAACCTCATATCCAAGTGGATGAATCCACTTTGTCCTTGGTTCCACTGCTTCCATACAAGTTGTATCCATTTCTACCATGAAACAAATACTATCTTTGTACTTTTCAACAATGCTTTCTAGAATCCTGTATCTTATTTGCATTTTGGCCCTAAATGTCTTCAATTCTAGTGTCATGTAGTCCTTTAGTGTACTCTTAGTGGTTTCCTTAAATGATATCTATGGCATTGTAGGCATACTCTTGTCCAAATACAAATCTGACACCTTTCCAAGAATGTGGAAGTACATGTATATGATCAAAGACCCAAACCTGAATATTTTGGTCTTATCATGTTTGATGGCCTTAATGGTGTCTATCAGTTGTGTGTGCAAGATCTCACACAAATTAAACTCTCCATTTTTGCTGACAATGCTTATTGCTGTAAGAAGAGTGGCCGCAGACACACTATTCACCTTGTTGGTGTGCTGAAACTTATACCCTAGTATCATAGACATCAATTCGATGTCATTTTCCTCTATAGGCTCTATAGTCATTATGTGCCTATCACTTCTTGATTTGCATGTTTTCTCAACAAATTTTCTCACATCCTTGCCTACTATAAGAATGTCACCTTTCTTAGAGAGACCTATCATCTCATGGATTAGGTCTCCTATAATCATGACCGACACTTCACCTATCTAGAATAGGTCATCATGAATCCTGCTAAGTAGAATCTTTATCCATTCGGACTCATAGAAATCATATGTAGTAGCATATTCAATTATTGGGTGGTTTTCAAACTGCACATACTAATCCATGAAGGTTTTATCTAGTTTCATCATGGTTTCTAAGTGCGCTCTTATCCTGTCAAGTCCTACTAGATCTTTCTTACAATATATGTATGCATGGATGTCTTCGACATGTATAACACCCATAGGAGTGTGGGAGAATGCCCCTTCAAGGTCATCCAATGTAGATTTGAATAGGTGCCTCTTAAACACATATCTTTTCTTCTCCGCAACATCAAATACAATAGGAGTAGCCATCACTTACTTTTATATCACTTTCTTAATGGTTTCCAAGAACTTCTGAATCATCGTGATGGATTAGGGCTTCCGCAACTAATCAAACACACTGCTTCATTGGTGAATCAATCTGCAATCCTTCATAATCAACTGCTAGGGCTTTTGTGCTATTCAATCACTCTGAAATTGAATGCAATGAGTGATCTACAAGCTTCTATGTACTTTAAAGTAAAAATTTTGTCATTAATGCTTATTGCATAAACCAGACTTTCATTGAAAATCTCCAACTTTCATTCTGCTATCATTCAGCTAGTGCACTCTTGCACATAGGTTCTGCTAGTCTCCAAAAGGTTAAATCCAAAGGCGCATACTCTGAGGCTGACTATACTGGCCACGCAGGGGTCTAGAGCTATATTAGCTCCCCCTATGACCTCGAGGGTCATTCATCCAGATGTAGAGGGTGCATCCACTATGGATGCATCCAATACATTCTCATCAACCTTATTGTTCTTCTCTTTTGACCAAATCAAGCTCGCATCTTCTGAAGCTTTCACAAACTTGACTTCTCCTCCAGTATCTAATATTGAGTTTTCTAGCTTTTTAGGGCTTTCTTGACCTTGCATTCTTGATCTAAAAAACTTTGAGATGTGTCCAGCCTTGTTACATGAGTGACAAATAACTGGAGGCCTTAAGTTCCTCGACACATTGACATGGGTTACCATTTTACACTGTCTAGCTGAGTAACCATTATAGTTACAAATCTGACATGTAACATTCTGAGAACTTTTTACATTTGGCTGATTTTGATTTCTCTGATTATGCTGAGTCTTGTTCTTTTGATTTGTCTTACAATTTATAGCTCTATGACCAAACTTATTGCATGAATAACAGTAACCATTGAAAGGTATTACCTCTTTACAGTTCCTAGCTATATTACCATGCTTGTTACATGCATAACAAGTTTGGTCTACTGTCTTGCACTCATGTTTGAATGGTTCAACATTATCTTTAGTCTGAATTCTAGTCTCCTTAGCATCTATGGTGTCTTCTGGTGCTTTCATCCTTGCTCACATGTTATCAATCTGATTTTGTGCTTCATCAAATCCAATGTTGCTTGTATCTCCCTTAAGCTTCCGAGCATACATCTGAGATTCAATCAGATCCTTACTTGTGTGTAATTTATCAATGTGATTATTAGCCTCTTTCAATTCAGATTCCAAGATTTCTTTGTTGTTTCTTAGCTCCAAGATTTCCATGTTTGCTTGCCTCAATTCTTCATTCACTTGAAAGTTCTCTTTGATCTATTCATCATAGACTTCCTGATTGTTAGTTAGCTTGTCATCCAATTCTTCAATCTGATCTTTTAGAGATGTGTTCTCTTCATTTAGCTTTTTGATCATGACCCCTAAATCACTAGTAGAACATTCTTTTAAATCTTTCCTTAGTCTTTTGATGACTGCTTGAGCATCATTGACTTTTTCTTTTAGCTCTTCAATTTCTTTTTCAGATTTGTCCAGGTCTTCAAGACCAGCTTCAAGATTTCTTTTTAGATGTTTCATTTTTGTCTTGTCCATGATCTCGTCAAGTGGTTAAACTTCTTTGCTGAGGACCAAAGCTCTGATACCAACTGTTAAGAATGAGAACACTGAGAGGGGGGAGGGTGAATCAGTGTTCACTATATTCAATAATTTTCTTTACTCTTTAAACTTAACTTGAATGCTTAATTACTGAAATGAACATTAACATAAACAAGATAGATGAACACAACACATAACACCAATATGGTTATGGGGAAACCTAAATAGGTAAAAACCCCAGTGGGAATTGACACCCACTAATAATTTGTACTAGTGTCTTATGATCCTTGTTAGAAGATCCTTAACCTTGTTAGGAGTTGTCTTTACAATGCATTTAGTACAGTGACCTTATCAAGGGTCAGACCCTGTTAGGAGTCTTTTACAATTAACCCTGTTAGGGGTGGGGACACACTATCCTAGAGTTCACTACTCAAGTGGTGAAGGCTACAACCTTCTGATCTTAGATACACACTATATCTGCTGGATGAACTGGTGCTATAATGCTACTTGTCAGATCAATTCCTTTGATGCACTGATGCTTTGACCTCTTGCAAAGCTCTAATACATCTTAACAAATCTTCACAAAATTCTTATATGCTTATCTCAACTCTACTACAAATTCCATGCCAATTACAAAGGGCGCATCTCATATTTATATGTGCTACCAAAACAATTAACTAGGTCATCCTATAACTGATTACATACAATGCTTCCAATTGAATTGGCTCAAGTGTGTTTACAAACAAAGTTAATTACATGTCTACAACCTAATTACAATAGGTGCATAGCCTTTACAAAACAATATTATAGTCACTAATCAAATTACCAACAGTCGGCTGCATATACTATTCTGTTCTAGCATTCACTATCTGTATCTTTGTCATACTGAATCTTTTGATCATGCACTCTTATACTAAGCATGAATATACTCTTACCATCTTATCTTCTAGGGTGTTGATGCTTTGATCTACTGGTGCTCTATTAACTGCCCAGTCTTCTGTACTTAGACAAATACTGATCTTCTGATGATGTACATTGACTCCAAAACACTATATGACTTTGTTTCCATAATGAAAACACTATATTAAGTCATATACAATGGTATAGTCAACTTTCCAACAACTCATTTATCTTATATAGACAAATAAATCATTTTCATATCAACCATCAAATTTTTCCACTTATTCTCCTTCATTGATTTTTCCTCTTAAACCTTCCTCGATGGTTGTGTCAGTAACATGTTTCAATTCCATCCTTTAGATCTTCTCTGAATTTTGTCAGCTGTGGATCTTATAACAAACTTTATCCCCAATCTTGAAATCATAACAATTTCTAGCTCATCAATTTCTGTCGGCTAAACTTAAGCATTTAATACTTTCATCCATACTTGGTTAACAAAGAAATGCATCAGAGAATACAAGCTCGGTTAATATTGTCACTCGGTATACACTACACTGGCTCGGTGTATACTGAAGTGCTTCATTTACCGACCACATTGCCTTGTACTTTTTTCTTCCTCCTTCATAATAGATTAATGCAACATAATCAAGTTAACAATATGAAGTCATAGACTCATCAATAAGTTACCCAAAGTATTCCTTATCCTCATCTGTCATATCCATCTTTCTCTATGTAGATATCTCAGTTCTTCATCTCTTCTCTCCTCTTTATAGATGTTTAGATGTTTGTAGCTAACATGATAAGTACTGTCAAAACTAGTTGACATCAATGACAACATAATGACTGATTTAATTATCTTACATATCATTTCAGTACTCAGTGATCTTCAATCACTGATCTTCAAGTCATTCAAGTATTTAATCAGTTGTAGTTCATCAATCTCTCCCTTTGGCATTGATGGAAATACAAGCAATATGAAGTATGCCATACACATACCAAACATGTATTCTACAACTATGTAAGTAAATGCTGTAGCTTGGTAAGCTCTCCCTAGATTGATATTTAATATGTTTAATCACTACATTACATAACAACATTACAAGTGCAGACATTCCTCTACGGATTTGATCTTTTCAACTCTCAGATTCCTTCTATTCTCAGCAACAAATCTTCAAATCTCTCCCTGACTTTCTCAGATTATCTCTCCCTTAGATAGATATGATCTCTCTATTTATCATATTGTTTATCTCTCCCTTTAACAACAATGCCAAAGAAACACATAAAACATATAGCTCTGCAATAGCCAAGTAAGTCTCCGTCGTTTGGTGCAGACAATGTATCTCGGTATACTGATATGCCAATTCTTTGTTCTAGTTGCTCAAATCTTTCACAACCTTAGACATAATCCAAAGTGTGAGCTATGTTGCATCAACATGAATGATCTTCTGATAAGATTAGGCTGATGCAACCTCTAGATCACATTAGTGATTGGTAGACAGGGGACAGACCCCAAGTCTAGTCTTCAAGTATTCAAAAGTGTCCTTTGGTAGAGGCTTGGTAGAAATATCAACAAGTTGCTCCTTTGATGTAACATATTCTAGTTTGACTTGATTCTCCAGTACTTGTTCTCTTAATTAGTGATACTTAATAGAAATGTTCTTTGTCTTTGAATGCATTATAGGATTCTTAGAAATATTTATTGCACTAGTGTTGTCACAATATATAATCACTGGCTCAGTGATTACCTCATTCATCCCTTCCAACACTTGTTTGATATAAGAAATGTTTGAATAGTTTGTAGCAGCAACAACATACTCTGCTTCGATAGTAGACTGAGAGATACAAGGTTGTTTCTAACTTGTCCAAGTAATAAGTTTTTCACCAAATAAAAATGCTCCTTTGGTTGTGCTCTTTATATCATCTATATTTCCATCCCAATCTGCATCGGTGTAGACTCTTAGTTCAAATTTTCCTTCCTTAGGATACCATAAGCCATATTCCTCTATTTTCTTTAGGTATCTTAAGATTCTTTTCACTACAACCATATGTGAATCCTTTGGATTGGCAGAAAATCTAGCAATAATCCCCACTACATGTGCAATATCTAGCCTACCGTGTACTACATACATTAGTTTACCAATCATAGATCAGTACAATGTATGGTTTACCTCTATAGATTCATCATCTTTTGTTAATTTTCAGCCTATGACCATTGGTGTTCCAACTGGTTTAGCATCTTCCATGCCAAATGTTCTCAATACTTCCTTTATGTACTTTGATTGTGTGATGAAAATTCCATCATTGTGTTGAATAACCTACAAGCCTAGAAAGAATTTAATCTCTCCAAACATATTTTCTCATCTCATTAGAAAATGATTTACATCTATGATCTTGTCCTCCAAAAATTATATCATCCACAAATATTTCAACAATCAAAATGGTATCATCATATCCTCCTTTCATATACAAATTGCTAATTTCACTAGTTCTTACAAAACCAATACTTAAAAGATAAGTATGCAACCTTTCATACCAGGCTCTTGGTGCCTTTTTTAAACCATATAAAGCTTTGTGTAGTCTACATACCATGTCTTTCTGATTTGGATCAACAAACCCTTCTGGTTGTTCTATGTGGACCTCCTCTTCTAGTATTCCATTTAGAAAAGCAGAATTAACATCCATTTGATAGACTTTAAATTTCTTATGTGCAACATATGCAAGTAACATGTGGACTACTAGTCTAGCAATAGGTGCAAAATTTTCACCATAATCAATACCTTCTTCCTGTGCATATCCCTTGCAAACAAGTCTAGCTTTGTTCCTTGTAACCTCTCTATTTTCATTCAACTTATTTATGAAAATCCATTTAGTACTGATAACGTTCTTATCTTTTGGTCTAGGTACTAAAGTCCATGTCTTTTTTTTCTCAATTTGTTCTATCTCTTCATTCATAGCATTTATCCATTCATCATTCCCAAGTGCAACCTTAACATTCTTTGGTTCAAATTCATAGACTAGGCATACATTCTATCTTAACTTACTTCTTGTCAGTATCCCAGCTTTTGTATCTCTAATGATTTGGTTCTTAGGATGATGCCTTCTGACAAAACTTGCCAGCACTTGATCTCTCCTTTGTTCTTCATTTTGTTCATGTTCATTTCCTTTCTTGGTAGCTTCTTCTTGTTCCTTGATTTCCCTTTGCTATTCCTCGGTGTTATTTTCCTAATGCTTGGTCAACTCAGCCAGTGGCTTCGGTAGGTACTCTAGATTCTTAATATAAGTGAATCTACCATAGTCTTCTCGCTCCTTAGCACTTTCTTCATCATTTTTATCATCAAATTCATCAACTCTGACATTAGCACTTTCAATCATCTTATTAGTAACCTTATTTAGACACTTGTAAGCTTTTATTTTAGTAGAATATCCAAGAAATATTCCCTCATCCCCTTTAGAGTCAAATTTTCCGTTCCTATCATCTTTCAGAATAAAACATTTGCTACCAAATTTTTTGAAGTAACTTACACTCAGTGTGTAACCAAACCATAACTCGTAGGGTGTTTTATTTGTGTCTTTCTTCAATTATACTTGGTTCAGAACATATACATCTATGCTAACTATCTCTCTCTAGTATACTTGTGCAATATTCTTTTCTATCATTAATGTCCTCACACAATCAACAATTGATCTATTTCTCCTTTCAACAATCCCATTCTGCTGTGGTGTTCTCGATGCAAAAACCTATCTTTTTATGCCATGCTCATTATAATAGTTAGTGAATTCATCACAAATAAATTCACCACCTTTATTAGTTGATTAGTTTAGCAAATTGAAATGTGTTATTGACACAAGTACCGAGAAAGTTTAAGTGACAAAATCTATGAATGTGATTAAGCGGTAAAATCTAATGGTGGAGAAGAAAATGATTTACTCATCTATATAAGAGAACAAAATTTATTTATGAAAGTGCAAAAAAAAAAAAGCTACAGGATTATTGCGTGAATAAGGTTTTCATGCATTCTGATCATACTGGTTAGTAAGAACCGAGCTGCAAAGAAATTACCGAGCTAGAGAGAGCAGTTACCGACGGACAGTAAGTTGATACAGTATTGAATCTAAAGTGAATTATTGATCAGAAGGATTTGTATGGACTAAATATTGATCTGTAATCTGCAATTGAAGTTGTATTAAGGTAGTTCATTTTACTGTTACATATTTAACCATTGTATACGGTCTAAATCTCTTAACCGAGTGGACTCTGAAAGTCTTATGATGTATCATTCATAGAATGAACATTGTTATCCTGTCAACCCCATAGTGAATGCTAGTTGGATGATAAATTCTAGTCTAAAATCCTCTAACAAGGTCACACCTGATAGTGTGTTTGTAACCTTTAACAGGGTTGGGTCTTAACCGACCTCATTTCAGAAGAGTGAACAATTTTGGGTTGCCGGTCCCAGGTGGTTTTTCCCTTCACAAGGTTTCCATGTTAAATCTCTTGTGTTATGTGTTGATTGTGATATTTTTTTGTTATCATACTTTGCATGTTACATGTTAGATTTGATCGGTAAACAGTTATAAGTATTAGACCGGTAATCGGTAAAAACATAGACAGTAAGAGTTATTATTGCTTACTGACAAGTAGAAATTGAAGAAATTATTTTGAATTATACATTTTGTTTTGGGACATTGGATAACTGATTCACCCCCCTCTTAGTTATTCTAACAATTGGTATCAGAGCTACGTTGCTTGGAATAGAGTTTTAAGGACTTAAGCATAAAGGTCTCAAGATGTATAAGAGGGAAGTACCAAAACTGAATAAAGAGAACTTTGCAGTATGGCAAAGCAGAATGAAGCTGCACATATCTGGAATTGGGAACTCAGCACTAGATCTGATGCAAAATAGCTACATACAACCACCCACTGGTCCCCTAACTGTTGATCAACTGAAGGATAAACATGAACACAATGTTACTATGATGGAACTTGCTGCTACCTGTACCGACGCTGAATTTGAAGATATCAAGACATGCACAACTGCCAAAGGAATGTGGGATAAATTAGGACAAATCTACAGTGGAGATCTAAATGTCAAAAGAGCTCAAGCTAAAAGTCTGAGAGGCAGATTTGATGAAATGAGAATGAAAGAAGGTGAGAACATTGTCCAATATTCAAATAGACTCAAAGAAGTGGTACATGCTATTAGAGCATCTGATGGAGTAATTGATGATGAAACAGTAATAAGCAAGATTCTCAGAACTTTGCTACTAGTTTATGCAATTAGGATTTTTGCAATTCATGAAACAAGAGCTACATCCAACCTCACTCTTGACACTCTGATTGGTAAACTTACAACCTTTGAATTAAACAATTTTGATAATAGTGTTGTTCCTTCTGTTGAATCCACTTTCATGTCTTCTCTGAAGATTGGAAAGTCTAGCAGGAATAGTAAGAATTGTGATAGTGGTGACAATACCGATGATGAACTTGATGAGCTTGAAGCACTTATGGCCCGAAGACAATACTTAGAGGTAAGCTACCTTTAGCATGCTTCAATTGTAAAGAAGTCAGTCACATCACTGCTAGATGTTCACAGAAGAAAGATGATGATAGATCCAAAGACTGATCTAAAGGAAGCTATGGTAGAAGAGTCAACAGAGGTTACTGACACAACAATAGAGACAACCGAGATGAAAAAGGAAAAAAGGTATGTTATATAGCTAAAGATATTGAAATTGAATTTGATTTTGATGATGATATAGAAGTTGTATTTGTTGCTATGAAAGATGACTCAGAAGAGGAAGAGAAACATGAAGATACAACACTGATCTCTCAAGTAAGCAGAAATGATACATGGATCATAGACAATGGCTACACACATCATATGACTGGTGATGTAGAGAAGTTTGATCATCTTGTTGAATATAATGGAGGATCTATGAGAATGGGAAATGATGCACCTTGTATGGTAAGAGGTAAAGGCTCACTGATGATCAATGACAGATTACAATGTGAAAATGCATATTGGGTAGATGGACTGAACTATAATCTGATAAGTGTGGCTCAGCTGAACAATTCAGGCCACCGACTGGCTTTTGAGAGCAAAAAGGTGAAGATTTATGATGATGGAGGAAGACTTGTCATAATTGGTACACAATCCAGAGGTAATCTATTCTATCTTGATATAGATAATTCTTCTTGTTTGTTAATAAAGGATGAAGATGCTTGGTTGTGGCACTAAAGGTTATGCCATGTGAAATTTGACAACATGATCAAGATTAGTAGAAAGAAAAGAGTTAGAGGATTTCCTAACTTGACAAAACCTGATCATGCCATGTGCCATGAATGTCAGAAAGGTAAGATGACTAAATCTAGTTTTAAAAGCAAAGACTATTCAACAAAGAAGATACTTGAATTGGTTCATACCGACCTATGTGGACCTATGAGAACTCAAAGGTGTTCTAGTGATAGATATTTTATTATTTTTGTTGATGATTACACTAGACTAATGACTGTTATGTTCTTAAAAGAGAAATTTGAAGCTTTCAAAATGTTTAAGTGGTATAAAGCTAAGGTAGAGAAAGAAATCAGTAAGGAAATAAAGTGCTTAAGATCTGATAGAGGAGGTGAATTTATCTCTGATGAATTTATTAAATTTTGCAATGAGCATGGAATCAAGAGGTAGGTATCTGCACTGAGGACACCTCAGCAAAATGGTATTGCTGAAAGAAGGAATAGGTCTATAATTGACTGTGCTAGAACATTGATGATATAGAAGAATGTTGCTCAGACATATTAGAGGGAAGCTGTCAGCATAGCTGTATATGTTCTTAACCGAGTACAACTGAAGGACTCCAACCGAACACCTTATGAACTATGGTTTGGACACAAACCTACTGTAAGTTATTTCAATTTTTTTTGAAGTAAATGCTTTATCCTAAAAGATGAGAGAAATGGAAAATTTGATTCTAAAGGAGATGAAGGAATATTTCTTGGATATTCCACTACAAGTAAAGCATACAAATATTTGAATAAGGCTACAAATAAGATTGTTGAAAGTACTAATGTTTGTGTTGATGAGTTTGATGACAAGTACATAGAGGAAAGTACAAAGGAACCGAAAGACTATGGTAGATTCACTTACATTGAACATCTAGAGTATCTACCGACACCGCAAGCTATAACTACCGGTCAACAGGGAAACAATGTAGTACAATAGGCACCACAAATTGATGAACATGAAGAAGCTGCCGAGCAGAGAAATGACCCTGAGCAGGATGAACAAGAAAGGAGAAATCAAGTTTTGGCTAGTTTTGTTAGAAGAAATCATCCTGAAACAAAAATCATTAGAGACAGACATGCTAGAATGCAAACCAGAAGCAAAACAAGACAAGGTACATGTCTAATTTGTGAATTTGAACCTAAAACTGTGAAAGTTGCATTAGAAAATGAAGAATGGGTTAATGCAATGAAGGAGGAAATAGAACAAATAGAAAAGAACAAAACTTGGTCCTTAGTACCCCAACCAAAAGATAAGAATGTTATCGGTACTAAGTGGATATATAGGAATAAATTGAATGAAAATGGTGAAGTCACAAGAAATAAAGATAGATTAGTATGCAAGGGATATGCACAGGAAGAAGGCATTGACTATGGTGAGACATTTGCACCTGTTGCTAGATTAGAAGGAGTTAGAATGCTACTTGCATATGCTGCACATAAGAAATTCAAAGTCTATCAAATGGATGTGAAGTCAACATTTTTGAATGGTATACTTGAAGAAGAAGTCTACATTGAACAACCTGAAGGATTTGTTGATCCCGAAAATAAAGACATGGTATGTAGATTACATAAAGCTTTATATGGATTAAAGCAAGCACTGCGAGCATGGTATGAAAGACTACATACTTACTTTTTAAGTATTGGATTTGTTAGAACAAGTGAAAAAAGCAATCTGTATGTGAAATGTGATACTAATGATACAATTATCATTGCTGAAATATTTGTTGATGATATTATCTTTGGTGCTTCAGATCTTGTCTGCATGGCATTTGCTGATGACATGCAAAAGGAATTTGAAATGTCTATGTTCAGAGAGATTAAATTCTTTCTTGGACTACAAGTGATTCAACAGAGTGATGGCATATTCATCACACAATCTAAATACATAAAGGAAGTACTGAAGACATTTGGCATGGAAGATGCTAAACCTGTAGGAACACCAATGGATACTGGATGCAAATTGACAAAGGAGGATGAAAGTATTGAGGTAAATTAGACACTTTACCGATCTATGATTGGTAAGTTAATGTACGTAGTTCACAGTAGGCCAGATATAGCACATGCTGTGGGAATTGTTGCAAGATTTTTTGCTAACCCTAGAGAATCACACATGATAGCTACAAAAAGGATCTTAAGATACTTGAAGAAAATAGAAAATTATGGATTATGGTATTCTAAGGAAGGGAAGTTTGAACTGAAAGTTTACACTGATGTTGATTGGGCTGGAAATGTTGATTGGGCTTGAAAGTTTACAACCGGAGGAGCATTTTTCTTTGGTGAAAGACTTGTAACCTGGACAAGTAAAAAGCAAGCTTGTATTTCTCAGTCTATAGCTAAAGCAGAGTATGTTGCTGCTGCTACTAACTGTTCAAACATTGCATATATCAAACAAGTGTTGGAAGGAATGAATGAGGTAATCACTGACTTGGTGATTATATACCGTGACAACACTAGTGCTATTAATATTTTAAAGAATCATGGATGCACTCTAAGATAAAGCATATATCTATTAAGTATCATTACTTAAGAGAAAAAGTGCAAGAGAAGCAAGTTAAGTTAGAATTTGTTACATCTAAAGAAAAACTTGTAGATATTTTTACAAAGCCCCTACCGAAGGACACATTTGAATAGTTGAGGACTAGACTTGGGGTTCATCCCCTGTCTATCGGTCACTAAGGTGATCTGGATGTTGCATCAGCCAACTTTTATCAGAAGATCATTTATGTTGATGCAACATAGTTCACACTTTGAATCATGTTCAAGGTTGTGATTAAGTTTGAGAACTTGAACCGATGAGATATTAGTATATAGAGATATAGATGAAGTACTAAACACCACAGAGAGTTACTTGGCTACTACAGAGCTGATTGTTTATTTGTTTCTTTGGCATTGCTGTCAAAGGGAGAGATAAACCATATGAAATGAAAAGGGGAGAGATAAAAAACATATGAAAAGGAACAAGCATTGACGAAAACTATCTAAGGGAGAGACAATCTGAATGAGATAGAGTATTGAAGATCAGTTACAAAGAATATAAGCAGGAATAGGAGAACTGAAAAGATCACAACTACAGAAAGGTAAAGCTGTATTACTTAATGTTGGTTTAGTAATGTAGTGATTAAACATATTAAGTCTATTCAACTTACAACATTTGTTCACAAAGTTGTAGAATGTATGTTTGGTATGTGTATGGTACATTTCATATTACTTGAGTTGCCATCAATGCCAAAGGGAGAGATTGTTGGACTACAACTGATTTGGAATCTGATTGAAGGATCTGTGATTGCAAGATCACTGAGAAGTTGCTGATTAGATATGTAATATGATTAAATTAGTATTATGTTGTCATTGATGTCAACTAGTTTGACAACACTTATCTTGTAAGTTACTACACCGAGACATCTGAAGAAAAATGGAAAAGAGATGAAGAATAGAGAAATCTACATGAGGAAAGATGTACATGACAGATGAGGATAAGGAACACATTGAGTAACTTATTTATGAGTCTATGACTTGATGATATTGACTTCATTATGTTGCAATCATCTACAATGAAGTATAGAGCTGAAAGACACAAAGCAGTGTTGTCGGTAAATGAAGCATTTCTAGTATACACCAATGGAGTGTAGTGTATAACGGCCACAATATTAACTGAGCAGTGTTCATTGACACATTCTTTGTTAACCAAGCATAACAAAATGAATTAAATGATTAGTTTAGCCAATAAGATTGATGAGCTGGCAAAAGTATAACATCGAGGTAACATATAAAGTTTGTTACACAGATCAATGGCTGACAAAATTCAAAGAAGATCTAACGAAGAAAATTGAAATGTGTTATTGACACAAGTACCGAGAAAGTTTAAGTGGAAAAATCTATGAATGTGATTAAGGGGCAAAATCTGATGGTGGAGAAGAAAATGATTTACTCGTCTATATGAGAGAACAAAATTTCTTTATGAAAGTGCCAAAAAAAAGAAGCTGCAGGATTATCACATGAATAAGGTTTTCATGCATTCTGATCATACTGGTTAGTAAGAATCAAGCTGTAGAGAAATTACCGAGCTACAGAGAGTAGTTACTGATGGATAGTAAGTTGATACATTATTGAATCTAAAGTGAATTATTGATCAGAAGGATTTGTATGGACTAAATATTGATCTGTAATCTGCAATTGAAGTTGTATTAAGGTAGGTCATTTTACTGTTACATATTTAACCATTGTATACAATCTAAATCTCTTAACCGAGTGGACTCTGAAAGTCTTATGATGTATCATTCATAGAATGAACATTGTTATCCTGTCAACCCCATAGTGAATGCTGGTTGGATGATAACTTCTAGTCTAAAATCCTCTAACAAGGTCACACTTGATAGTGTGTTTGTAACCTTTAATATGGTTGGGTCTTAACCGACCTCACTTTAGAAGAGTGAACAATTTTGGGTTGCCAGTCCCAGGTGGTTTTTCCCTTCATAGGGTTTCCACATTAAATCTCTTGTGTTATTGTTGATTGTGATATTTGTTTATTATCATACTTTGCATGTTACATGTTAGATTTGATCGGTAAACAATTATAGGTATTAGACTGGTAATCGGTAAAAACATAGACAGTAAGAGTTATTATTGCTTGCCGACAAGCAGAAATTGTTTTGAATTATACATTTTGTTTTGGGACACTGGATAACTGATTCACCCCCCTCTTAGTTATTCTAATAGGTAAATTATGTTGTTTCTCCTTCCATAGCTTCCTTCACCAGATCGATCTTTGTTTCTATCTTCTTCTTTCCTATTCGGGCATCTAGCAGCAATATGACCAACTTCTTTACAGTTAAAACATGCTAAAGCTAATTTACCCTTATATCTACCTTTACCTTTAGGTAATCTCCGGGCCATAAAAGCTTCAAATTCATCAAGATCATCATCAATATTACTATTACTGTCATTCCTTATATTATGTCTACTGCTAGACTTACCGATCTTCAAAGAAGACATGAAAGTAGACTCAATAGATGGTACAACACTAATATCAAAATTGTTCAACTCAAAAGTTGTTAGCTTACCACTCAGACTATCAAGAGTAAGAGTATTGCCAGGTACAGATCTCATTTCATGTATAGCAGATATTCTACTTGCATAAGCAGGCAACAAGGTTCTTAGAATTTTACTTACCACTATATCTTCATGAATGACACCACCAGATCCTTTGATAGCAATGACTACCTCCTTTATTCAGTTTGTATATTGTACTATGTTTTCTCCTTCCTTCATTTTCATATTGTCAAACCTGCCTCTTAGGCTTTCAGCTCTAGCTCTCTTGACATTAACATCACCACCATAGACTTGAGCAAGTTTATCCCACATTTCCTTTGAAGTAATGCAATCTTTGACATGCTCAAATTTAGCATCAGATAGAGCAACAACAATCTCTGTCATAGTCATGTTGTGTTCATGTCGATCTTTCAGTTGATCAAGAGTCAAAGGTCTAGTCAGTGGTTGTAAGTAGCTATTTTCTAGTAGATGTAAGGCAGAATCTCTGATTCTGAATATATGAAGTTTCATTCGACTTTGCCATATAGTAAAGTTGTCCTTGTTTAGCTTCGACACCTCCCTCTTATACATCTTGTGATCTTTCTACTGAAGTCCTTAAAATTTGTTCCAAGCAACATATGCTCTGATACCAATTGTTAGAATAACTAAGAGGGGGTGAATTAGTTAGATCAGTTATCCTACAGTCCCAAATCCAAAGATGTAACTTTCAAAACAATTTCAACAAATTTTGCAGCTCAGTAACATAAACTATTAAACTGTCTATGCCTTTACTGATTACTAGTTAATTAACTCATAGTGATTACTGCCCAAATCAAATATGCAGTATGTAAAGTATGATGATAAATAAATCATCATAGAAACACATAACACAATGATTTAATGTGGAAACCCTATTAAGGGAAAAACCACGTGGGACCGGTAACCCAAAATAATTTTCACTCTTTTGAAGTGAGGTCGGTGAAGACACAACCCTGTTAAAGGTTACAAACACAATGTTAGGTGTGACCTTGTTAGAGGATTTAAGACTAACAGTTATCATTCAACCAGCATTCACTATGGGGTCGATAGGATAACAATATACATTCATTAAATGACATAGGGTCATAACATAAGACGCTTAAGTCCACTCGGTTAAGATATTTTTTTGTATCAATGGTTAAATTGAAATAGTAGTTGATCTAATTACAATACAACTTAACTTGCAGATGTTCAAATCTATTCTAAGCCCATACAAATCCTCTGATCAATATATCAATTTACTTCCTCAACTTACTTTCACTCGATAATAGCTCTCTAACACTTGGTACTATTCTGCAGTTTGGTTCTCCTTCAACTAGTCTGATCAAGCATGCATGAAACTGTATTCACATGAAATCTCTACAGTCTTCTTTCTTCCAACATGTTTCAATAGTGAAACTCATATCTCTTATATAGATAGATAAACCATTTTCATATCAACCATCATATTTTGCTGCTTATTCTCCTTCATTGATCTTGCCTCTTAAACCTTCCTCGACGGTTGTGTCAGCAACACGTTTCAATTCCATCCTTTAGATCTTCTCTAAATTTTTTCAGTCATGGATCTTATAACAAACTTTATCCTCAATCTTGAAATCATAACAATTTCTACCTCATCAATTTTTGTCGGCTAAACTTAAGCATTTAATACTTTTATCCATACTCGGTTAACAAAGAAATGCATCGGTGAACAGAAGCTTAGTTAATACTGTCACTCAGTATACACTACACTGGCTTAGTGTATACTAAAGTGCTTCATTTACCAACCACATTGCCTTGTACATTTTGCTTCCTCCTTCATAATAGATTAATGCAACATAATCAAGTTAACACTATGAAGTCACAGACTCATCAATAAGTTACCCAAAGTATTCCTTATCCTCATCTGTCATATCCATCTTTCTCTATGTAGATATCTCAGTTCTTCATCTCTTCTCTCCTCTTTATAGATATTTAGATGTTTGTAACTAACATGAAAAGTACTGTCAAAACTAGTTGACATCAATGACAACATAATGACTGATTTAATTATCTTACATATCATTTCAGTACTCAGTGATCTTTAATCACTGATCTTCAAGTCATTCAGGAATTCAATCAGTTGTAGTTCATCATCTTACAATGTTTCAACATAATAATTACATCAATTAATCATCCAAATTCATAGATCAAGCTTGCTCATCAAATTACTTGAAACGTGTTCCAAGTCATCCTCCAAATAGGTCTTTGCCAATACACCTGCCATAGTTAATGTTATTTATATGATCATAACTTCATATGATCGTAATAAATTCTCTAGCCAGTGTCCAACATGAACCTATGTTTTCTCATCATGATTTAAACAATCATGAATGCTAACCACAAAGATCTATAGTCAACTTTGTGAAAATCATAGTTTTTGCCTCTTGAGAGACAATCATTAGTAAATCAACCACAACTCTATTAGACTAGCTCATAAGAATGTGTGATCACAACCAGTGACCCAAGACATTATGCAGATTCTCTATCTAAGTTTGCACATGCTAATTTGTGGTACTGTGTCCGTACAATTCTTTGCAACCTGTCTGCAAGCTTCTAAATAACCAGTCAGTAACATATGTTGTCATCAATAAGAAACTCTATCATGAATGTAACACACAATCACTGTAACATGTTTCCAACATTACTAGGATACTCCCCTAGAGGAATACCATTAGCATTCATGATAACAATCTCCCCCTTTGGCATTGATGGAAACATAGACGAAAAAAATCCAAGTTTCATAAATATCAACATGCCTCTACTAAATTTGTTACTCTCCCCATGCATCAACATCTTTTCAAATCCTCTTCATCAATTAGTATGGATCTTTCTAAACATTTCTCCCCAAAGAGATGATCCTCTCATATTGTTTTTCATGTTTTATTGTCTCCCCCATTGACATCAATGTAGAAGGGTATTACTTGGTCTTCAAGAGTCCTTAGTGACTCAGCTCAAATAAAAATACTCCCCCATAGGAGAAGCATCAAGCATTCAGTCTAGATAATGAAATAGTTCTCTATTTTTTCTGGACTAATGCAATTTCTACATTAATTATTCAAGAGTAGGCTGGGGCATAACCCCTAGCATACCTCTCAAATACTCAAATGTATCCTTTGATAGAGGTTTTGTAAATTTTTTTTCTATTTTTTCCTTTGTGTTCACATATTCTAACTTCACTTCTTTCTTTGTTATGTTGTCTCTCAAGAATTGATACTTTATTTCTATATGTTTTGTCTATGAATGCATAACAAGATTCTTTGACATATTTACCATGCTAGTATTGTCACAATAGATAGTAACTGAATCTTCAAGAGATACTCCAATGTCGTTCAACATTTGTTTCATCTATATGATCTGTGTGTAATTGATTGCTACTGCAACATACTCTAATTCTGTTGTAGACTAAGCAATGTAGTCTTGCTTCTTGCTAAGCTAAGAAATCAACCTTTTACCAAGGAAGAATGCTCCTCCACTTGTACTCTTTCTATCATCTACATTCCCTGCCCAATCAACATTAGTGAAAGAATGAAATGTAAATTCCTGTGATCTGTCATAGCATAGAACAAATTCAACTGTGCCATTTAGATATTTGAATATCCTTTTTACTACCATAAGGTGAGATTATTTAGGATCTTCTTGAAATATTGCAACAATTCCAACTGCATTAGCAATATTAGGTCTAGTATGTGTTAGATAATGAAGACCTCCAATCATTGATCTATACCTTGTATATGATACATTATTTTCTTCATCTTCTAAGGATAGCTTAGTTTTAGTTACCATAGGATTTCCAACAGGTTTACTATCATCCATGCCAAAATTTTTTAGTAGTTCTTTAAGGTATTTGGTCTGAGATATGAATATCCCTTCTTTAATTTGACTGATCTGTATTCCATGGAAGAATTTCATCTCCCCAATCATAGACATTTCAAATTCACTTTTCATCTCATTTGAAAACTTGTTACTCATTTCACCATTTCCTCCAAAGATAATATCATCAACAAAAACTTCAACAATCAAGATACCTTCTTCATTAATTCTTAAGTACAAATTGTTGTCATCATTATCTTTCTTGGATCCCAAATGGATTAGATACTTATCCAATCTTGCATACCATGCCCTTGGTGCTTGTTTCAATCTATATAGAGCCATCTTCAATATGAAAACTAGATCTTTATTTCCTGATAGAGGAAATCCACTAGATTTTTCAATGTAAACTTCTTCTTCCAAGTATCCATTAAGAAAAGATGATTTCACATCCATCTGATATACTTTTAATCCTTATAAGAAAAATAAGATAAGAATAATCTTATTGCCTCAATCCTAGAAACAGGTGCAAAGGTTTCTTCAAAATCAATTCCATCTTGTTGTGAATAACCTTTACATACTAGTCTGGCTTTGTTTCTAACAACAATTCCTTCTTCATTCATCTTGTTCCTAAATACCCATTTAGTACCAATCACATTTTTGTCTTTAGGCCTTGGAACCAATTCCCAAGTGTTATTTTTTTTGATTTGTTCCAGTTCTTCCTTCATGGCCTTGATGATTCATCTTTGCATGCATCATCTGTAGACTTTGGTTCTACTTGTGAGATTAGGCAGATGGAATTTTTAGTTTGTGACCTCTCTTCTTTATTTTTTAATGTTGTTTTAGTTCCCTTACTGCTATCACCAATGATATGATCCTTAGGGTGATTTATCATAACATATTTGGGTGTGGTTTGCTCCCTTAATTCCACACTTATGCCATTGTAAATTATCAAAAAATCCTGAGATGCTTCATTCCTTTCATTCTTATTCTCTATTGTCTGTGTATTACCCTGATTTTCATTCATATTTTCAAAAGAAATCTCATAGGGGTTAAAGTCACAATAACTTTCTCTAACTTGGAAATTTTCATCCACTCTCACATTAGCACTTTCAATCAGTGTCCTACTTCTCAAATTGTAACATCTATAAGCTTTACTTCTAGTAGAGTAGCCAAGGAATATACCTTCATCACTTCTAGCTGTTGGAGATTTTCCAGCAAGCCAGTACTGACTGTATATTTGTCATTGATGACAACATGTGGAAAGTAGCATGTGTGGAAGTCTTATGTAGTAAGATTTTAGTATATGTAGCATGGACATGATATCAACATGATATCATGGGCACAGAGGTTAACTGTTAGTACAGACAATTATATACCAATTGGTGTCAGCAGTGTTCCTGACAGAGTAACAAATAGTGTTCTGTGTATGGTTGTTCGTACAATTATCACGGAGCCTTGTGTGCTTGGATATATGTTGAAGAAATTTTAGTGATGTTAAGTTCATGGATGCATAGTCTGATGCTGAACGCTAGTGAAGTTATGCAGTCGCTATTCGCTAGTAGTAGTTTCCTGTGTTTGTTCAGAAGAGCCGACATAGATTTTATTGGTTCTTGAGTTGTGCCTATCTTGAGGGTATGGACCCTTGGAGTTAAGCTTGGAGAAGTGTTATTGATGTTTGGTTAAGATACCATGATTTAATTCAGCTTACAAAGAAAGTTCCAGTTGTTTTGGTAGAGCCGACAGTGTGTAGCGTGCGTCTACATTTATTTTATTAGACATGTCCCAGAATGAGTTGCGTGCATAATAGAGCTGACATAATGTTTGTTGGAGTTTATTATGGTTTCTCTAATATGATTTCAAGGTGGTTCTAATAGGCCAACTTGACTATATCATTTGGAGGAAAGATATTTATAGGCAGTCATTTGTGATTGCTGAAGTGTGGTTCATGGTTGATTAAGCAGAGGAGAGAAGAGTGTGCGAAGTGTTGAGCCATCAGAAGAAGGTCTATGTGACCAAGTAAAGTACTTGTGCTATTCATTGGAAATGATCTAGATAGTAGGTCAAAGTTCAATTCACCAAGCTCCAGATATAGTGTGTATCTGTTATTTAGAAGGTTGTAGCCTTCGCCCATTTGAGTAGTGAGCTCTTGGACAGTGCGTCCTCTCCCCTAATAGGGAAAATTGTAAAAGACTCCTAACAGGGTCCAACCCTTAACCATGTCTATTGTACTTAATATATTGTAAAGCTACTCCTAATATGGTAAATGATCTTCTAGCAAGGATCATTATACACTAGTACATAATATTAGTGGGTATCAAGTCCCACCGGGGTTTTTACTTATTTGGGTTTCCTTGTAACCAAAATATTGGTGTTGTGTTCATGTGTTCTCTCATTGAGTTTATGCTTTATGTTTAAGTATACTTAATTGGATAAAGAATTGAATCTTGTAGATAACTGATTCACCCCCCCCCCCCCCCCTCTCAGTTATCTCTTGGGACTATTCCTAACAATTGGTATCAGAGCCAAGTGCCTCAAAGAGATAGTTTAACATTTTGAAGTTGATCAGATGGCATAGTTCAGGAAAGAAAGTCCTAAGTTCAATGGAGAGAATTATCTTGATTGGAAGAACAAGATGGTAACCCATTTGCAGTGCATTGCTTTTGAAGTTTTTAATGTAACCATCAAAGCAGCCAAGATTCCTACCTTAGAAGACCTTGGAAAAGATGATGCTACTGACACACAAAAGGAATTGTTTCATTATAATGCTATTGCTAAAGAAGCCCTTATCAGCACCCTATTTGATGGTGAATTTTCAGAAGTAAAAAAGGTAGATACAACCCACAAAATATGGAAGCACCTAGAAGACACATTTTAAGGAGACAAACAAGAAAATGATGCACGCAAAAAGACATGGAAGAAAAGATACAATGCATTAGAGATGCTGCCTGAAAAAAACATCAGAGCTTACAATCAGAGGATAAATGAAGTAGTTTCTAGAATTAGGAACAATGGTGGAGAGATATCAGAAGAGGACATTATGGATAAAGTAATGACTACTCTTACTCTAGAGTATGAAAGAAAGATCAACATCCTTGATGAGACCATGCAACTTACATCAAATTTCAAGAGAGAGACATTGATCAACAAGATCTCAACTTTTGAGATTTCAAGATTGAAGATAGAACCAAAGAATGAAACAACTTTCAAAGAAACAGTTCATGGTAAGAAATCAGCAAACACTTCTGGTAATTTTGATGATGATGATGAAGATAAAAAACTAGATGATTTTATTTCTATGGTTTCCAAAAGAGAAAAGAAAGGAAAAGAAAAATATGAAGGTCAATTACCATTTAAATGCATTTCATGTAATAAGATTGGTCACTTTGCATCTAAGTGTCCCACTAGAGCTAAAAATTTCAAAAAGGACTACAAGCCTAAGTATTCTAAGGAATGCTACTATGCTGGAGATGGAGTTTCAGATGAAGAATCAGGTGAAGAAGAAATTGGATTCATTGCTATTGTAGACAAGATGAATAGTAAGTCAGTTCCTAAAGATGAGAAAGTAAATCAAGAGCTAGCATTAATTTCACAAGCTGACATAAGGACAGACTGGATTATAGATAGTGGTTGTTCACATCACATGACCAGTGATAAAGGTAGGTTTGTTCATTTGGACAAATACAATGGAGGTATGGTCAGATTTGGAGACAACACTCCTAAACCTATAGTTGGTAGAGGAGCCATCACTTTGGATGGAAAGAATAGTACTGATGATGTTCTTTATGTTGATGGTTTGAAACATAACCTTCTCAGTGTTGGACAATTACTTGGAAAAGGCTATCAGTTGGAGTTAAAAGATGACAAATGCATCATTAACAACAAAGATGGTGTTATGATTGCATCAGGCACAAAGAAAAGAGGTAATGTTTTCCAACTCAATTCAGAAGCAAGTTATTTTGTTGCTAAAGTTGATGACAGTTGGTTGTGGCATAGAAGACTATGTCATATCAATTTTGATAACATAGTAAAGATAAGAAATGTAAAGGAAGTAAGAGATCTACCTAGCATAGCAAAGCCAATTAATACTATATGTAGGGAATGTGTGATGGGGAAGCATGTGAGAAATTCATTCAAGAGTAAGCAGAATTCAGCAGAGAATAAGTTGGATCTGATTCATACAGACCTATGTGGTCCAACTCAAACAAGATCATACTATGATGAAAGGTATTTCATTTTGTTTGTTGATGATTATACTAGGATGATGTGGGTTGCATTCTTAAAAGATAATTCATAAGCTTTTGAGAAGTTCAAAATATTCAAAGCTAAGGTTGAGAATGAATCTAGACTAAAGATAAAATGTTTGAGATCAAATAGAGGAGGAGAATTCACCTTTGACAGATTTTATGAGTACTGTGAAGAACATGACATAAAGAGACAGTTACGTGCACCTAGAACCCCTCAGCAGAATGGAATTGCAGAGAGAAGGAATAGGATCATCCTTGATATAGTGCGCACTATTAGGATAGAAGGAAAAGTTGCACATGTTAATCTCTATTGAGAATTCAAGGTTGTCATTAGTATCAAAGGCTATCAAAGAGATTGGTCGGACACTTACATTGAGTTAGTCGGTAACCAGAAGCAAGACAGACTAGTCGGTAAAGCTTACACACCGAGCACTATATAGTTTACTGAGCATCAGTAGACACTAACATTGACATATAGTAAACACCGACATATAGTAAACACCGAACATCATAGTATACACTGAGCAATTTACACAGTGTTTACCGAGGATCATAGAAAATGACATAGTAATTAGAAATGGCACATTCTTCTATGCAAATGGTTACAACAGATTGTAAAACAATTTACCAAGATCGAGGAACATTTATTGTAAAAGATACTCATTAAATGTAATGTATATCTTATTGTAATAGTTGATCTAGGATATTTTACACCGTAGATCTTAGGGTTATGATTTTGTATTGTAACCTAATTTTGTTAAAGCGACAAAAATAGAACACTATATATTTGTATGTTCACATCATTTTTGGTGTGAACTGATATATGAATTAATGAGCACTTGAAGCTATTGCCTAACTTCAATTCAATTAGTTAACAGAGCAGAACAGAGTACAGAGGTTATCAGATTAAGTAGAATCAGAGAAGACTACCGAGTAGATTTAGAGAAGAGATTCATCACAGTTAAGGTGATATTTTATGAGCACTTATAGATCTATTTCAGACAATTGAGTTGTCAACTAGCAGATAATTTCCTATTGCTTTCTGACAATTGTAATAGAGTTTTGGATAAATCTCTTAACCGAGTAGACTTAACAGTCTTATGTAAATCTCTTAATTGAGTGCACACTTCATTAGTGTTGCTAAAATCCTATAACTAGGTAGATCTAGCTGATCTAACATATAACTCCTAATAGGGTAAGATCACTAGAAGTGATAAAAACTTGTAGCCCTAACAGACAAACCTTTTCTATCTACAGTAGTGAAGAATTTGTGGGTGTCATCCCCACCGCAGTTTTTACCTTCTAACAAGGGTTTCTGTTTTACCAAAATACTTGTGTTATGTGATTGTCATATTGATTTCATATTGTTTACTTACATATGTTAAATGGATGATTGATTCATGCAATTAGATTCAAGTTATTTTGGTTGGTTATTATTGTTTACAGTCATATATCAGAAAGGCTCCTAAGTGAAGTTTTTGAAGGCACTGATTCACCTCTCCCCTCTCAATACCTATCTCTCCTAATTCCAACAATTGGTATCAAAGCTTAGTTCTCTTATTGAATAATTTAACCACTGAAGGGTAAAAGATCTAAGTCATGGAGAGATATAAGCTTGACAAGACTATTGAGAATTAGAAGATATAGATGTAGATGTTTGTGGAACAGTATGAGCAAGCTGAAGAAGGATTGAAGAAATTACTAGTTGAGAGGAAGAACCTAGCTATTCTACAGAATGAGATCGATTACCATGAAGAACCTATTGATGATATATTCGATCATATTGGATCTAGTTCTGGTAGCATCTCTGATGGATTTGAAAGCATAATTACTAATTTATCTGAAAAGAATCAACATCTATCTGAACAAGTGAAAGCACTACAAATCGGTCAAGAATCTCAGATGGTGAGAATGATAGAAACAATGAATAATGCAAGACAAGCTGAGCAAGAAAGGAATGTGGAAATTGATGACCAAAGATAGATGACTAAACAACTTCAAGCTAAAGAGAGTGAGATACAAAGACTCACTGAATGACATTTCCAAGTAACTAATCAAATAATGATTGTGAATCAAGAGGTAAACCGAGTGAATGCAAAATTATCAAGAAGATTAGAAGATGTTGCAAGACTCAGAGAAGAGAATGAGAAGCTAAGAAATGAAGTGAAAAATCAATAGAAGCAAAATGAAATGAAGAAACTTGTTGAGGATAGCTCTAAGAAGATTGATGACTTTCTAACTAATCAAAGAAGATTTGGGAGTAGAGCTGGAATAGGCTACACTGGTGAAGGAGAATCATCTCAACAAGCTGAACAAGTCAACATCAGTCAAAATTAGAAACCTAAAGTGTTGGCATGTTATCACTGTGGCAAACTGGGACATACATCTAATGTGTGTAGAAGCAAAGCACAAGGTAAACCTCCTATCACTCCTAAGTTCAATGGACACTGTTACTATTGTGGAAAGTTTGGACATCCAGCTTATGAGTGTAGAGCTAAATAGAATGATATTGCTAACAATACTATTATGGAGAAAATATGCTACACCTACAACAAGCATGGACACACTGCATGAGAATGTAAGGCGAAAATGAGACAAGTCTAGACACCTAAGGAGAAACCACAATGTAGGCCATATCAACCGAAGAGACAAGGTAACTCTTATGTTTGGGATTATAATACATGGACTAACTGTGCTGTATGTGGTCGGTATGGGCACATAGCAGAAAATTGTTATAGAAAGAGTCAGATTGGACAATCAAGAAGTTGGAAAAGCATTGGGATGGCTTGTATGCACTATCATAAGGTTGGTCATTTAAGAAAGAACTACAGAGATTGAGCACTAGATGAAAACCATATATTTAAGAGTGGATATACTATTGTAGATATCATGAAGTTAAGGAACACTATGTGGAAGAAGGCATCTAATGAGAATGCTGAGTCAAGTAACACTGTCAGTGAAACCTCGTCCACTGGATTGGGTGACATCGGTACCTCCACTTAAGGTGACAAAGGTATGTATGGAACTGACATTTCAAAATGATCATATTTTACATATAGTTCCTTATATATGATGTGAAAATACCAAATCTGCATGAATAAAGATGCACTATGGTTTATGTGTTATGAGCTAACAATGTTATATAGTCGGTAAAAGAAAGACCAAGAGTTGGTTACCCATCGATAATCACTATACAAGGTTAACCAGACAACAATGCAAACCGACAAAGAAATCCTATGGTAATCGAGCAGATAAAATCATAGACATCACCAAGTTGACAATTGTTTCATACCAAAAGTTAGGTCACACATTTATTGCATGAAAGTTTGAGCGGGAATATTGAAAAGTTTATAAATACACGGGAACAGAGTTTATTGTTACATTGCAATTTTGAAGAATGAAGATTTCACAGAGAAGAGTTCGAGCTAAAGATTTTTTTAGAAAGATTCAAAGCTACTGTAGATCAAACTGACAACATTCTTCGACGACTTCAAGTAAGTTCATTTGCTACCAAACACTTGTTATCCTACTGCTTGCTGAAACCCTAGAATTGATTTATGGCATCACCATCATCTGCAAGCAAATTGCAAAATATTGAGGAGGAAGTAGAACTAATTGTTAGGGCAAATTTTGCCGAAGCTAAATTCAAACCACAGCCCAAGGTCGTAGCACAAACAGATAATATGGGTGCTTTTTCAAGTATATCGGATAGGGTTTTATTGACAGAAGACGTAAGAGCCTATATACATTTCAAAATCAGAGAAGTAGGAGATTTTGAGATTATTACTGCATTTCAACAAGTTTGTGGGCCAGATGGAAAATTAAAATTTGAATACAAGAAGATTGTGGAATCAGGGTTATCATGCTTCACATACTTCCCACAATCGTTCAGTATAGACTGGATAAGAATCATGTTGAGCAGATTTCATGATGGAAAATTTTGGTTGGAAAAACTTATTGAGGTCACAAAGAAAATTATTAGTAAGGTTACTGGGTATCCTACAACTGACAAGGCAAAAGCCTTTCACAGTTCATCTCATCCTGAATACTGGATCTCAATGGGATGGAAGGGCACTAAAATTTTTGACAATCAAAGACCCAATGGTCAAATTCACCACACATGTAATCAGGTACAAAATATTTCAATCAAGCAGACTCAACAGCATACCCTGCAACACAGTAGACATGGCACACAAAATTATGAAGAAAGATCACCAGGTAGATCTTGCTGAAATTCTACTACATCAATTACAAGAAAATATGAAGACAGTCAGAACAAAGAAGTCTAATACATGTAAGTACAGATCACTACTTGTCTGTATATTTTTCTATCTACAAAAGTATGTACTTGGTATTGGTAAAGTAAATTGGCAAATAGACAAACCAATAATTGCACAAATTAGTGAAATGATGAATAGTTTAGGAAAGAATCTGAATGTGGAATTTGATGCATACTTCAAAGAATTTTAGACCAAAATGCATAAAAGGAGTAGAATTCCAAGGGAATTAGTGGACAAATTTGAGGATGATATATGTTTTGTAGTTAGTACAGATTATTCAATGATAAAGGTTGTTGAACCTAGAAAAAAATGGATGGCATCGATGGGTTATGAAATGAACTATGATTTCATGTTGAAATCTATTAATGCATTGCTTGCATTACCCATAGACATCATTGCCACTAGGTTTGGCACATATGAAGAGGCTAAATCAAGGATCACTACAGACATAGAAATCAGGAAAATGTCTAGAAGGGAAAAGAAAATGAAGAAAGATCTTACAGCAAGATATGGAGATGTATCAAACTCATCTAAGGAGTCACCGGTTAATGCTACAATTGAAGGTCAGTTACAGTTGGATGACAAGCCCTATGATAGCGAGGAGACTGAGTCAGAAAAAGAAAAAGATCCCACACCAGTTCTTCCTACCATTGTTGAATAGGAAAAGAAGTTACCAATACAAGAAGGTATGAAAACAAGGTTGTCAACTGTAGCACCACCAACCAATAAGGAAGAAGTAGAGAAAGTAACAAAAAGGAGGGTAGCTACATTGACAAAGAAATATATCAAGAGAAAGAACAAGGCTATAGCTGAGGCACCAAAGAAAAGGAGAAAATTCATAAGAAATAAAGAAGATCTTGAGGAAACTGAAAATGAAGATGATACAAATCAATTCAAGGTGGTTCAAAACAAGGTTAGCACAATAGATGAAATAATTGAAGACATAATTGAGAATGGAAACCTTTCTTATCCAGGAATAGATAGATTTGACAAAATGTCAACTGAGGACCAAACAAAGTTAGAACATGCTGTCATCCAGATGATGATAAAATTTAAGAAAGTACTGATGGAATTTGCCTGTGCATTGCCAAAGGGATTGGATGACAAAATAAATGAAAAATGGGCTAGTGCACTAGATACCGAGAAAAGGAAAAGAGAGAGATCATTAGTTTGTGTAGCCCCACACCTAAGTTATGGAGAAGTTAGTGAATACATGGGTAAATATCAAGCAAGATTTATAATCAAGAACCAAGCCATGATGATAATGGATGAAAATGTGGCTGATATGGATATCACAAGTGAATCCTTATGGACATCAATTCTGAAAGCCGAAGAAAAAGATGAGCAAGAAGCATTCCTGAAATTGTCTAAAAAGAGACAAAACTCCAAAGGTAAAGGTATTTACATTGATGATGACAAAGGAAAGAAGTCTAAGGACACCAGTATATCAATTACTAAGGTAATTGTTATCACCGAGCAAAAGGAAGAGATAAGTGTTTCACAAGATGCACCAGATCGAGTAGAGATCCAACTGCAGAAGAAAATTGATGATGATGTACTCATTGAGGACATCACAAATGGTGATCCCGATGATAAAGATGATGAGGATGTGAATATTGCACCTAATAAAGATGAAGCACTAGACACTGAATGTCTATTCACATCACTACCAAGTAAGCTTCCTATACTTGTAGAAGCAGCTGAAATACTTTCACAAGTACAACCTGATGACTCACATCCCAAGCAACACAAGGACACAAGAACCTGTGCAACCTGTAGATACAAATGAGCCTAACCAAATAGAGGCACCATCTATAGAAACCAAGGAAATAGAAGAAACAAAGGCAACCGAGGTGAACCCACCTGACACTACATCTGAGGCTCCCACTCATTCAACTAAGACATCGGTCACCAAGGAGTAGAAGAAGGAAGAAAATGTGTCAATCGAGAAGGATACTTTGAAGAGTGGAGATAAAACTATTGTTGTTATTGAGAAGAAGTCATCTCTCACACCGAAGAAAAAGAAGAAAGGAAAAGGGCCGGTCACCATAGATGAAGTGATAGTTATACTTGAATGTGACTTGAGGACCCTAAGCCCCAAGGGACTAAGTAAATATGGGCAGTTATGTTCAAGGAAGGTGACACAAGAAAAGTTGAAGCAAGAGCACAAACGCAAAGAAGTATTAACTGATGTGAGGGATATTCTACAATAGGTAGTACTTGAGGTAAAAATTGATGATAATACTCCCATCATAGATCAACTTGCCACACTCGCCGAGAAGATCAATGCCCCGAATATTGAAGCAGACAAAAGGATTGAAGAAAGGGTAGAATCAAGGATTTAGAACAATTTAGCTGAGAAAATTAGCCTAGACGTGGCATTATAGAAGGTCAAATTATCTGAGGTAATTATTGAAATGAAATCTGTCACCCAGATAATTTGTCAAATCTTGATTAAGCTTTGTACTTCAGACACCTTCACTATAGAAGTCAATGAAATTATAAAAGGGCTAGAAGCCAAAATAAAGCTAAGTACAACATCAGCTATAACCAAGCCAAATACTTTCTCAAAGCATATTCATTGAGTTCAGGAACTCTGGCGGTTGATAGCAAAATTAAGGCACCAAGAAGAGCACATCATCGATTAGGTCACAGAGTTGCAAACTGAACTCATTCCATACTTGAAATTTTTTGAAGCACATATTGTCAAAGCCGAGCTACTAGTTGCAACACCAGAGATTTTGGTATTAGAAAATATCTTTGACATGCATGCCCAAGTCAGTCTTGAGCATATTTCTCTTACCAAATTGAAATAGGAGTGGGAAAACCTCTTGGAGTTAGTGAAGAAAACCCACCAACACATTTTTGACAAGATGTAAGTATACTGTATTTTTTTTGTATTTGGCATTATTATCAAAAAGGGGGAAAACATGTATATGCCAAATAAGTATGTTTTTGCTACGTATACTACATATTACCGGGAGCATGCACCGAGGGGGAGTACTTAGTACTTAGAAATTTTTGATGTGGATTTGTATATGGTGGAGATATAAGGTATTAAGAAAACTTGGTCTATATACATTAAAGAGTTTTGATACTAATGCCAAAGGGGGAGATTGTTAATCTCTATTGAGCATTAAAGGTTGTCATTAGTATCAAAGGCTATCAAAGAGATCAGTCAGACACTTACATTGAGTTAGTCGATAACCAGAAGCAAGACAAACTAGTCGGTAAAGCTTACACATTGAGCACTATACAGTTTACCGAGCATCAGTAGACACAAACACCAACATACAGTAAACACCAAGTGTCACAGTATACACTGAGCAATTTACACAGTGTTTACTGAGGATCAATGAAAATGGTATAGTAATTAGAAATGACACATTCTTCTTTGCAAACGGTTACAACGGATCATAAAACGGTTTACCAAGATTGAGGAACATTTATTGTAAAAGATACTCATTAAATGTAATGTATATCTTATTGTAATAGTTGATCTAGGATATTTTACACTGTAGATCTTAGGGTTATGATTTTGTATTGTAACCTAATTTTGTTAAAGCGATAAAAATAGAACACTATATATTTGTATGTTCGCATCATTTTTGGTGTGAACTGATATATGAATTAATGAGCACTTGAAGCTATTGCCTAACTTCAAGTCAATCAATTAATAGAGTAGAGAAAAGTATAGAGGTTATCAGATTAAGTAGAATTAGAGAAGACTACCGAGCAGATTTAGAGAAGAGATTCATCACAGTTAAGGTGATATTTTATGAGCACTTATAGA
Source organism: Chamaecyparis obtusa (assembly GCA_027943335.1). NCBI lineage: Eukaryota > Viridiplantae > Streptophyta > Pinopsida > Cupressales > Cupressaceae > Chamaecyparis > Chamaecyparis obtusa. Next base: position 709,395 of record BSBK01011829.1, read on the forward strand.
TCTAGTTCAGACAATTGAGTTGTCAAATAGTAGATAATTTCCTATTGCTTTCTAAAAATTGTAATAGAGTTTTGGATAAATATCTTAACTGAGTAGACTTAACAGTCTTATGTAAATCTCTTAACTGAGTGCACACTTTATTAGTGTTGCTAAAATCCTATAACTAGGTAGATCTAGCTGATCTAACATATTACTCCTAATAGGGTAAGATCACTAGAAGTGATAAAAACTTGTAGCCCTAACATGCAAACCTTTTCTATTTGTAGTAGTGAAGAATTTTTGGGTGTCATCCCCACCGCAGTTTTTACCTTCTAACAAGGGTTTCTGCATTACCAAAATACTTGTGTTATGTGATTGTCATATTGATTTCATATTGTTTACTTACATATGTTAAATGGATGATTGATTCATGCAATTAGATTCAAGTTATTTTGGTTGGTTATCACTATTTATAGTCATATATCAAAAAGGTTCACAAGTGAAGTTTTTGAAGGCACTGATTCACCCCTCCCCTCTTAGTACCTATCTCACCTAATTCCAATAGCACACACCTATTGGAGAGATGCAGTCGATACAACATTCTATACCATCAATAAAATTCAATTGAGGCCAGGCGTAGAAAAAACACCTTATGAGCTATGGTTTGGTAATGTTCCCACAGTAAAATACTTTAGAATCTTTGGAAGCAAGTGCTACATCAAGAGGGATGAAGCAGTAGGCAAGTTTGATGCAAGAAGTGATGAAGGTATTTTTCTTGGTTACTCTACTAAAATTAAATCTTATAGATGTTTCAATTTAAGATTGAAAAATATCATTGAAAGTGCTCATGTAAAGATTGATGAAAAGTTTATGATTCAAGAAAGATATCATGATTACTCACCCATGATTGAAGAAGAACCTAAACCCTCTACTAGTGAGATAGTTATTGAAGAAATGTTTGATAGTATTGATGTGTTATTCAATGACCCTGAGACAAGTGAGGAAAATACTCCTAAGGTTGATGAGTTAGCATCACCTAAAGTTCCAAAGTTTACATCAAGAAATCATTCTAAGGTAGACATCATTGGAGATTAGAGTGGCAAAGTCTTAACAAGATCACAAGCAAAGAACTCAGCTAGCAATGAAGCGGTATGTTTACTATCTCAGATTGAACCTTTAAGTGTTGAAGATGCATGTAATAATTCAAATTGGCATGATGCTGTGAAAGAAGAACTTGATCAGATTGTTAAGAATGACACTTGGGAACTGGTCCCTAGACCTAGTGATAAAAATGTGATTGGAACAAAGTGGATATTCAGAAACAAGATGAATAAAGATGGTACAATAGTAAGAAAAAAAGCAATATTAGTATGTAAAGGATATGCACAAAGAGAAGGCATTGATTATTCAGACACATTTTCACCTATGAGTAGATTAGAAGCTATTAAGTTGTTTCTAGCTTATGCTATAGTTAAAAACTTCAAAGTTTATCAGATGGATGTCAAGTCAACATTCTTGAATGGAGACTTAAAAGAAGTATACATTGAGTAGCCTAAAGGATTCACCTTATCAGATAGACCTGATATGGTATGCAGATTAAAGAAAACCCTCTATGGACTTAAGCAAGCCCCTAGAGCATGGTATGAGAGACTAGATGGATACTTAAAAAAGATTGGATTCAAGAAAGGAGCAAAAAATTGTAATCTATTCATTAGAGAGACATCTGAAGGTTTACTTCTTGTAGCTATATTTGTTGATGACATTATCTTTGGAGGTAATGACAAACTCAGTGTTGAATTTTCCAAAGAAATGCAGAATGAGTTTGAGATGAGCATGATTAGGCCTATCAAATGCTTTTTGGGACTAAATGTGCAACAGACAAAAAAAGGGATTTCCATTAATCAATCAAAGTATGTGAAAGTAATACTAAAGAAATTCAAGATGGATGATTGCAAGCCGGTAAGAACTCCTATGATCACTGGATGCAAGATTACAAAAGAAGATGACTCACTAGCAGTAGATATAACATTGTATAAGTCTATGATTGGTAAACTCATATATCTTACTCAGACTAGACTTGATATTTCAAACGCAGTTGGCATAGTTGGAAGATTTGCAGTAGAACCTAAGCAAAGTCACCTCATGGAAATAAAGAGAATATTTAGGTACTTGTAGGGCACTATAGACTATGGTCTATGGTATCCTAATTTAGAAAATGTTTAGCTTCATGTGTACACTGATGTTGATTGGGCAAGATGTGTTGATGATAGAAAGAGTACTTTAGGTGGAGTAGTGTTTCTTGGTGATAGACTTGTCACTTGGAAAAGAAAGAAAGAAAATTATATTTCTTAGTCAACAGTAGAAGTGAAGTATGTTGCAACAACCTTGAATTGTTCTACAATTGTTTGGATCAAACATATGATAAAGGATTTTGGAATTCAGATTGATTATCCTATTGTTATTCACTGTGATAACACTAGCACTATCAATATGTCAAAGAACCCTGTGATGCATGCAAAGACAAAGCACATTGAGATCAAGTATCACTTCCTAAGAGAGAAAGTGGAAGAGAAAGAAGTCAAGTTGGACTATGTGGGTACTAAAGAACAGTTGGTAGATATATTCACAAAGCCCTTGCCTAAGGATACTTTTGGGTATCTTAGGGAGAAGTTGGGAGTCATTCCCTTCCTTGTTTCTACTTAGAAGAAAGAAGGAAAGGCATCAGTGCTCTAGGATTGGTGGAAGGTTGACTAATCTACCTCAGGAGTAGTACTAGTGCTTAAAATGAATGTCACCCTTTTCCATTTATGTCAAAGGGGGAGTATATATATTAAGTCATAAAAAATAGAAGTAAAAAGAGGAGTAATATACTAAGGGGGAGCAACATTCAGTTATGAAAACATTACAGTTGAGGAAATGGAGGATGTTATAAAAGAAATGTTCATTTGGGTTGGTGGTGGTTTTTCATTCCACATGTTGCCATCAATGCCAAAGGGGGAGATTGTTGGAGATTTGTCAGCAGGCCAACATTGACTGTATGTTTGTCATTGATGACAACATGTGGAAAGTAGCATGCATGGAAGTCTTATGTAGTAATATTTTAGTATATGTAGCATGGACATGATATCGACATGATATCATGGCCGCAGAGGTTAACTATTAGTACAAACAATTATATAGCAGTTGGTGTTAGCAGTGTTCCTGACAGAGTAACAGATAGTGTTTTGTGTATGGTTGTTCGTACAGTTATCATGGAGCCTTGCATGCTTGGATATATGTTGAAGACATGTTAGTGATGTTAAGTTCATGGACGCATAGTCTGATGATGAACGCTAGTGAAGTTATGCAGTCGCTATTCACTAGTAGCAGTTTCGTGTGTTTGTTCAGAAGAGCTAACAAAGATTTTATTGGTTCTTGAGTTGCACTTATCTTGAGGGTATGCACCCTTGGAGTTAAGCTTGGAGAAGTGTTATTTCTATTTGGTTAAGAGTGCATGCATTAATTTATCTTACAGAGAAAGTTCTAGTTGTTTTGGTAGAGCCGACAGTGTGTAGCACGCGTCTACATTTATTTTATTAGATAGGTCCCAGAATGAGTTGCGTGCATAATAGAGATGACATAATGTTTGTTGGAGTTTATTATGGTTTCTCTAATATGATTTCAAGGTGGTTCTAATAGGCCAACTTGACTATATCATTTGGAGGAAAGATATTTATAGGCAGTCATTTGTGATTGCTGAAGTGTGGTTCATGGTTGATTAAGCAGAGCAGAGTACAGTGTGTGAAGTGTTGAGACATCAAAAGGAGGTCTATGTGACCAAGTAAAGTACTTGTGCTATTCATTGGAACTAATCCAGATAGTAGGTCAAAGTGCAGTTCACCAAGATCCAGATATAGGGTGTATCTATTATTCAAAAGGTTGTAACCTTCACCCATTTGAGCAGTGAACTCTCAGACAATGCATCCTCTCCCCTAACAAGGACAATTGTAAAAGACTCCTAACAGGGTCTGACCCTTAACCAGGTCTACTATACTTAATATATTGTAAAGCTACTCCTAACATGGTAAATGATCTTCTAGCAAGGATCATTATACACTAGTACATAATATTAGTGGGTATCAAGTCCCACCGGGGTTTTTACTTATTTGGGTTTCCTTGTAACCAAAATATTGGTGTTGTGTTCATGTGTTCTCTTATTGAGTTTATGCTTTATGTTTAAGTATACCTAATTGGATAAAGAATTGAATCTTGTAGATAACTGATTCACCCCCCCCCTCTCAGTTATCTCTTGGGACTATTCCTAACACTAACATCAAAATTTCCTATGCATTCATCTCTCTTAATGTAGCATTTACTTCCAAAAATTATGAAATAACTAACAATAGGCATCTTTCCATACCATAGCTCAAATGGTGTCTTATATGTACCTTCTATGATTTGTACTCTATTCATTGTGTATACTATTGTATTGACTCTTCTCTCCAATGCATATGTGGAACTTTTCCTTCTATCAACATGGTTCTTGCCGCATCAAGAACTATTCTGTTTCTTCTTTCAACAAATCCATTTTTCTATGGTGTCCTAGGTGCATAAGTTTATCTCATAATACCATACTTCTCACAAAAGGTATTGAATTCACATGAAGTGAAATCTCTACCTATGTTTGATCTCAAATACTTTATCTTTAATCTTGTCTCATTCTCAACTTTTGCCTTATAAAACTTAAAAGTATCAAATGCTTATGATTTTTCTCTAAGAAATCCAACCCCCATCATTCTAGAGTAATCATAAGTGAATATGATAAAGTACCTATCTCCAAAGTATGACCTAGTCTAAGTAGGTCCACAAAGATCTATATGAATTAGCTCCAACTTTCCCTTTGTTGAATATCATTTTCTTGTAAAACTTCTTCTTGTCTACTTTCCCAAAATACATTCTCTACATGTAGTGTTAGCAGGTTTCACAATCTTAGGTAGATCTTTGACAAAATTATTGTTAGATGCTTTTACCATATTATCAAAATTAATATGACAAAACCTTCTATTCCATAACCAACTATTATCAATTGTTGCAACAAAACAAATGACCTCAGTCGAGTTCAACTAAAATATATTACCTCTGGTCTTAGTACCAGATGCGATCAACTCTCTATTAGCTCCTCTAATAGAGAAATGACCATCGTTGAATTCCAAATGATAATCCTTTTCCACAAGCTGTCCAATACTTAACAAGTTATGTTTTAAGCCATCCATAAACAATACATCATTAGTGTTAGTCTTTCCATCTAAAGTAATTGATCCTTTACCAAAAATCATTATAAGAGTATTATCACCAAATCTTATAACTCCACCATCAAACTTCTTTAGCGGAATGAATCTATCCTTGTCACCAGTCATATGATGTGAACATCTACTATCAATTATCCAATCAGTTTTCCTATCAACATGAGAAACTAAGAATTTTTCTTCATAGAAAATATCCTCTTCTTTGATAGTTAAAAAACCCAAAACATCATTGAATTCATCATCTAAATCTTTAGATCCATCACTAGCTTAATAGAATTCCTTATCATTCATGTATTTCCCATATTTAGGCCTATTCTTAGGTATTCTAGTTAGACATCTAGATGCAAAATGACCAACCTTATTGCAGTTAAAACATCTGAAAGGTAATTTTACTTCAAACTTATCTTTACCTTTCATTTCTCTTTTGGAAATCAGGGATATGATCTTCTCATCCACTTGATTGTCTAGCCTTTGAATCTCTTCCCATTCTTCAACATATTCTCTAAGATCTTCACAGTTCTTGTTCACTCTGTTAGATCTAATACTAATAGATCCAATTCTCTAAACATTAGCCTTAAATGTTGTCTCTACCTTAGGTAGTGCAACCTTTAACTCTATTGTCTCAAATGTAGTCATCTTAGCCACTAACATTTCTCTGGTGAAATATTTGTATTGTGGTATAGTCTCCTCTAATGCAAGAACTTTGGGTTTGTAGGCAAGAGTCATAGATCTCAAAATTTTTTCTATGACTTCATCTTCTGCATAAGTACCTCCATTGTTTTTGATTCCAATCACACATTTAGATACTCTTTGAACATACATCCTTAATGTTTCATCATCCTTCATTTGTACTATCTCCATATTTGTTCTCTAATTCTACAAATTTTCTCCCTAAGTTTTTCATCTCATTCACAAAGTGTAGTTAGTATTTTCTAGATCTCACTTGCTTTTGTTAGATCTCCAAACTCTATAAATTCACCATCAGATAGTGCATTAACCAAATATTCCTTCACAACATCATTAAACACAAACCTTTTCCTTTCTTCTTTAGTAGTAGTAAGTATCTCAAGGTATTCCTCCTCTATGATAGGTATATCTTTCCAAGTAATGAGCCAGTATTCCAATGCCACACACATTAGATGATTCTTCATCTTCTCCTTCCATGTGTCATAATTTCTTGCATAAAACTTAGGACTCTCCTTTCTAAATAAGGCCATCCTAATCTTTAGCTCAAGTTGTTAAGCTTCCTAACTGAGGACCAAAGCTCTAATACCAATTGTTAGAATAAAAATATACTAATCAACTAAGAGGCGGGGAGGGGGGGTGAATTAGTTGATGCTAATATAGAATACTTTAACTTCAACTCCAATCTTATTGCTGAAAAAATATAATGAAATTAAAAGTAAATGCAGAAATAACACACATACACATGAGCACCAAGATTTTTTGTTGAGGAAAACCCTGTTAAGGGAAAAACCCCAATGGGGATGGTACCCACAAATATCTGCACTATGAGTATATTAACCCTGTTAAGAGTTTTGATCCTGTTAGGAGTCAAGTATTACAATAGGTAGGTCTTGGTTAAAGGACAGACCCTATTAGGAGCCTTTTACAATGTGATCCCTATTAAGGAATCAAACCTACTAGGAGTCCAGCCCTGCTAGAGGAAATAAACCTACTAGGGGTGTACAATATATCAACTTGATCAAGAGATTTGAGAGTTAAGCTACCCCCAGGTTCTCCATACCTTACAAATTTAAGACTAAGATAATTCTATTTTGAAACTGCTTCCAGTATTCAACCACTACCAAGAAAGCTCCACCTTGTACCCAAGTGCACAACCAATGTTCTCCAAATAGTAACCAATGTAGCCTCAAGCTCACATTCTTCTTTGCAATTCATATATGTAGTTTCACACCTATTTTCCAAGGATTTCAATCCTTATATAAAAGTTACAACAATTAAATCTGGGTCAGCCTATATACGATAAATCCTATTTAAAAAATATAAATGGACCCATGCGAAGATGTACACAACACCTCTCATAATGTTACAACATAATAATTACATCAATTAATTATCTAGATCTGTAGATCAAGATTTCTCATCAAATTACTTGAAACATGTTCCAAGTCATCCTCCAAATAGGTCTTCACCAATACACCCGCCATAGTTGACATTATTTGTACAATTAGAACTTCATATGATCATAATAAGTGATGAACTACAACTGATTTGAATACATTGTATAACTTGAAGATCTATGCTTTAAGATCACTGAGTTGCTGATGAGATATGTAAGATGATTAGATCAGTAATATGTTGTCATTGATGTCAACTTGTTTTGACAGTACTTATCTTGTAAGTTACTATACCCAAACATCTGTAGAAGGAAGAAGAAAGAGATGAATAATATATATATATCTACATGAGGAAGATGGAGATGATAGATAAGGATAAGGAACACATTGGGTAACTTATGGATGAGTCTATGACCTTATGTTATTGACTTGATTATGTTGCATTCATCTATGATGAAGGATAAGAGCAAAATGCACAAAGCAGTTTTGTGGGTTAAAGAACCATTTCAGTATACACTGACATAGTGTAGTGTATACTGAGCACAGTATAAACTGAGCTTCTATTCATCGATGCATTTCTTTGTTAAACCGACCAGAAGAAAAGAACTAAATGACTAGTTTAGCCGATGGAAGTTGATGAGCTGTAAAGTACCTGAAAATCAGAGATGAAGATAATGTTTGTTACAAAGATTGATAGCTAACATAATTCAAAGAAGATCTAAGGGATTGAAACAAAGCCTGTTACTGACACATCAGCTAAGGAAGGTTTAAGCAGAAAAATCAACAAAGGAGATTAAGTAGCAAAATTTGATGGATGGAATTAAAATAGTTTACTCGTCTATTTAAGAGACTAGGATTTAATGATGAAATCATGCCAGAAGGAGACTGCAAAGATATTGCGTGAACAAGCTTCATGCATGCCTGATCAGACTAGTTAAGGAGAACTGAACTGCAGATATTACCGAGCATCAGAAAGCTATTACCGAGTGACAGTAAGTTACTGAATATTGATTGAAATAGAATTGATATATTGATCAGAGGATTTGAATGAACTTAACATAGATCTGATAATCTACAATTGAAGTTGTGTTGTAATTAGATCAACTGTTGTTACATTTTAACCATTGTAAATAGATAAATCTCTTAACAGAGTGGACTACAAATTCTTTTAATGTCATTCATAGAGTGTACATTTGTTATCCTGTCAACCCCATAGTGAATGCTGGTTGGATGATAATGGTTGGTCTAAAATCCTCTAACAAGGTCACACCTCACAGTGTGTTTGTAACCTTCAATAGGGTTGGGTCTTCACCATCCTCACTTGAGAAGAGTGAAATTTTTTTGGGTTGCCGGTCCCAAGTGGTTTTTCCCTTCACAGGGTTTCCACATTAAATCTCTTGTGTTATGTGTTGATTGTGATGATTGTTTGTTGCCATACTTTACATGTTACATATTGGATTTGATCGGTAAGAACTATATGTTATTAACTGGTAATTGGTAAAAGCACAGACATAATACTATTTTAGTTTATCGAGCTGTAGAAGTTTTAGTAAATTGTTTTTGGATATACATTTTGTGATTGGGACTGTGGATAACTGATTCACCCCCCTCTCAGCTATTCTAACAATTGGTATCATAGCATTGGTTGCTTGGAATAGATTTTTAAGGACTTCAGGACAAAGATCTCAAAATGTATAAGAGGGAAGTATCAAAGATAAACAAGGATAACTTCACTGTATGGCAAAGCTAAATGAAGCTACATGTATTTGGAATTGGGAATTCTACCCTTACACTAATGGATAATGGCTACATTGCACCGCCCACTGGTCCCTTGACCCTTGATCAACTAAGAGACATGCATGCCCATAATGTTACTATGATGGAGATTGTTGCTTCCTATATCGATGCCGAATTTGAAGATATTAAAAATTGCACTACTACTAAAGATATGTGGGATAAACTTGCTTAAGTTTATAGTGGTGATGTGAATGTCAAAAGAGCCAGAGCTGAAAGCTTAAGGGGAAGATTTGATGATATGAAGATGAAGGAACGAGAAAATATTATGCAGTACACAAATAGACTAAAAGAGGTAGTACATGCTATTAGAGCATCTGATGGTGTTATTGACGAAGAGACAGTGGTAAGAAAAGTTCTCAGAACCTTATTGTCGGTTTATGCAATCAGAATATCTGCAATTCATGAAACAAGGTCTTAATCTGGTAACAACCTTACTCTTGATAATCTGATTGGTAAGCTTACAACCTTTGAACTGAATAACTTGACAATAGTGTTGTACCGTTTGTTGAATCTACTTTTATGTCTTCTCTGAAGATTGGTAAGTCTTGTAGTAGAAATAAGAATGATGATAGTGATAGCAATACTGATGATGAGTTTGATGAAATTGAAGCTCTTATGGCCAGAAGGTTACCTAAAGGTAAAGGTAGATATAGAGGTAAATTATCTTTAGCATGCTTTAACTGTAAAGAGGTTGTTCATATTGCTGCTAGATGTCCACATAGGAAAGATGATGACATAAACAAAGACCGATCTAGTGAAGGAAGCTATGGGAGAAGATGCAATAGAAGTTACTGACACTACAACAGAGACAACCGAGATAATAATGACAAAGGAAAGAAGGTGTGCTACATTGCAGAAGAAGATGTCACTGATACCGACATTGATGAAGATGTGGAGGTAGTATTTGTTGCAATGAAGGATGAATCAGAGGAAGATGAAAGGTATGTAGAGACATCACTTATCTCCAAGGTTAATAAAAATGATACATGGATCATAGATAGTGGTTGTACACATCACATGACTGGTGATGAAGAGAAATTTGATTATCTTGAAGAACACAATGGAGGATCTGTTAGAATGGGTAATGATGCACCTTGTATGGTTAGAGGAAAAGGATCCTTGATGATAAATGATGAAATTAGATGTGAAAATTCTTATTGGGTAAAAGGTCTAAACTATAATTTGCTAAGTGTGGCATAGATGAACAATTCAGGCCACCGAGTTGCTTTTGAGAGAAAGAAAGTGAAGATATATGATGATGGAGGAAGACTTATTGGAATTGGAACACAATTGAGAGGTAATTTGTTTTATCTTGATAATGATCAGTCTTCTTGTTTAATGATGAAAGATGAAGATGCATGGTTGTGGCATAAGAGGTTATGCCATGTGAATTTTGATAACATGATTAAGATCAGTAAAAAGAAAAAGGTTAGAGGTCTGCCTAACTTATCTAAGCTTGATCATGTTATGTGTCATGAATGTCAAAAAGGTAAAATGACAAAATCTAGTTTCAGAAGCAAAGATTATTCAACAAAGAAATTACTTGAGTTAGTGCATACCGACCTATGTGGTCCTATGAGAACTCAAAGTTACTATGGTGACAGATATTTTATTCTTTTTGTTGATGATTATACTAGATTAATGACAGTCATGTTCTTGAAGGAAAAATTAGAGGCATTTAAGATGTTCAAGTGGTATAAAGCAAAAGTTGAGAAAGAGACTGGTAAAGAATTGAAATGCTTAAGATTTGACTGAGGTGGTGAATTTATTTCTGATGAATTTACTAACTTTTGTAATGAGCATGGTATTAAAAGATAGGTCTCTGCACCGAGGAAACCACAAAAAAATGGAATAGCTGAAAGAAGGAATAGGTCAATTGTTGATTGTGCAAGGACACTGATGTTACAAAAGAATGTTGCTCAGACATACTAGAGAGAAGCTGTCAGCAGATCTGTTTATGTTTTGAACCGAGTAAAATTGAAGGACACTAATAAGACACCCTATGAGTTATGGTTTGGTCACAAACCCACTGTAAGTTATTTCAAGATTTTTGGAAGTAAATGCTTTATTCTGAAAGATGAAAGAAATGGGAAGTTTGACTCAAAAGGTGATGAAGGGATATTTATGGGATATTCTACTAAAAGTAAAGCATACAAGTGTCTTAAAAAAGTAACTAATAAAATGATTGAAAGTACTAATGTTCGAGTTGATGAGTTTGATGATAATAATGCAGAGGAAAGCACAAAGAAACTAGAAGACTATGGTAGATTCAGTTACATTGAACAACCAGAGTACCTACCAATGTTGCAAACAGTGACAACCGGTCCGTAGGAAAATAATACCGAGGAACAGGAAAATGAAACCGATAAGTAGGAAGCACCCACTGAGAAAGCAAATGAACCTACACAGGATGAACAAGAAAGAAGAGATCAGATACTGGCAAGATTTTTTAGAAGACATCATCCTGAGACACAAATCATGGGAGACAGACAAGCTGGCATGCAAACAAGAAGTAAAGCAAGACAAGGTACATGTCTAGTTTGTGAATATGAACTGAAGAATGTAAAAGTTGCATTAGAAAATGATGAATGGGTTAATGCAATTAAAGAGGAAATAGATTAGATAGAGAAGAAAAAAACTTGGAGTTTAGTACCCAGACCTAAGGAAAAGAATGTTATCAGTACTAAGTGGATATTCAGAAACAAGCTTAATGAGAATGGAGAGGTAACAAGGAACAAAGCTAGGTTAGTATGTAAGGGATATGCACATGAGGAAGGAATAGATTATGGTGAGACTTTTGCACCTGTTGCTAGATTAGGAGTCAGAATGTTACTTGCATATGCTGCACACAAAAAGTTCAAAGTTTACCAAATGGATGTTAAATTTGCTTTTCTGAATGGGATACTTGAAGAAGAAGTCTACATAGAACAACCTAAAGGGTTCATTGATCTAGAAAACAAAGATATGGTATGTAGATTACATAAAGCTTTATATGGTTTGAAGCAAGCACCGAGAGCCTGGTATGAAAGGCTGCATAACTATTTTCTGAGTATTGGATTTGTTAGAACAAGTGAGAACAATAATGTGTACATGAAAGGAAATTTTGATGATACTATCTTGATTGCTGAGATATTTGTGGATGACATAATATTTGGAGGACAAGATCAAATCTTTAAGTCATTTGCTGATGAAATGAACAGTGAATTTAAAATGTCTATGTTTGGGGAGATTAAGTTCTTTCCAGGCTTACAAGTGATTTAGCATAATGATGGTATATTCATCACACAATCTAAATATATAAAGGAAATCTTGAAGACATTTGGCATGGAAGATGCTAAACCTGTGGGAACACTTATGGCTACTGGATGTAAACTAAATAAAGAAGATGAAACTACTGAGGTAAACCAGACACTATACCGATCCATGATTGGTAATTTAATGTATGTAGTTCACAGTAGATCTAATATTGCACATGCTGTTGGAATAGTTGTTATATTTTCTGCAAACCCTAGAGAGTCACATATGGTTGCTACAAAGAGAATCTTAAGATATCTAAAGAAAACTGAAGATTATGGATTGTGGTATCCTAAGAAAAACAAGTTTGAATTGAAGGTATACACCGATGTTGATTGGGATGGAAATGTGGATGATAGAAAGAGTACCACTGGAGGAGCATTCTTCTTTGGTGAAAGACTTGTTACATGGAAAAGGAAGAAAAAAACTTGCATTTCTTAGTCTACAGCTGAAGCAGAGTATGTTGCTACTGCTACTAACTATTCAAATATTGCATATATCAAGAAAGTGTTAGAAGGTATGAATGAGGTAATCAATGATCTGGTGATTATATATTGTGATAACATTAGTGCTATTAATATTTCAAAGAATCTGGTGATGCATTCTAAAACAAAGCATATATCAATTGAGTATCACTACTTAAGGGAACAAGTACATGAGAAGCAAATAAAGCTAGAATTTGTTACATCAAAAGAACAACTTGCTAACATATTTACAAAGCCTCTACCGAAGGATACATATGAATACTTGAGGACTATACTTGGGGTCTGTCCCCTATCTACCAGTCACTAAGGTGATCTGGAGGTTGCGTCATCCTAATCTTATTAGAAGATCATACATGTTGATGCAATAGAGTTCACAATTTGGACTTCTATCTAAGGTTGTGAAAGGTTGAAGTATTGGAACTTATTTGCATAATAGTATACCGAGATACAGAGAATGTACCAAACAATAGAGAGTTACATGGCTACTACAGAGTTGTATGTTTGTATTGTTCTTTGGCATTGCTATCAAAGGGAGAGAGATCAATATGAAGAATATGGAGCCAAACACAAAGAGAGAGATATAGAAAAGAGAGAGCATTGAAGATCAGTTACTAAGAACAAAAGAAAACCTACGAGCTGAAAAGATCATATTTGTAGAATTTAGTCTGCACTTGCAAATGCTTTTATGTAATGTAGTGATTAAACATATTAAGCTAGGGAGAGCTTGTACCAAGTTACAAAATTTGTTGACAGAGTTGTAGAATACATGTTTGGTATGTGTATGGCATATTTCATATTGCTTGTGTTGCCATCAATTCCAAAGAGAGAGATTGATGAACTAAAATTGATTTGAATACATTGTATAACTTGAAGATCTATGATTTAAGATCACTGAGTTGCTGATTAGATATGTAAGATGATTAAATCAGTAATATGTTGTCATTGATGTCAACTTGTTTTGACAGTACTTATCTTGTAAGTTACTATACCCAAACATCTGTAGAAGGAAGAAGAAAAGAGATGAAGAACAAATATATCTACATGAGGAAGATGGAGATGATAGATAAGGATAAGGAACACATTGGGTAACTTATGGATGAGTCTATGACCTTATGTTATTGACTTGATTATGTTGCATTCATCTATGATGAAGGATACAAGAAAAATGCACAAAGCAGTGTTATCAGTTAAAGAACCATTTCAGTATACACCGACGTAGTGTAGTGTATACCGAGCACAGTATAAACCAAGCTTGTGTTCACCGACACATTTTTTTGTTAAACCGAGTAGAAGAAAAAAACTAAATGACTAGTTTAGCCGATGGAAGTCGATGAGCTGTAAAGTACCTCGAAATCAGAGATGAAGATAATGTTTGTTACAAAGATTGACGGCTAACATAATTCGAAGAAGATCTAAGGGATTGAAACAAAACGTGTTACTGACACATCAGCCAAGGAAGGTTTAAGAGGTGAAATCAACAAAGGAGATTAAGCGGCAAAATCTGATGGATGGAATTAAAATGGTTTAATCATCTATTTAAGAGACTAGGATTTCACGATGAAATCATGCCGGAAGAAGGAGACTGCAGAGCTATTGCATGAACAAGCTTCATGCATGCCTGATTAGACTGGTTAAGGAGAACCGAACTACAGAGATTACCGAGCGTTAGAAAGCTATTACCGAGAGACAGTAAGTTATTGAATATTGATTGAAACAAAATTGATATATTGATAAGAGGATTTGAATGAACTTAACATAGATCTGATAATCTGCAATTGAAGTTGTGTTATAATCAGATCAATTGCTGTTACATTTTAACCATTGTAAATAGATAAATCTCTTAACAAAGTGGACTAGAAAGTTTTGTAATGTCATTCATAGAGTGTACATTTGTTATCCTGTCAACCCCATAGTGAATGCTAGTTGGACGATAACAGTTGTTCTAAAATCCTCTAACAAGGTCACACCTCACAGTGTGTTTGTAACCTTTAACAGGGTTGGGTCTTCACTGACCTCACTTCAGAAGAGCGAACAATTTTTGGGTTGCCGGTCCCAAGTGGGTTTTCCCTTCATAGGGTTTCCACATTAAATCTCTTGTGTTATGTGTTGATTGTGTTGATTGTTTGTTTTCATACTTTACATGTTGCATATTGGATTTGATCGGTAAGAACTATATGTTATTAACTGGTAATCGGTAAAAGCACAGACAAAATACTATTTTCATTTACCGAGCTGCAAATTTTTTAGTAAATTGCTTTTGGATATACATTTTGTGATTGGGACTGTGGATAACTGATTCACCCCCCTCTTAGTTATTCTAACAATAAGTTCTCTAGCCACTGTCTAAAATGAACCTATGTTTGCTCATCATTATTTAAACAATCATGAATGCTATCCACAAAGTTCTGTAGTCAACTCTGTGAAAATCACAATTTTTATCTCTTGAGAGATAGTCATCAGTAAATCAACCATAACTGTATTAGATCAGCTCATAAGAATGTGTGATCATAGCCAGTTACCCTAGACATTATGTAGATTATCCATCTAAGTTCATAGGTGCTAATTTTTTGTAGTGTTCCGTACAATTCTCTGCAACCTATCTGTAAGATTCTAAATAACCAATCAGTAACATATGTTATCATATTTGATTTCAAATTTCTTGCATCAAAAAAATGGCTCATGCTCGCTCTATGCTCTGCTAGGGTTTTTTTACCTTGCGTCCATTTTTTGCAGTCTTGTTCTCAACACATACCATAGTTATTGCGGGAAATAGTTTAGTATATATGGCTCCGGCCACTTCCCACCAAGCAGTTGATGCTGGTGCTGGTGTGGTTTCGGATAGCAATGGCACAGCCAAGAAAATGTCCCCACAAATTTGTGCCCAAAGTGGTCCATGAGGTATGGCTCAGCCTAATATTGTTTTACCCATTAATGAGTTCAATGATGCTTGCACTTGGCTTGAAACACACACCCTGATTGGCTATTTTCTGGGTCGCAACCCTCCTGAACATGTTCTCAGGGATTGGGTTACAATATCATGGACTCCTCACGGAATCCACCTAGATGGCATTCAGAGCCTCACCAAAGGATTTTTTTGTTTCACTTTTCTAACCCCTCCCATGTGGATGCTATTTTTGCCAAAGGTCGTTGGAACCTCAGGGCCTCGCTATTAATCTTCCAACGCTAGTCTCGCGACTTCTCTGTCTCTAATCACAAGAAGCTGAAAGTCCTAGTGTGGGTAGAGTTCCCTGGTCTTCCCTTAGCTTATTAGCCTTTCATGCATGCCATAAAGTAGAAGCTTGGTAGTGTTATATGTGTTGAGCATGACCATTTTCTTAATCCATGGCCTCAAAAGGGGCTCTGTGTTGAGGTCGACCTTTCTAGGGATCTCAAAGAATCCATCAAGATTTAGGTTGGTGATACCACCTTCACCTAGAAGGTGCTTTATCTCAACCTTCCCAACACTTTTTATCATTGTCAATCTACAGAGCATAAGATTAAGGATTGTCCTTTGGTAGTGCCTCGTACCAAGACTCCTCAGGATTCTGGTTCTCAGCTGGCTAAGGTTGGAAAGAAAGATGAAGGCAAAAAACATGAATGGGTTATAGTCAGTCACTATAACAGGCCCCACAAGTAGCCTACTTCAACTTCGACTTCCCATCCGCCACCTTCAGATAACACGGTTTCTTTGGAAACCCTTATTATCGAGGTTTCAAACCCTGCTTCCCAGGGGAAAGAAGTTTCCAACTCCTAGGTTACTGTTCCTCTAGCCCGCATGCCTCCTTCGACCACCGAGATTGTTTCTTCCACTTCTTTCTGCCGCTCTCGTAGCCCCTCTGGGTGTGCTGAGACTAAGTTTGATGGCATGCAGGAAAAATGACGTAATATTTCTTTGGATTTTTTTGGGCTTTCTTTTGCCCTAGGTTATTTATCTAATAGTTTTGACTCCCTTGGGGATGAGGATGGATGGACGAAACTGTTATTCCATGAAGTACATCTCATGGAATGTTTATGGGTTGACAGACCTACACAAAAAAATTTCTATTAGGGACTTGCATCGATGTTTTTGTCATCTGGATGTTTTATGCCTCCAAGAAGTTAAGATTTCAGGTTTCATGCTTGATGCTTCTTGTAAAGTTATATTTCCTAAAAGCCTTGCTCTCTGCTCTTAGCACGAGGCTAGTCGAGGTGGAGTTGTTACTGTCCTTTCTCCTCGTTGGCATTCCTTTTTGGTTAGCCATGGTTTTGACCCCATGCAGAGAGTTCTTTGGGCCACTTTCATTATTGAAAATCATTCTTTTGGCATTGTTAATGTTTATGCTCCCAATGATACTATTGAGAGATCTCACCTGTGGCATTGGCTTGCAGATTCTTTTCCACCTGCTACCTGGCTTGTTTGTGGGGATTTTAATATGGTGGAGATGGCGTCTAACAAGGATGGATTTTTTCCTTTTGATGGACAACTGGAGAAAGAGAAGCCTGATATTACATGCATAATAAATTAGGGCTTTTTGATCCCAATGTGGGCTGCCACCGTTCTGATAGGGTCTGGTACACTTGGTCTAATTACAGGGCCTCCTCTGACAGAATTCATAAAAGGCTTGATCATGTTATGATCTTGGCTCAATCTTTTTTCTCTTTTTCCAAAAAGCAAGCTTTATCAGTCACTTCGCTTGTTGATGTGACCTTGTCAAACCAATTTCCCATCCAATTTAATATTGTTTAGAAGACAACTAAGGCTAGGCCTCCCACCATGCAATTTTACTTTAATACTTCTGTCCTTCATCATCCTTCTACAATGGCCCACATTCATCAGGTTTGGAACCTTGAGCCTAGACCCACCCACTTGACATGATAAATTCAATGGTGGAATGATGCCATTAGGCGTACAACTTGTTTCTTGCACATCTATGGTAGACAATTGGCCAAGTGTTGTCACAAAGCCTATGATGTCAACACCAAAGCCTTACATGTTGCCACCGAGGCCTTAGCTTAGGACCCTTTCAACCAAGATCTGCAACTCAATCTTGCTAAGTTACGTCATCAGAAGCAGGTGTCTGACAGCCATGTTGCCTGAGGAGCTTAGATCAAAGCTTGTTTACACTGGTTAAAGGTTGGAGACCAAGTTTCAAAAGAATTTTTTTACTGCCCTCCATCCTTGGCATACTAGTACAGGCATAACCAGAATCCAAGAAGGTCACACCATTCTCATGGAGCTTCCTGATATTTTGCAAGCCTTTGTTCATCACTATGAACAGGTTTTTGCTACTTAGGGTCACTCTCCTACCAGTGAGAAAGCTCTTGCAGATTGTATTGCAGTGGTGCCTCAATTTGTCTCCCCTATCTAGCATGTCTTTTGTGATCAACTGCTTTCCTTGCAGGATCTTCGTGAACCTATTTTCACCATGGCTAATGATAAAGCCCCTGGTTGTGATGGCTTCCCTTGTGAGTTTTACAAATCCCTCTGGGATGCTATTGGTCCAGATCTCCACCAGGTCTACCTGGAAGCATTTCATACCCAATCTCTTGGGGATATCATTAACCAGGGGAATATCAAGTTTATTCCCAAGTCTGGGGATCCAGAGGACATTTTTAACTAGTGGCCCATCACCTTTCTCAATGTATCCTACAAGATCATTGCCAAGGCGCTGGCTCTCAAGATTCAGTACATGCTTCCGCAGATTGTTCAGCCTGAGAAAACATGATTTATTAGGTCAAGATTTATTCTTGACAACATCATTATTGTTTGGGAAGGTATGGAATGGGCTCGCAAGTCTCACTAGAAAGCCCTTTTTCTCAAGATTGATTTTGCTAAAGCTTATGATCATATTGAATGGCATTTTATCCTTGTGATGCTTCACGCTATGGGTTTTGGTCCTAGATTTCTTTAATCTATGCAGATGCTCTTCAATAATGCCTTTTCTTACATTACCATCAATGGCCGCCAATCCTCCACCTTTGGGCTCTTTCGTTCAATTCGGCAAGGCTATCCTCTTGCTCTAGCCTTATATGTTTTGGCTACTGAGGGTTTTGGCTACCTGCTTGCTCACTTCATTTCCATGGGTACTGTTTGGGGAATCTAGTTGCCAGATCCATCTTAACAGCTGGTCAATGGCTATTTCACTGATGATTCCTTCCTCACTCTGGTGGAGGATGAAGAGAATATCAAGGTAGCATTGTAGTGTTTAGACATCTTTTATCTAGCCTTTGGTTCGCCATTCTGTGGCACAAAACCCTCTATTACAGACAGTCGACTCTTCTCGAGCCTCCCTGTCTTTCTTAGTTTGGCTAGACCAGGATTCAACATGGGGAAATTTTTTGCTTTCTGGGTATTCCCTTTGCATTTCAAGGCAACCCTACTGATCTATGGAATGCTGTTCTTGCTAAAATTGAAAAAAAGCTTACCTACTAGATCACGAAGCTGATCTCTCTCGTTGGAAAATTCTAGATCTGCTCCAAGGTCTTGGCGGCCACATATGTTTATTACTCCTCTTGTTGGGCTCCCTCCAAAGCCTCCTACAAGAAGCTTGAGAAACTTCTACGAGATTTTCTCTGGGCTTTTGGTATTGATCACCAAGGCTTTCACAGAGTTTCCTGGGATTTTTGTTGCCCCCCCAAAATCTCTGATGGGCTTGGGTTAATTGATACCTAGAAGCAAGGGCACACCCTTTGTGCCAAGTGGGTTGTGCGGTGTCTCATAGGCAATGAAGCCTAATTTTTTTTACTTTGGCACTGCATTTCCTCAGGCTTTCCTCTTCACAAGCCTACCTAGAAGGGGATTGGTTTTCATACCCTTCTGGTTATGAAAGAGCCCGTTCAGATCCAAGGTACTTTTGTCACCAAAAGCATTTGGAAAGCTTGGGAGTCTATTAAGCCCTGGCTTCGGTGGGCTGGGAATGGTTTTTGGGATGGTCTTTCTTTCAACCAACAAAACATTTGGTGGTCCCATCTTTTTTCTCAACAGGGGACTCCTCTTTCTAGAGTTCAAGGGGTTTGTGCTCTTCGGTTTCACAGGCATGGTATTCAAACCCTGAAAGATTTTTTTTCCAAAGCCACTATGAATCTCTGATCCTAGGATGATCTCCGAATTCAATTTCGGCTCATCCACCTAGATCGTCAAACTTTTGACTTGCTGGTTTCAGCCATCCCGCCTCACCTTCTGCATAAATTAGGAATTCAATCTGTCAGACTGTGGTGGAAAGACTGGAAATGGCACCTTGCTACGCCCTTCACTAGTTACAAGCCTAAGTTTGGGTATTCTTGGCTTATGCCTCATTTGCCCATGATTGATTCTCTCAACCACCATTGGCATCTCTCTTCTTCTTAGAAGAGTTGGGGCTGGAGATTTTGTACTATTTGGGACTCTATCACTAAGCCTAAAATTGCTCATTTTGCCTAGTGTTTTCTATACCAAGGCTTACCTCTAGGAGCTAGACTTAGGCATTTGGGGGTTCCTAATCCTAAATGCCCTTTTTGTGGTCACTCTGAGATGCTCATGCACATTTTTTGGTTTTGTCATCATGCCCAAAATTACTGGGTCTAGATTCATGACTTCTTTGCTCCTTTTAGGCCTGAACCTTTTTCTTGGCACATGGATGTTCTTGGTGAATCTCCCAGAATGCCTTCCCAGTACACCTAGTTATGACATACTTTCAGGATGGAAATTTTGTTTACCTTGTGGAAAGATCACAACACTGTGCTTTTTTCTCACAATTTTCTGGATATTCATGTCTCTCTTTATGCTAAGGCATGTATTTGTAACAATGTCATGATGCAGATCTAGGTGCAAGCAGATAAAGTGGCTCTTGAGGTTTCACATTTGCAGGAGTTACTCCAGAATTGGGGCAATGCCCCTTGTATTGTGGCTCGAGTGCCTCCAGATTCTCTCTCAGCTGACCATACACCACCTAGGGGTTGATGTCATAGCCAGAGTTCCTCTACCAGACACTCTAGGACTCCGCATCAATGGCACCGCTACTCCGCCTCTCCCCCTCCTTGGAGGGATGCAGGTTCTGGCTGGCCTCTTGTGCTTGCTTCTACTATTGCTACTTTTTCTTGGCCCTCGACCTCTATTCCTGCTAATCAAGACAATTTCCCTAGCCTGGTGCTAGCTATCTCGCCTAGGCGGGAGGAAGGAGAATTGGAAAAAGAAGATCCAGAAGACAGCTGGGCTGTTCTTGATCAGACTCTTGGGCCCAATGTTTGGGACAATCCTGATGATAGAGATCCTCCTCCCTCTTCTACTACCGCTCTTGCAGCTTGAGGGTTTCTCTCTTTATATGTTTTTTGATGAATAGTTGTATGATTCCGGCCTAAGTGCTGAGTGACTTGCACGGTGATTTCTCCCCTGAACCCTTTTTTGTGAATATTGTACTTTTATATTATTAATAGAAAGGCCTCTATTCATAAAAATAAAACATATGTTATCATTAATGAAAAATCTATCATGAATACAACACACAATCACTGCAATATGTCTCCAACATTAATAGGATACTCCTCGACAGGAATACCATCATAATTCATACTAAAAATATCTACATGAGATATTTTGAATTGATTGACATCTTCCTTTATAACATATCACATTTTGGAGTTAAGACCTAAGGTTTTTGACAGTATGATTTCATTGTCACCTCTAAAGAAGTAGTATTTTGATGGATTTTGGTTGTCAAGGGATCTCTTAGAGCTAAGGAAAATATTCAACCATCTATAAAAGCATGTGGATTGGGATCTACCAATACTGTTTCAACTTTGTGTTTGATGTTTGATTCCTTAGTACACAAAGGTCACGATATGGGAAAAACCACCCACAACTATGAGGCTTTGATGTTTCTCTTGCATCTTTATGATTCTAGGGTTCCATGTGGTCTTGAAGTAAAAGTTGACTTGAGGAAACATATCTCTATTCCAAATACTTCTACCCTTGGATTTCCATCTCCCCAAGGTAGAGGGAACTCCATAGTGGTTCCACAAGCTGCCTCTAAGGATAGAGCCAATTCTAATAGGGTGAGCTGGTTGAGGAATGGAAAAATCCATACACAAAAGTAGGTGCACATGATGACACCTCAGATCTTACAGCCTACTAAATCCCTTCTCAAAATATATGTTATAGAGGAAATTCTATGATGAGTGAATGATATTGTGGGTTTCTTTGTAAAGCATGGTTTGATTTCTATGTTTCATGGACTATGGCCAAGTTTGGCAGATCTTAATCTATGGATCTTCAATTCTTGGAGCCTAATTTTGGAAGGTGATGTGTAGATTTACCCTTGTGAATGAGGGATTTTTATTGTGTTCTTTGATAATTTGAGGGATCATTGATCTATCCTTTGTGAGTATTAGTAAGATTATGAGGAACATTTACTAATGTTGAAATATTAGAACCCTACATTTGATCTGGTTACTTAATCCTTTTTTGCAATTCCAACATGGGTAAGGCTACAAAACCTTAAACTCAATACTCCTATTTTGAAACTATTGGCAATTCTCTAGAAAAATTTCTATCGATTGATGAGGGATCCTCAAACTTTTTCACACTACATATGCATGCATTATGGTGGATATTGATATCACTAAGACCTTTTTGCTAAAATTTCTCTCAAAAAAATGGTAGCTGGACTCAAACATTAGACTACAAAGAGATTCCCCTATGAAGTTGTAGATGCTTTAAAAATTATCATGTTTCTATCTAATGTGCTAAATAAAGAAATGAAATTTAGGCTCCATGGTGGAAAGAAGTCCATCCACATCATTATTTAGTAGAATTTAAGGAAGAGATGAATCTGGTTAGAGAGTCCATATATATGGATTCCAAAGTATTCACCAATGATGGAAGGAACTTGATCTCACCTGAAAATGCACAATCATGATTGAGGATGGTTGTTGACTCTTCCCTTAAGTGATGTGATGGTGAAAATACAAAAAAAAAAAGAGGGAGTTTCTTGAGAAGATGGAGAGTGCAAGAACTCCATGTCTTTGGATGTAAGGAATGAGGCTTTAAGGATGCCATGAGGGTCCTTAAGGACTCTTAGGAGATAAATGGACAATGGTTTAAAGAAAGAGGAAGAAACATAAAATCAAATTACTCAGCGTTTAAGAAATAATCTCCCCCTCAACATTACCCAAGGGGATTCAAACTTGTGACCAAGCTCTGATACCACTTGTTACAAGTAGTGGTTGCCGTTGCACCAAAAGATCGACCTGTTAATGCCCGATACAACCACTAGACTTATAGAAGACACAAGAGGCAGTTAAGCCATGTCACAAATCCTGAGGGGAGCGCTGACCATTTTTCCAACAAAAATAACTCTTTAACATTATTAGTTACAAGAAGAAAATGATTCAGATAGAATAGATTGCAGTTGACAATGATATCTCTAAAGATCTTACTATTATTAGCAAGGCCTTTTTCAAATTCTACTCTAAAGTTCTTACATCTAAATTTATCCATGACAACTTAATGAAGTTTTATAGAAATGCTTGAGTCTCATACACAAAAAGATTTAGGATACTGATGCTACACAACTATCCATAGAGATCATGGTCTCTGAGATTCAGGCCACTATCAAGTCTTTGATGAATGATAATTCTCTTGGACTAGATGGATTCCCTATTGAGTTTTACAAAGAAAATGTTGAATGAGTATCCATAGTTAGCTATACATGAGCTATACAAGGATGCTTTTCTAAATGATTCTTTGGGTCACATATTAATAGAGGTGTGATCAAATTACTTTCTAAGGATGGGGATACGAAGCAAGTTAAAAATATGAGGCCTATAACATTGCTAAAATTGTCATATAAGATTATTTCCAAGCTATTGGCCAATTGGATTATGTAGGGCTCTTGGGTAAGATAATCTCCGTTACCCAAATTGGCTTCATTCAAGGCACACATATCCTAGAAAACTTAATAACTAGTTGGGAGACTATGCATTGGGCCAGAGAGGATGGACAACATAGTTCCATGATTCTATTGGATTTCAAGAAGGTCTATGATAGGGTATAATTTCCCTTTGTCATTGGGATGTTTAACGCCTTTGGGTTCCCTCCATTCTTCTGTTAATGGATTGAAATCTTGTTTAAGGACTCCTCCATGGTCATTAAAATTAATAGTGAATTTTCATAACCTATTGTTTTGCAAAGATTAATAAGACAAGGGTGCCCCATTTCCCCTGCACTTTTTGTTCTTGCAATAGATTCTCTCTTCTACATACTAAGAGCCCACAGTCTTGGACCCCCAATGAAGGGCATCAAAATTCCTAAAAATGATGAACTCTTGAATGCACAGTTTGCAAATGACACTGCATTATTCATTGAGCTTAGTGAAAGGAATTTTGATTTAGTTGTTCATAGATTGGAAATATTTTGCAGTGCCTCTGGAGCCGAAATTGTTCCTAACAAGTTAGTGGTTATCAATTGGTCTGATGCCCCTCCTGCTTGATTGGAATCAAAAGAGTGGGGTTGGGAAGGGCCACATTGTATTAACAAGTATCTTGGTATTCCCTTTTCACTCATCCTGTCTACCATGGATATGTGGGAGTGGTTGTTTTCTAGAATTGAGAAGAAGCATTAGAAATGGAAAAACCATCTACTCTCCTTGGCTGAGAGGGTTAAGGTGGTTCAAAGGTCCTCTCCTCTCATGATATTTATTTCACATCTACCTAGATTTTTTTGAACCATCAAGTTAACTGATTGGAAATGATCCTTATGGACTTCCTATGGTCCAATGCACAAGGTAATCATAAGAGACACAATGTCTCTTAGGAATGGTGTTGTGTCCCTAAACACTTAGGGGAACTTGGATTGAGATATTTTAAGGCACGTGGTATGGCCCTTGTATCCAAGATGATATATAAGGCTTTGAAATGCAGTAAAATATAGAAAATAATGACTAGGAACAATATCTCTTTATCTAAAACAAAAAATAGTAAGCTGTGGAAAGATATTGGATTTCATGATATGTTGCTTGGTGACTTTGAAACTAGAACATTTGGGTCTCCTATATTTGCTTCTATATAGAAGGCTTGGTCTAATGTTAAGAAGCTACTTACTCATAAGGAAGAAGTTGGCCAATCCCCTTCATATTATATAGTAGACATATCTATTTGGTGGGTGGTGGCATTGAATGATAAACCTCTAGCACTTACTCAGTGTTGCTCTACAAAATCATGGTTTACTTTGGACATCAAGATCATTGGAGATATCATGGTGAATAGACAACTATGTTCTTGGGAGTAGTTGGGTGGAAAGTTTGTAATCCCACCATCTCATAAGAAAATACTCTCTCTTATCAGTAAGGTTGTCGGTCCTTAATTTCTAGGTCCAAGACTCTTACCTCTAACTAGTTTATGGATCAACTAAGATGGAAGGATGACACTCTTTTTTTAGATACTAAGGTGAAACAAATTCATCACATGTTAAGGGATGAGGATCAAATTATTTCTTGGATTAATGCGTATTGGGGGTGTCATTAGCTTGAGTCTAGGTGGTCTTTTATCTTGGATAGGATGTGGAAGAGTCGTTGTGAACCCAAGAAGGTCCATCTTAGGTGGCAATTACTTCTTAAAAAGGTCACTGTTGGGGATGTCCTCTCATCTCTAGGGATAGGTCCCATTTTCTATTCAGTATGAAATGTTAGGGAGATGATGAGTCATATCTTCTTTGAGTATTTTTTTGCCTTCCATGTCTGATCTCTTTCCCTTGGTCAACACGTGGTTTGGAATACCTCTCCTAGCCTATCCTAGTTTAAAGTGCTTGCTGGTTTTGTGGAGATCTTTGATGACAAGCTTAATGATATTTGGTCTACTTTATTTTGTGAAGTGCTATGGTTTCTGTGGGCCAAAATAAATAAAGATATTTTTCAACATAAAATAGGTATATGTAGTCATTGAAATACCAAAGGATAGATTTATGATTTTGGCCTAGTAAGGAGTAATGCTCCTGTATATAAATTAGACATCAGGTCGGCTCATTTCTTCCATGCCTATAAAGGAATGTTGAATCAAGATGAAATCAATACTTTGGAGCAGGCCCTACAACATAACTAGATCACCATAGAGAAGATCATGGAAAAGAATAAAGAACCTAAATAGCTTGATGCACCAAGATGGGATCATGTTGCTGCACCTGACATTGATCCAGCACTAGGTACTTATGAGATTGACCAGTATGAAGTGAGCAACAATATAGTGGGATCCTCGGACTAAGAACTAATGCTTGGTTATTTTGTTTTTGTTTTATATAAGCTTGATCGATGATGCACCATGTTTTGTATGAGCAATTCAAAATCTCTAGTCTTTGGTTATACTACTCAAACAATGCGTTAAGATCACATTTTTTTGATTGATCTTGATGGTTGATATCTTCTAAAAATAATGTTAAATTCGTAAACTATTATAAATAGAAAAAATATTTACAAAGGTAGAATAACATTAGTATATAAAAATGTAGATAAAAGTTATCATTAAAGATATCTCTTTATTTAAAAAAAAATATTATACTAATTTGAAATAAAATATGTACTTTTAAATGTTATTTTTGTTGGTGGGTTTTACATCAAACATACATAATCATTTAGCTACTTTAGGGAGTAGGAGAGACAAGAAAGTGGATGATCTAAACCTCATAATATTAGAGATTTACACTTAGTAAGACTTGATCTCTCATAGACTCATTAAAAACCATAAACTTTCTCAAAAGATCAAAAATTCATTTTCTCTTATATACTATATTATTTTTTAGTTAAAATAGAATAAAATTTAATAATAACAAATTTTAAACATTAGAACAAATTCTAAACAAATTAAAAAAAAGTTTTACATACGTCTTTTTTAATTCTTCACAATAACATTTGATATATGTTTTAAAATATTATATCATTAATATCAATAGACATAATTTTTTTTACATTTATCTTAAATTTTACAATTATTCATACACTTAAATTCAATAATAAATAAATTCCACATAGTGGCTAGTACTTGTGGGAAATATTATAATGCAAATAATAAATATAATAATATTAATATTAGAGTAAAATATAAAATATAAAATAATAGTATTAGTATTAAAATAAAATATAAAATATAAAATATAATTAAAAATAATATTAATAATTATTATATAATGATGATAATATTGAGAATCTATCAATTATTCTCAATTCTATTATTAATATTATAATTTTTATAATTATAGTAGTAACAATATTTTTTTTTTAAGAATTGTAATGTAGAATAAAAAATGGCAACCATAAATGTTAATCTTCAATTAATTTTTATATTAATAAAATTATTTTGTAATATATGACAAAATCTTAATTATTTATAACTATTTTATAAATATATTAATAATCTTAATTTTATTAATAAAAAAATTAATTTAAGATTAACATTTATGGTTGCCATTTTCTATTCTACATTACTCTAATTTTTTCAACCGATAAGAAAGCTGTAAATTAATTTTGTTAATTTATAAACATAAAAAACGTGCATCTAAACTATAGAAATATAAACATAAAAAACGTGCATATAAACTATAGAAAATATGAATTTTTCCACACAATGAGAGATATACTTAAATTTAATTGGTGGAGATTGGTCCAAAACAATTCATTTAATCAGTAGTTAAGACTAACAATCTAAAAAATGATAACTTGCTTAGCCTAAGGACAAATACTAACAAGTGCCACATAGTGGCTAGTACTTGCCAGATTTAATTATAAGTTATTATAAATAGTATAAATAATTGAATTAATAGTTATAAGGTGTGCTATGTTTTATAATTAATTAAAATATATTTAATAATTATAATACATTTATTAATTTTAGAATTATATTTAGATATAAATTAAAATTAATTATAAAACTAAAGAGTACTAGTATATTATTTTAAAAAATTTAATTATTATCATTTATATAAAGATTCTTATCAATTACATATAAAATTATAATTAATTTTATTACTCTTCTAATTAAATTAGACTCCATATATTTATTTATTGCATGTTGATATATCTAATATTTAATTCTTATTTTGTAAAAGTATGATATATTACCGACAAATTCAATAATATTTATTAATTTATATAATATATTACCAATTAAAAATTTACACCCACAAAGTAAAAAAAATTCTAACAGATGGAAGAGAGTGGTTCAAATTCCTCCCTAAGATTTTTAGCAATTGACGTACTTTAAATATTTATTTATGAATCCAAAATCTAATTCTCACTTTATAAAATATGAATAATTATAACAAAACCCGTATTAAATGTCCAATGAGATGACAAAAAAATAATTTCTAGATATTATAAAGTTAAAAATTTTGCATCTATATTTAAGAAATGAAAAAACTCATAATGAAATATAAAATATAATGTATTTTGATTGGTGTAGAAGAGTTCATTTAATCACTAGTTAATATAAAAAATTTAAAAACTAATACATGACCTATAGTATGGAATTGTCTCAGCCATGGAAGTGAGTAAGAAGATTTTACTAAGGGGATCAAATTTGTAAAGGTCATCATTTTACATGTCAACAAAATTAAAAAATGTAACAAAGTAAAGTTGTAATCTTGAAAACTAAAATAAATTGATTTAGAATTGGTTATGTGTTCAAGAGGCCTAAGATTATACTCGTCTTAAAAGATGTAGATAAATAACTGTGTTAATTTACTTTGGTTAGAATTTCCTCTTTAATTTAAATCTTCTCTTTTATGTTGTCAAGACTCTTTGTTATTTAAGGGTAATTTAGAAAATATAAATTATTTAACCCTTCACAAATAAAATGTAAAATAAACAAGTGCCACGTAGTGGCCAAGTACTTGCCTTTAATTTTGTAATTCATTATAATTATAATTATAATTATAATTTATCATTAAAAAAATTAAAAATAAAATAATAATCATAATTTATTTTTATATGTTGAATATTTAATAATGAAATATATATGATGTACAATATTACGATTTTATAATAGTTATATTTATATAATAATATTATTAATAAGTGTAATATGTAATATATTAAATAATTTATAATAAAATTAGCATTTTAGTGTCATTTAGTTTTAAAATTTTTATTATATACTTGTTAGAGGAATTTTATTTTATTTTTCAATTAATTAAAAAATTAAATTTTTTTTATCAAAATTTTATATATTATATTATATTATATCATATATTTACAACAATATTTTTATTTACATTAGAAAAAGTGAGCTATATACTAAAATAAACTCATGTAATATAATTTCAAATTTTTAATATATAATTAATATAAAAAAGAAAAATATTAATGAAAATCTATGCAATATGGAAGGACAATAAATAACAAACGTGGTAAATTGTAATTGGTTCACTCATGTAATACAACTTCAAATGCATTCATCCAATGAGATGATCAAAAATTAGTTTCTAGATATTATAAAGTTAAATAATATGCATCTATATTTTACAAATGAAAAAACTTATGATGAAATATAAAATAGAATTTATTTTCATTGGTGTAGAACATTTCATTTAATCACTAGTTAACAATTTATTCTAATTTAAATATTCTTAAAATAGATTGAAATCAACTTCTAATTATTGATAACTTAACTATCGAAATTTATTTAGGGACAAATTTATTCAAAAGATCAATTTTTTTTATTGGTAATAATTTTTATTTTATTGATTATCAAAAAGAGTATAAGAGTTTATGTTCAAACCTAACCACCACCAAAACAACTCTAATCCTTCACCCATCAATACATCAACCCAAAACCACCACTAAAGTATGTGCTACAGTTATCCATGCATTCAAAAGATTAATCTCAAGATTAAACATTTAAACATTATATAAAAATATCAAATTGATTGAGATTGGGATCATATCCTTAAGTTTATATTAGATAACTAAAAGAACTTTTATGAAAAAATATATTTAAAAAATTCAATTTTTATAAGTACAATAATTTAGAAATTCAATGTCATATTCTAGAAAAAACAAAAAAATATTGAATTGATTATTTATATACTATTTTTATATTGAAAAAAATGCAGATAACAAAAATTGAATTATCCTAGTAAATTGTAGAAAAAAACTATTTAGATACTACTTTTATCAATATTTCCTAAAGAAGTAAGAAAATTTAATAATATTATATACAAATAGATTTGTCTATTCTAAATTTAACTAAATACTAAAGAATATATTTACCATATGAAATTAAAATAATATAAAATATACGTACAAATCAATTTTTTTCTTCATCTCTTCTTTTTTTGTCTCTTATTTCATACATTTTTAGATTTTAATAGAATTTGTAAATTTTTATATATAAATTTAGTTATTTTAGTTAATTTTAATAATATATTTTTTATTGAGTATAATTTATATTAATTTTGTTATTTTTTGTATAAGGTATAATTTATATATTATTTTTTGTTTAAGATTTCTTGTGTATATTCCTATTTTTTCTCCTTGATTTTTTTTTGGGGTGTAGTTTCATGCATTTTTAGATTTTAGTAGAATTTTTCAATATTTATAAATAAATTTAATTATTTTAGTTAATTTTAATAATATATTTTTAATTAGGTATAATATATATTAATTTTAGTATTTTTTGTTTTAGATTTGTTATGTACAACATTAATGATCTATTATGAAACTCATGAAAAACAAGTGCCACGTAGTGAATAGTACTTACCCTTAGTTTTATAATTAATTTTAATTTTAATTTATATGTAAATTAATTTTTCATTATAAATAATAAAAACAAAATCTCAATGAAAACATAACTCTCAATTTGTTTTTTTGAATAGATACATTTTACATATCAAAATATCATTTTCTTAAAATTAGAAATAATGAGAAACGATGGGGGATCGTTGTCTTCCATGGCGTTGAAGAGACAGAGACCGGCACAAGGATTACTCTAATGGCTGCAACTGTTTGGGTTTGACTCGATAACACTTTTGGAAAGTATTTTAATGACTCGCTCTGAGAAGAATTCGTTGGACCTGCAAAACATTGGAGTTAATTATTTCAGACTGTTACTAAAATAACATGGATAGAAATGAGCTCAAGACATAACAAAGTGAAGTTACACCTGGCTTCTGCAGAGTGAACATGAGCTGGTCGTGTGGCTGAATAACACCATACTACAATTGGCTACTAAAGAGCATATTGCGAACATTTGCTGGTTAATTTTTTTGAGCTATTCTATCAAGTTTTCTCTACAACTGGTTTCCCATTCTGTAAACTCCTTCACACAATTATATTACAAAAAATCAATACCAGAAAAACAAAGCAGTAAACATTTATATAAAATACACAGAAAACACCAAATAAACAGTAAACATTGACACGACTTACGAGAGATAAGCGGAGATCAATCTCGTTAGTATCGGCATCCAGTTGAGAATGAGATCGACATATCTGTCTGGTTTCGACCTTGGGACCTCCCGGTTGACAAAATTCATGGGGTGGATGAATTGGCAGAGGCTGAAAAGGAAGGGGATGCAGAGGTGTGGAGGAGTAGAGGTTCGGGCTTGCGCAGTCATTGAAAGAAAATCCGTACAGTGCAGGTTGTGGCGGAACGAAACTCCATGGCGGTCTAAGTGTTGGATAAGAGGGCAGAGGTTCAAGTCCCTGCAGAGGAGCAATAAGAGCCAAACCTGGCAGATTGTTCTTCCAGGCATGAATTTGTCTTCGTTTCTCTTGCAGGCGTTCCTTCTTGTGGGCGTTCTGGTGCCCGCCCAGTGCCTGCGAGTTGTCGAACTGTTTAGAGCAGAATCTGCATTGGAAACTCCGCCTCTCTAACCCTAACCCTAATTCCTTGTTGCTCCCGCTTTCTGTTGCTGCCCCCGACCTTCCTTTTTCCTCTGTCTCCTTACTCTCTGTTTTAAGAGTACTGATGTCAATCCCAAACAAACGCAGCACTTTCTGAGGCCTGCTGCCATTGTTGTTATCGCACGGTGTCTGTCTCTTCAACGCCATGGAAGCCCACGATTCCCCAAAAGTGGGGCTGTCATTGCAATTACCATTGCCACTGCAAATAGTGCTATATACTCCACATTCTTCCATTAATTCTAACAACTTAAACTTATCACACGAATCTATCTGCTTAATTTACTTATCTTCACCTGGGACTCCAAACCTTTTGGTCTGCATTTCCTGGATAGAAGAAGTAAGGCCTACTTATACATGAAAACAGCATAGAGTGCGTTGTATGGAATTATTCGAATTTCAAATCCCGGAATTCCTCGACTGTCAGACCTACCTCACTCATAATCTTCAACATTCAGTTATTTATCGACAATATTGATTAGAGACTGACGCTGACAACAATACTGTCTGAGAATTCCGCTCGAAGTTATGGGATAATCTGCCAAACCTCTGAGCAATTTTAAAATGTCCGCGTTCTACGATTGAAACTATAAACTAATGCAGGTATATGAAGAGCAATATAAACTGCAACGTGCAGTAAATTGCAAAAATTATGTTGGTAATCTCATCGATGGCAAAATTTTTGTGTCCCTCAATCGCTCGAAGAGGAAGAGGGTTAGGTGTCTGCCATTTTTACACCCGACCATTGATTACAAAAGCGATACGAATAAAGTGCTCAGAACAAAATCCTCCAGCGAAATTAGTAAAGATACTAATTGCAGCAACGTTGAAGCCTCCAGAGTTAGCGGCGGTGTAGAAGTTTAGTGAATACTATTCACGTAGTAGATGTGAATGTAGGAATTAGATGGGTTAAATTACATTGGGCTTACTCTTGAACTATAGAGGAATAAATCAAATTCCGTAGATAAGATACAATAATTAATATTAATGCAAAAATATTTATTCAACTAATTTTAGGAGGATGTTATATTATTTTAATGGACAATGAAAATAGTTGACTTTGTAATTGCAGAGATTTTATCTTCAAGGCATGATGTTGATTTGGTGTGTACAATAACATTCTAACATTAGTTCTCTTCAATGAAATTTGGAGATATTCTAAGGAGATTGTTAAATTATATTTGACTTTATTATGGTACAATTACATTGTATAATTTCTAGTAGGATGATGTTATAATTAAGGTGACATTTTCCCTTTTAATCTTATGTATATTTAATGTATCTCTAATGTTCTTGATGGGATAGGGGTATTGGGGGAATAAAATAATCAATATTTAGTTCCTTGTGCCTAATTCCTCTTGAGGGTCTACACCTAATGGGAGAATGTATATGGAAAATGATGCATAGAAAAGGTATTAAGATTCCTTGACTTTGGTCAATAGTTTTTGAGGTTTAAGAACACAGGAACCCCTTGACAACACATCATTGCATCCATTAGTGGCATGAGATCTTTTGAGCCTATATGAGGTTTAAGGAGCTCACAAACCTTGGGACTCCTTAAAAATTGTATTTTCTAAACCTTTTACTTGTTCTTGAACTATGTTGGCAAGCTCAAAAAACTTTAATCTTGCCAACAATTTCCTAGTATTTTTACAAACTTTGAATCTCTCAAGGGTTCAAGAGGTTCTTGAACCTCTAAAAGTGCTAACATTGTAGCAAATAGTAGTTAGAGAGTCAAAATATTCCCCTAACATAAAAAACTTAGGATTTTTAGCAACTTAACAATATGAGGAAGGTAGGGAGATGACAATAGGGCACACTTACGTAGAAATGCATGAAAGGAAGGGAGCCATTAAACTTTTTCTTAGATTAATAACCTTTGTTGGGAAAGCACACAAAGGGGAAAATACCTTTTGAATTTTATAGTTTCTTTCGCATGAGAAACAAGGCTTCAATAGAAAACATGATCTAGACCTTTCCATGGCAAAAAAATAGATGAAATAATGCAATCATCTCAAATCTACCAACAAAAATAAAAAAATTATCTAACCATTTAAAAATAGAAGTAGAATTCTATCTCTTGTCATTCCAAGAGAATATAGCACAATCGTGTTTAATTTCCATAAGATGAAGAAAGTATATTAAATATTGAAACAAAGTTGAACAAAGGTCTAGCCAACTCAAGCACCCAAGTTTCTTTTACAGAATGCTTGAATCACATTAAATTCCTAGCTATGATTTAAGAAATAGAATTAAACAAAGGATGAAAGAACTGAATAGTTTACCATAAGAAAACTGTGCATTTAAAAATTATAGGATTATAAATATTGGATAATAAAATAAGAATACCTTAATCAAGATAATGTTAGTTTTTGATTAAGGTTCAAACAGGTTTTGAAGGGACTCAAAAACCTATATTAAAAATACTACCTATAGAAGGGTGTCAGGGAATCACCAGCCTACCAACAACCAAAAAATAACAATCCTTAAAATAGAGAAGAGAAAATAAACCAAGAAAAATGACCTAGCTTAA
Organism: Chamaecyparis obtusa; assembly: GCA_027943335.1. Classification (NCBI taxonomy): domain Eukaryota; kingdom Viridiplantae; phylum Streptophyta; class Pinopsida; order Cupressales; family Cupressaceae; genus Chamaecyparis; species Chamaecyparis obtusa. The sequence goes on from BSBK01011829.1 coordinate 743,688, forward strand.
CTTCTTAAGCACCTTATCAACATCAACCTCTATTTGAGAAGTGTCGAGCACCGTCTTCTTGAGCTTCTGCAGGTGCTCAACAGAATGCATTGAGGCCCTTTTCATATTCGTAGGTGGTCTTGTACATGAATCCTTAGTGTCATTAGTAGACCCTTGAGTACCTGTATCTCTTGCATCCCCATTAGTAACTTGGTGGTTCTAGTGCAATCTCTCATATTTATTGACTAGGGTCCTAATATTCTCTATAGAATATTTGATGAACTTATAGATGTAAGACACTAAGGTGAAAAGATTATCATAAACTCCTTTCATTTTCTATTTCAAGAGCTAAAATTCCACCTTCATAGTCGGTCTTCATTGTTTCAACATCCTTCACAACCTTTTAAAGGAATTTAATCAAGTTTTTCCTTTTTGTTTTATCCCATGGAACCTCAATACTTTGTTTCTTTTCAAGCTATGAATATAACTGTTCATTTATATTAAGGGTATGTGATCATGGTATGCCAAAAAGTGGCGATGTGAAAAAATGAACTTTTCACTCATCCAAAAGAGCACTAAAAAGTTTGTTGACTTTTTAGTAGGCTTGGGTGTCAGTACACCTGGCCAAGCCAAAAGCCAAAGCACAAGCCTAATCGGATATCCAATAATATTGGATATATGATAATATCAGATATTTGATATTATCAGATATTTGATGTTATATCGAATATTAGATTTTCACTAGTAAATTATATTTGTAGCCCACGACCACATTCAATATTTTCATTGTGAAAATGTTGAACATAGCCAAAGATTTCACATATCAGAAACAATCTAATATTTGATTTTCCCTAAATTGAAAGGTAAGTTAAATTTTTAAATATTTATTATTTTTATTGTTTTTTAATTGAAATTTGTATATTTTTTATTATTATAAAAACTAGGGTTTAAATGATATTCTTTATTATTTTTATAATTTGATTATAATTTTAGGGTTTTGGTTTTAATTCTAATTAAACATGGACTCAAACCAATAAGAAAAACCTCCCAATAATCTCACAAATAATTCAGAACCACCTCCAAACAATCCCCCACCTTGAGAAGACCAACCAGTCTCAAACCCTTGACGTTTAGAGGATCTCATAGGAGACAATCTAAACTAGCTTAGAGGATATCAAACCACATATGCCAATATCTCCACATTACATCCCATGTTTTCCATGTTGAACTCCATTATTGAAAACATGGAGAAACTTAAAGAGCAACATAATGTTGCACTTCTTTGGTGCTATTCCATGCATGCCCAATTTGATGATGGGCTTGACTACGATCAAGTTATGAACCTAAATATAACAGAACATGACATATGAAATTTTTTTATGGATCCCAAAACTAGTTTAAAAGTAGACCCTAGAAAACCCAAGTTGTCAATTAAATGGTGCATAAATGATGCAATATGTGACAACTTTTGGGACCGTTGGTGGATGATTTTTGATAGACCACCCCACAACAATTTGGATGTCTAATTATATTTCATAAGAAAATTGTATGCTGAATTTGTGCTCGGTCACAAGGTAAATTATTGGAGCATGAGACCGAACTAAGGTGTAGGCTTAGGCACTCCTCAAGATAGGCCATGGGCACACCAGGTGAAATCCTGCACATATGTCCCCCCTCCTGAGATTTCACCACCTCCTACAATGCAACATCCTGATATTATTGTTGAGGTCGGCTCATAGACTATTCAAGACATTCACACCTTGAGTGATCTACTAGTTATGTAGAGCGTGAGATTGTTGCCTCCTCATGCTGATGCTTTTGGCCCTTCCACATCCTCCATGAGCTCACATGTTTGTGTGCCCCACACTTTCATTATGTGCAAGAATATGTGCTTGAGTCCTCTGAATGATAGTGATGCATATTACTATGTCTTCGAGGTGGATGATACTTCACAACACACTATAGGCACTGAAGCACCTCATGAAGATGTGCATCATGGGCATAGAGAGCTATGGACTCCTACTGTTATGGTAAGAGTAAAAAATTCACTTGTTACATTCTATTTAATTTTAAACATTCATATTTTTAGTATAATTTTCTTCTAATGATTGCCCACTTATGTTTTTTTATGTGTTCCATTTATGTTCAGTTGATGACAAAGGATGAGATGGCACAAGTGGAGGAGTCCACACTTTAGGCTATTTCATTTGGCCTTGACACTTCCATGGTACATATGTTTTAATGTACTCATTGGTTTCCTTTCATTATAATACTATATACATGTGTTTTCTAAATTTTATCATCATCTTATTATATAGTGATGCAGGTGTCACCAGTTGCCACTGGGGGGAAATGTGAGGGGGTTCAGGCATTTGGCATTGACAAGGGGAAGGTAATTAAGTATTTTAGATTGTTTATACATATATGTATACTTGTCAGTTGTGTGTACTCATTTTTAATTTACATGGTTTATTTGACAGAGGGTGGTGTCTGATGATGTTATGAGACCCGTTTTCCATGAAAGAGTCACATGCATCTCAATTCGCAGTGATAGTCCCACGGTACATATATTTCTAAAGTTATCTATGTCTATTTTACTATAAAGTATATATAATATGATCAAGTCATGATTGTATGAAGTATTTGTTTAAATTTTGTAGGTCACCCCTAGTTTGATGGAGGGACAAGGCCAAGGGTTTTTATCACTGATGAATCAACTGACATTTCCTAAAGAAAGTTCAACAAAAGTAAGTTTTAATGTTAATTAAGTTATTTTATAAATATATATTTGCTACCAAGGATTTAACATTAAATAGTATAACTCGTAGATCAATCTCCTATTCACAAACATATATAGGTTGGAGTCGACATTGGTGGCATTGTCCTTTCACTACCATGGACATATATTAGGTCTATTGTCCATGTGAGGAGACAAAGAGGTGAGGTACATGAAAGTTTAATTTTAAATTTTATTTATTTATTATTCTTGACTATAATTTTGAATTTTGAATTTTTATTTGTAGAAACCATATAAATTAAGTAATCTAGCTTGGGGTTTCACTTTTGTGCTTGAATGCATGATCCATTAGAGCCAAAGAGTACTTCAAAGAGGCTGCATTTTGATGATCCAATAGTAGAATAGGATGTCCTACAAACATTTGTAGTTGAACTTCTTATAATATGAGATGCCATATGACACATTTTGAGATGGTGTATGCCACATTGTATCTAGATATGTTGATTTTGTAAATATGTACAGAATTATTGTTCATTTTGATATATATGAAACTTGATATTCGATCCAATTTGTTAATTGTGTGTTCATTTGTTCATTGTTAGTATGTAAATATTTTTGTGTTTATGTACTCATGTGTATGATTTATGCCTTAAGTATATTCATGTATATTCAAGTACATTCTTTATAACCTAAATTCATGTGTATGGGCTATGTGCATAACTTAAGTGAATTCATGTATATGCTTTATAATCTATGTGCTACATGTATGCTTCATGAATTAAGAAATTTATGTGTAAGATTTATGTGCTATGTGCTATGTGTATGTGTAATTCATTATTTAAGTGAATTCATACTTTATGTGATATATTATATTCATGTGTATATGATGCTCTCAACCAAGAAAATCCTTCAAAGTCCACTTCACAAATCCGGTGATCACCTTGTCAAATTAAATCTTCTGCAATGTATCATGTTAGAACTCTATTATACATGTCAAAGACACATTATTCCATGAGAATCAGTAATAACATTCATGGAATGATGCTTCTACATCAAGATTATGTCAAACTGATACTGAGAAAATAATGACCTATCATTATAGGTACCAAACCCTCCTTTCTAGGGTCTCTAGGCTAGTGCTTGTTCAAAAAGACTCTTGTAAATCTCTCTAGATCCCTCCAATGGATCTAACACATCCGTATGGACCCCAATAGCATAGATCCATCACAAAATATACTCATACTTTGGAGTATATGCTCACAACAATGACTGGTGCTTCTTCATGCACCTTCAATCAACATTTACCACCAATTGTGGTCTCTCCACCACCATATCCTGCATATCCTTGCAACCAAACACTATTGTAGAAGATACTAGTTAATTCCTTGCCTTCAAATGCCAATAAAATGATGCAATACTGATATGGAAGTGATAAAAATATAATAGAAAATCAATTTACTCCATTTTCAATCATAGACACATTCCACAATGCATTCAAATGCCCTGATTTAATGACTGTATCCATGGGCCAATGAACCAGAACTTGCAAGAATATAAATTTGTTTATTGATTTGGAACCATTTACATTGGTTCTCTATCACACCACTCTACATACTAAACCATATTCACGTGGATCTCCTCTAATAGATCCCCAAACACTCTAAAACTGACAACAACTAACTCTAAAGCTGTCTACAAGAGTCACAAACTGACCCTTAAGGCTTATTTTTCCAATAAGGCACTATTGCACCATTTTAGCATATTTAGTGCATTTACATCATTTTAATGTCTCTATTGGACACATTACAATCAATTTTGACCTTCAAGTTCTTTATCAATGTTACACAATGATCATAAAAAAATTACAAACATGTTTAAAACACATTTAAATGACCATCCTTGGTCTATTTACATTTGCCAATGACCCTTTATGGTCATGTCCCCTTCTCCCTTAGAGCAACAACATCCTCTCATTATGGGAACAAACTGATGCTTCCATCACATTTGGATGGGTAGGTTTACCCTAGGAATGGTCCCACTTTTCCTCTTGACACACCAGAATGCTCGTCGACATACCCAATGGTGCTTAGTGCACCTTGGGGACACTTTGGTCCAGCATGGTCATGAATGTTCTAATGACTCCGTGGTCAAAAAGAGGTTTTCACTAGTGTTTAATTTCAAAAATGGAGCTAATGGTGTAGACCGTTGGGTGCTAGGATGAATGGTCTGGAAGAAACCCAATGGTCTAACTTTGAACTGATCCTCATTGCAAGTTTTGACGTCAAGTGAGATTAGCATGCCAAATTTTAAAAAATTTGAATCTCCTAGAATAGAGAGAGGTTATTGTAGGCCTAAGAAACATGGTCCTGTAGCATCTCACGGTTCACTGATACCTCTCATGGGGTTTGAGATATGAGCCTTGAAAGATCTCTTCCCAATCATGCTTAGTGCACCTTGGGGACACTTTGGTCCGACATGGCTGTGAACGTTCTAGTGACTTTGTGGTCAAAAAGAGGTTGTAAAAAGCATTTAACCACCTAGACAGAGCTAATGGCATAGACCATTCAATGCCAGGATGAATGGTTTGGAAGAAACCTAGTGGTGCAACTTTCAACTAACTCTCATTGTAAGTTTTGGCATCAAGCGAGATTGGCATGCCAATTAAAAAAATGAATTTAACAAAATGGAGAGAGGTTATTGTAGGCCTCAGAAACATGGTCTTGTAGCATCTTACGATTTGCTAATATCTCTCATGGGGTCTGAGATACAAGCCTCTAAAGATCAGTGCCCAATCGTGCCTAGTGCACCTTGGGGACACTTTGGTCCGTCATGGTCGCAAACATTCTAATCACTCCATTGTCAAAATGAGATTATCACTAGTATTTACCCACCCAACCAGAGTTAATGGCATAGAACATTCAGTGCCAAGATGAACGATTTGGAAGAAACCTAGAAGTGCAACTTTCAACTGACCCTCACTGCAAGTTTTGGCATCAAGTAAGATTGGCATGTCAAATTCAAAAAAATTTAAATCTCCTAGAACAAAGAGAGGTTATGGTCTTTTAGCATCTCACGGTTCACTGATACCTCTCATGGGGTCCGAGATAGGAGCCTTGAAAGATCGCTACCCAATCGTGCTTAGTGCACCTTAGGGACACTTTGGTCTGACATGGTTGCAAATTTTCTAATGAATTCATGGTCAAAAAGAGGTTATCACTAGTGTTTAGTCACCAAAATGGAGCTAATGGAATAGACCTTTGGGTGTTAGGAAGAACGGTTTGGAAGAAACCCAGTGGTGCAACTTTGAACTGATCCTCACTGCAAGTTTTGGTGTCAAGCAATATTAGCATGCCAAATTAAAAAAAAATTGAATCTCCTAGAATGGAGAGAGGTTATTGTAGGCCTAAGAAACATGTTCCTATAGCATCTCATGGTTCACTGATACCTCTCAGAAGGTCTGACATACGAGCCTCGAAGACTGCTTCCCAATCGTGCTTAGTGCACCTTGGGGACACTTTGGTCTGACATGGTCGCAAACATTTTAGTGACTCTGTGGTCAAAACAAGGTTGTCACTAGAGTTTACCTACCCAAACAAAGCTAATGATGTAGACCATTCAGTGCCAGGATGAAGGGTTTGGAAGAAACCCAGTGGTGCAACTTTTAATTAACCCTTACTGCAAGTTTTGGCGTCAAGCGAGATTGGCATGCCAAATTCAAAAAAAATTGAATCTCCTAGAATGGAGAGAGGTTATTGTAGGCCTCATAAACATGGTCTTATAACATCTCACAGTTCACTGATACCTCTCATGGTGTCTGAGATATGATCCTCAAAAGATCGCTACCCAATCATGCTTAGTGCACCTTGGGGAAACTTTGGTCCGACATGGTCGTGAACTTTCTAATGACTCCATTATTGAAATGAGGTTGTCACTAGCATTTACCCACCCAAATAGAGCTAATGGCGTAGACCGTTCGGTGCTAGGATGAACGATTTGGAAGAAAACTAGTGGTGCAACTTTCAACTGATCCTCACTGCAAGTTTTGGCATCAAGCGAGATTGGCATGCCAAATTCAAACAAATTTGAATCTCCTAGAATGGAGAGAGGTTATTGTAGGCCTATTTAAAATGTTTCCCCTTTCCACACCCCAATTTGGTGCAAAATATTAGAATCCTTATAATCACATTGACCCCCAATTAAGATTTGATCAATTTTTTCCTTGGCAATGGTGACCTGGATAGAGTAGATCATAAATTTGATGACCGTGTCATTGGTAGTTACCCTTGTCACATTATGTTGGGCCCAAATTTTAATTGGAGTTTGGTGTTATAATTTTGAGTGAGATTAGAAATTCAAATTTGGACAATTGTTGAGCCCTGAAATGACTTGGAAATGTATAAATGCAAGGCTACCTGGGTCAATGCACAAAGTTGGGTACCAATTCTGCGGAAGTCTTGTAGAAATAAAAGATGTCTCCCAAAATAGGTGCCCTTTTTAGGTTCGGGAGTGTGATCCTAAATTCAAAAAATGGGCACTCGTTTCAAAACAGGTGCCCGTTTCTAATTTTTTTTTTTAGAATTAAAAATACATTTTAACACTTCAATTTTTTTTTAAAAAAAATGGGCGCTTGTTTTTTGAATTTAGATAATGGGCGCCCATTTCTTAAGACATGAGTGGGAAGCACACATCCGTCTCAGATTTCATGCCAAAATTGGTTTGGTTTAGGCTTGGTAGAACCAAACCTATGCCTTGACCTCCAAAAATTTGGTTAAGGCACTAGAATGCCAGTTTTCTGCCTTGCCATAATTTTTTGAGGGCCTTCCTGATCGTATCTTTTTACGAAAAAAAACCCATTAGAGTTATCACTGTCCTGATTTCAAAAATGTAAATTTCATAGTGATGTGATTATTTTTACTATTTTTTAATTATTTATTAGTTAAAAGTGGCACCTAAACATAAAATAGAAAGGCTCACTAAAACTTTAGTAACTTTTTTGTTTTTAGCTTTTTTGGAAAATAAATTATATGACATCAATCTAGATACAATTCTCTTGAAGATAAAAAAAGAATTTTGAAAAAATATGAAATTCTCATCAAATTATGGTGGTCGTACACCAGAGGTTTTGAAAATATCTTTTATAGTCAATTAAAAATTAATTAATAAAAATATATTTAATAAAAAATAAGGAAAAATATGCTCATCAACATTTGGTGTCTTAGGTATATTTTCGTAGAAGGATTTGCAAAAAATCATTTATTTAAGTCAAAATATGGTGGTCATACACGGCTATGGTATGGTCCTGAAACATGCATTTTGAAAACATGGTTTTTAAACATTCCTACTAAAAAGCAATTTATGCCATGTGGGTATTTAAATAAATTACATATTTGAAAAGTAGACTCTGAGAGCTACATTTTCTATTACTAAATGTTTTTGAGATTCAATCTCTAAGTGCTTCAAATTTAGACATCAATTGACAGGAATTTGAAAAAAAGGGAAAACACTTCCACATTTTGCCCAAAGGTGGGACTCAACTTCCATTTTGGAATCTAAGAAATAAGCAAGAGGAAGTTAAGAGAATATAATATAAGAAATTAATTAGAAATCAAGAATTTAAATAATCAGTTCAATTCAATAAATCAAGTATGAAAGATATGGAGTAATTTCTAGATCTTGGAATGTGTGAAGGCATTCATGTTATTCCTATCCTAGATCCAAGGTCAAGACTACATCAAGGAAACTTTCATACATCTTCATGAGGCATCCAACACTTGTGAAGGTATAACATTTATCAAGCTTGTACTATTAAGAGCACCATTATTTCCTTTATCCAATGTCATTTTGATTTAAAGGTTAATTCCTATAAGTTTCAAATCCATATTCCAGAAGTATTAACTGTCTGTATCATAACTTGGAGTATGACACCATATTTTAGTAGAAAAAGGGTGAATTTCACCTATAGGGTGAATCAATTCACCCCTGTCAGGTAGAATTGGCTAGAATTTATGGTACAAGTAAGTGGCTCTATCTACTTTCCAGATCTAGTCTCATAATTTTCATATTAGTATATTTTCTACTTCCATACACATATCTATCCCCCCTTACATCCTATTTTCTTTATTCTCTCATTCCATTTACACATCATACAATCCACATAAGAAAAGGATAACCTTTACACCTACTTACACATCTTGATCCTAGAGGTTTGTTCTCCTTCCCAATATAATGATTTGAAATATAGGCTTTAGTATCCTATTTTTCTCATTGAAACTAATGAACACCTATCCTCTATCATTTCCCTTTCATGACACAATCAACCATAAAAAAAAATTCAACATATCCTTTGCATACTTTAGTTGACTTATAAAAATCTCATCTTTACTTTGATAAATCTCCATTCCTAAAAAAATATTTTATGAGACCTAGATCTTTCATCTCAAATTCAGTCATCATAGAAAATTTGAATTCATCTTTCATCTTAGAACTACCAACCATATACCAAAAACCATCAACACAATTGAGCCAATATAGGTTATTTAAGAGTAATGATTAAGCTAAATATTTAATAGAAGAAACAAACTTTGACTCAGTTTTGACGCACTCCTTATTTTTTAAAAGATATTAATGGTGGACTAATGTTGGAAGATCTTCAAAACTTATTACATTAGCACCCCTCTTAGGGAGGAGTTGTGCAAATAAAATCCTTATAATAGATTAATTTTTGATGCTAATATTGGAATTAAATAGAGACATGGTACACTTTTTAAACAAGTACTCTATAATAAGGAAAATAGTTATATAAAAGTAAGGATATCTTTGAAGAAATGTTAAATCATCAACACGATTGAACCAATATAAGTTATTTAAAATTATTTAAGAATAATGAACATTAAGAAAAATATTCAATAGAAGAAACAAAATTTGTTTGAGTTTTTGATGCACTCATTTTTAAAAAAAGATATTAATGGTGGAATAATATTTGAAGATCTTCAACATTGATTACATTAAAAACCCTCTTAGGGAGAATTTATGCACATTATATATCATACAAATTCATTGTATATCATTAATGCTGTTAGAAATAGAAAATACTGAGAGGGGGGGGGAATCAGTATTTCACAAACTTTTACTTTTTCCCACTTATGAATATATGTAATTAACTTGTAACTTGCATAAGAATCTAAACTGAATAATAAATATAACCGTAAAATAAAAGAACTCATAACACCATGTTTCTTGTCGAGGAAACCTTGGCCAAGTGAAAACCCTGGTGGGGTTGGTACCCACAAATGATCCACTAATCAAAAGTATCTGGTTAAAGATATAGACCCTGTTAGGAGTCTATTACACCCGTATAGTGTTTCGGTCCTTGTTAGAGGACTTAGGCCTTGTTAGAAGCCTCAAACCTATTAGGAATTGGTAATACAAAATATGAATGTATGAAAGATGAGTCTACTACCCAAACATGCAATATACAATAATAATCTTCAATACAAAAGATAGAATACAAAAATCTTTTACTGCAGCTGAATATCTTCAATATTTTGATCTAGCTTGTAGGCTCTTCACAAAACTTGCTATTAGTTCGCACTGCTTTGATCATACATCAGATTTAGCATAATAAAACTTTATACATCAATACAAAATCATTCTTACAACTTTGAATTACAAAATAATTTCCTTTATACCAGCTATCTCAAATATAGCTTTCTAGTCAGCTTCCATATTATCAAAACATAATATTAATTCTTGCTGCCTTAGGGTTAAAATATAGGATGTCATCCCTAATTAGTTAATTCATTATTTTGATAAAAATAACAATCCCTTAACTCAAAACAATCATTTACTAATCGCTGCCCTATTTTGGTCGGCTCAACATTGTTTCAGTAAAACATTAATATCTCAATCCGTACATATCATATAGTCTTGCGCTCTTAGATTACCTCATATAATCTGTGCTTAATTTCACATATACTAAAAGTAATTTTGTGATCTTTGTTGATTAAAATAGTCTCTATGTAGAAAGATAAACATTGTTGTACTTAGACAATTTTCTTAAGTTCTCATCTAGAACTTTATCCTCGGATCATGCTATCTTAATACTGAATATATATTTCCATAATGACAACATCATGATGTCTTACTCATCCAAATTTCCAAAAATCTCCCCCTTTTTCATTGGTGGTAACATATGGGAAAATTGGCAAAGTCCCAAAAACTTACAACAAAAACTTCAAAAACAAACTTGCAACATTCTGTAACATTGTGTTACATAGCCATTACAAGATTTACAAAAGTTTGTGGATCATTCATACTTACTTATCTTATTCCATCATAGGGATACTCCCCCTTTGATTATACTATATCCTTTTTTTGCATATATCTATAACTTATACATACAAGCAATTTTCTCATACTATTACTCCCCCTTTGACAACTATGATAAAGGTGTCAAAATATGTATATATATATACAGGTCAAAATTTTTGATATACCTTTTGTCTTCAATTATCTAGAGTTGGAAGGCTTGGAATACAATCTGTAAAGTTTTACTTTAAATTTTGAATCTCTTTATCCCACGTAGCCTTAACGGAATCTGATACACTAAGTAGTGCACATAGCCCATAAGATGCTATCTGAACAACTCTAAGATTTGGATAGGCAAATTTACCATATGATGTCTTTGAGGAAAGAAATTATTCCAGTTAATTATACACATTACTGATCTTCAAAGTCAAATACTCTCTAAGTAGTGCAAATCTCTTCAACTTTCTTTCTTTTTCATTCTCTAATAATCTTATCTCATCATGTATCTTACTGACTTTCTTCTCAATATCAGTGATCTTCATGCTAGGATTCTGTAAATCATCCACTGTGACTTGTAGTTCCACTTCTTTATTCTTCAATTTCTCTATAATGTTTGAGATATGATTGTGTGATAGGGCACATTGACCATACAATGCTCTTCCTTTCTCCATACATTTTCTCAACTCCTTAATGAAAACATCAAGGTTATCTAAATCATTCTTAATATTTTGACAAGTGGATTGAAATAACTATGCATCATGAAGTGTTTGTGCTTTCAGTGATGCAATGCTTGATAATGTGGTGAATTCACTATGAAAAGCTTTAATTACTTATTTTTCCTTAGCTTGTAGATCAACTTCACTAATCTGAGTAGATATAGCATTTTGAAGCTTATTTGTTACCTCAAGTAGTGATCCCTCCGAGCTCTTTACTTTCTTATTCTTTCCAATGATCTTATTCAAAGATGAAATTGACTCTATTTGATCATCATCATCAACTTCAGCTCCCAAATTTTCTAGCACTGATTCAATAGGCGACTTGGATGTGCTTCCTTTTGTGTCCTTCTACGGTGTGGATAATTGAATGTGTTGCGGTGTGGATAACTGAATGTGCTACAATGTAATCTCTGTAGGATTGACCTCTTTTTCTTTTCCCTATTCCTCTTGTACTTCTTGTTCAGTTCCAATACGCTTCAACCTCAGTAAGGTTAAAGTGACTTCTTTCTTAACTAATTTCCATTTCTATTGTAATTCTACATTAATTTTTTTTTGTATCTCCTCTAATACCTTTGTTCTGTCTTCCTTATCTTCTCCCTTTTCTTCTTCCTCATCTTCTTCCTCATTCACCATCTCTCCCAAATTGTGAACATTCCCTCCTTGGACTTTGAAAGGATCTTCTTATCTATCAACAGTGATGCTAGTGCCTTCTACTTGCATGGTTTCATCATTAATTAGTATAGTAGGTTGTGTAACTATGGTTTATTTCAGAGGTGTTGTCTCTTTCATCTGTGTAGCTTCTTTTGATATTAGAGTGTCTTGTTGTGATTCACTTAAGGCTTCACCTGGTACTGATGTCATCACTTTTACAACTGCTTCCTTTGTTTCCTTGCTAACTTCCTCATAGTTTCCTCCCATAATTAGAACAGTTCTTCTTTTTATCCTCAAATGGGTATCGAGACTCTTCATTATCTCCTTGAAGTGGTATTCATCCTTGATTTCATAGAGTTTTCTTAAAAATCTCTCTCTCTCTCTCTCTCTCATACTTTTATATTCTTCTATTGCTCTCTTGTTCTTGTTTGTTAGTTTATCATAACGATCACTTGGTATCTTATATTTGATATTTTCAAATTGCTTGTTTGTAGGGATCATGTGCCTAGCAACTACATTCTCAAGATTTAGTTTCTCAAAATTGTTTTACATATAATAATATTTGTTTAATTTAGGGAAATCTTAGGCTTCTACTGTTTCTTTTTACTAGTCTTTGCATCTTCTTCTCCTTAAGATTGAATTTTCACTTGACCTCTCATTTTCTTAATAGGTTTGGATTCTTCTTCTTGTGCCCTTTTTATTTCCACAGGAGTACAGATAGTTTTCTACCTTTTTCTTGGTCCACTAGCCATTTCTTTTACTCTCTTAGCTAGTAGTGGAGGTAGGTCTTGTAAATTTTCTTGTGGCTGCTATTGGTGGCTTATCAAGTGATATACTCATTTCACTAGGCTCAGTGACATCTTCATCAATATTCTAAATATCTCGTACAAGGGTTGCTTTGGATGCCAAAGGTGGTATAATTAGTACTTCCTTCTGACCAATATCTCTCATAGCTATTGCTGTCTGCTTTGCAATATTAAACTCATCTTTAATCATAACTGTTTCCTTTAATATCCTTTTAATAGTTGTGTCTACTCTTTTTTAAGCCGACTTTTGTAACTATGATTGGTGCGTTGGTCTTGAAATTTCCTCAAATGTTCCAAATCTAGGACTTTCAAAATCTAATCTATATATTTAAGAATTCTACTTGCATAACCTTCAATTGCCTCTTCTAACACTTTATAATTTAGAGGGTCTATAAATTCAATTCTTGGTTCTAGTGCTTCAATGTATATAAAGTCTATATCAACCAAAAAGAATAACTCACTTTTGTATTTCTCAACCATAGAGGGTGGAATTCTTGATATTTTCTTCATTTCATTTTGAAAAGTCTTAATAACTAGCGTGACACTCTTATTTACTTTTTCAATTGGGTGTCTAAGATAAAATTTGTTAATTCTTTCCATTGTACATCTCTCATCATTCCTCTTAGCTCCTATAGTATAAGGAAATCTTCTCAAAAGGTGGAAAAACATATAGGTGATTAAGGATAAAAATCTGAATTGTGAATTCTTTGTCTTCTTGATCTTCTCAAGATTTTGAATCAGTTGAATCCTCAAAATTTCACTCATATCTGTTAGATAACTGGGGGGGGTGAATCAATTAATTCCAATTATCCTACAGTTTTAAATCTCCTAGATGTATATATTAAAACTTTTCAATCAAATAATCAACTTGGTAAGATATCAACTGTCTTTCTCTTCATCTATTGATTGATAGATAATTCAATACTATATTCACCGATCTATCCAGTTATGAAATGTTTAATGAAAAATAAAAATTCAACACATAATTCACAAATAACACATATATTTTTAATGTAGAAATCCTAAAAGGGGAAAAACCAATTGGGACCGGTAACCCAAAATAATTCACTTTTTTGAAGTGAGCTCGTTTAGGATCCAACCCTGTTAAAGGTTACAAAGTACACTATAAGGTGTGACTTGGCTAGAGGATTTATCACTAATAGTTCTCCTTTGACCAACATTCACTATGGGGTCAATGAAAAAAAAAAAACATTCATTGAATGTCATATTAAAATACAAAAGACCGTTAAGTCCCACTTGGTTAAGAGATTTTGTTGTAACAATAGTTAAACAGATATAGTAATGATATGATTCAAATACAACTAAGATTTGCAGATTTTCAGATCTATGCTAAGCTCAAAATACCTCCTTTGATCAATAAACAATTCAATCCTTCATATCCTCCAACTTTATTCCACTCGAAATATGCTTCTTTGATGCTTGGTAATGTTTGTGTTAGGAATGGGAACACTAAGAGGGGGGTGAATCAGTGTTCACTTAATTTAATCTTTTTGCTTTACTTCTTAAACTTAACTTGAATGCTTAAGTACTGAAATGAACATCAACATAAATAAGAAACATGAACTCAACACATAACACCAATGTGGTTACGGGGAAACCCAAATAGGTAAAAACCCCGGTGGGAATTGACACCCACTAATAATTTGTACTAGTGTTTTATGATCCTTGTTAGAAGATCCTTAACCTTGTTAGGAGTTGCTTTACAATGTATTTAGTACAGTGACCTGGTCAAGGGTCAGACCCTATTAGCAGTCTTTTACAATAATCCTGTTAGGGGTGTGGACACACTATCCTAGAGCTCACTGCTCAAGTGGTGAAGGCTACAACCTTCTGATCTCATATACACACTATATCTACTGGATGAACTGGTACTGTGACACTTCTTTTATGATCAGTTCCTTTGATGCACTGATGCTTTGACCTCTTGCAAAGATCTAATACATCTTAACAACTATTCACATACTTCTACTCTACTTATTTCAACTCTATATCACTTCCCCTTTCTAATTACAAGGGTGCATCTAATATTTATATGCGCATACAAAATAATTAACTAGGTCAGCCCTTTAACCGATTACATCCAACGCTTCCAATTGAATTGGCTCAAGCGTGTTTATGAACAAACATAATTATATTTCTAGAACCTAATTACAATAGGCACATAGCCCTTACACAATAATATTATAGTCACTAATCAATTTACCATCAATCGGTTGCATACACTGTTCTGTTCCGACATTCACTGGCTGTGTAACTTCAACTATCTTTAACTTCATCATACTTGCATATCTGATCATGTGCTCATAGAATAAGCATGAATACACTCTTACCATCTTATCTTCTAGGGCACATACCATAACTTGGTCATACGCACGTGCATTGATGCTCTGAACTACTGGTGCTCTGCTAACTGTCTAGTCTTCTACACTTAGCCAATTTATGATCTTCTCATCAAGTGCGCTGACTCCAAAACACTATATGATTTTGTTGCCATAATGAAAACACTCTATTAAGTCATATATACTAGTATATTCAACTTAACAACAATCTCCCCCTTTTTCATTGATGGAAACAAAGGAATATGGCAAGTTTACTAACTGTCCCTTAATACAAAAAATACTTAATCATACTCTATCTTATATCTCCCTTATATCTACTTACTATACATTTTCTTTACATAGCTATAGCTCCATATTACATACATACTCCCCCTTTGACATTAATGACAAAGGTGTTACAAAACTGAATATGTACAAGTACTTACACTGAAAGTACATCTGGGTATGCAATCTGTAAATTTTGGATCTCTTGCTTCCAAAATGCAATCAATGCATTGATTGTTTGGAGATGGGCGCATAAAGAATATTTTAGTTTCTCCATCTTCTCCAAATATGAACTAGGACCTTGATCATATGTCACCATGGTGGCATCGATCTCCTTGATATTTTGATTCAACACATCTAGAGAGGGCGCAAGAGCATTTCTAAGCTGAGTCCGCCTAGCCCTTATTTTTGACATCTCCTTTTCTGCCTTCTCAATTTTTTCGATCTGTCTCTAATATACATTGTTACACATGTTTACATCAGTAGAGGGATCTTCTACTGATTTCCTCACTTTTTCAATCATGGCCTCTGCCTCTTGAATCTTCTTGTAGTGATTGACTGTCAACTTATCTTGATTCATACAGTCAGCAATAATTTTCCTTCCTTTTGCTAAAAACTCTTTCAAAGTTGCTTGTCCAACTTTGAGTGAACTAAGGTCTAGTGAGAAGTAGTGACCAACTCATTTAGTCTTTTCTTCACATACTTCTCCTCTTCAACTAATGATGCTGATTCTTCCAAGTTAGAGAAATTACTCTTGAATTGTGAAAGAATTGCACTTACATCATCAATAGAGTGTACCTTGGACACTTTCTTATCTGTAGGTAACAAGTTGTTCAGGATATTTACTGATTCTATGAAGAGGGGCATTACCTATTTCTCCTTGGCCTTCTCCATAGCTAATACACTGAACTTGATCAGGTCTTCTTCTCCCCATGAGTCCAAACTAGTGGTGTTAGATGTCAAGCTTGACAACAATGATGCTGAGTGCTATCCATCACTTCTTGTTTTACTTTTCTTAGCATTTCAATAGATGGCTTATCTGTTGTTTTATTTCCTTTTTCCTCTTCTTTTTCTTTCTCCTCTTCCATCTTTTCTTCCTCTTTTTCTTGCTCTTCTTTTTCTGTTTCCTTCTCTTCTTCTTTTTCATCTGTTATATCTTCAATGTGTACTTCTTTTTGTGGCTTGGGTGGGTTGTTACTGCAAATGATTTTAGCTTCTTGTGTGCTCACAAAAGCTTCCTCAAACTTATCCAGGTCTCTATCTATGGCTGCCATGGCTATTTCTACATTGTCAATGATGATAGTGTTATCTTTTAGTGACTCTGTCATGGGCGCAAAATTTTATGCCTCTGTATGTGTTTCTACTGCAGGTGCTAAATCTTGAGGACTTGTCATTGATACTTTTGTGGTCTCTGACTCCTTGGATTCCTTAGGAGACACTTGAGTTGTGTGCGTAGTAGATGGATACATGTGTCTATTCAAGAATACCTTCTCAAAGGCTTTCTCTGTCTCTTTAGCTACTAACTCATAATTTTTATCCATGATATGCAATGTTCTTGTCTTAGTCCAGAGGTGTGGTTTCATCAAATCTAACAATAGGGCTTTCTCTTCATAAGAACATGCCAGGAGACTTCCATTTAGAATTTTCTCTCTTATTCTCAGATCTTCCTCATTTTCCTGTCTCTTCAAGAATTCCAAAATGTTCTATACATTTTTTGGAATCACTGTTTTTAGTTCTAGGACTATCTTTTTAAACTTCAGCATATGTTTGACAATCATTCCATGAATCTCTGATATGTCAATCTCACTGTATTTCTCATAGAACTTTCCTACTTGATCAATTCTGCCTTCATCAACAATCCTTGAACTCAACACACTGAGACTAGGTTTGAAACTTACTTCTAGAGGTGCTTGAGTATTCTTCTTGCTTCTTGTTGCTCACGAGGATGGATGACTAGTGCTGATATATTTCTTCCTCTTAGGCATTGCCTTATTCTCAGGAGGAGTAGTAAGGTCAATTGTTACTATGGGCGCAGGAGGGGAAACATTAGATTTACCCTTCTGATCATTAGATTTCTCAATTTTTACCTTCTTCATCTTTGGATCATCAGATTCTATCTTTGTTGTAGATGTGCTCTCTATTTCCAAAGCAATCTTCTTTTGCCTTGCTTTGTCTAGGTCTGCTTGAGATACTCCATGAATTTTCAAAATCCCCGAAGTAACCTTGGCAAATTTTCATTTTGTTGCTGCGCTCTTCAATACATCATCTACTTCTCTTGTTTTCTCTTCATAAGTCCTCCATCTAGGTTCATTGAGGTCCTTAGGTGCTAACAATAGAACTTGAGCATAAGCCTCTAGAATAGGCTCTTCAAATTCATATCCTAGTGGATGAATCCACTTTGTTCTTCATTCAACAACCTCCATGCATGTTGTATCAGTCTCTACCATGAAACAAATACTTGCTTGTATTTTTCAACTATCTTTTCAGGTATCCTATACCTCATCTGCATTCTCACTCTCAATGTTTTCAACTCCAATTCCATGTAATCCTTAAGGGTACTTTCTGTGGATGCCTCAAAGGATATCTGTGGTATAGTGGGAATAGATTTGTTTAGATACAAATCAAAAACCTTTCCAAGAATATGGAAGCACATATAGATTATTAACAACCCAAACATGAATATCTTGGTCTTGTCACACTTGATGGCTCTTATGTTGTCTATTAGCTATGCACGCAAGATCTCACATAGATTAAACTCTCCATTCTCTCTTACCAACCTTATTTCTACTAGAATGGTGGCTACTGACACACTGTTTACTCTACTGGTGTGCTAAAACCTGTATCCTAGTATCATGGACATCAATTTGATGTCTTTCTCCTCTATAGGCTCTATTATCATTCCACGCCTATCACTTCTTGATTTGCAAGCCTGTTCTACAAGTTTTATGACATCCTTTCCCGCTGAAAGAATGACGCCTGACCTTGAGAGTTATGTCATCTCATGAATTAGATCTCCTGTTATCCTAACTGGTACTTCACCTATCCAAAATGGGTCATAATGGATCTTGGTGAGTAGGATCTTGATCCATTCTGACTCATAAAACTCATATGCCATAGCATATTCCACTATAGGATGATTTTCCAACTACACATACTCATTCATGAAGGTTCTATTAGGTTTCATCATGGTTTCCATGTGTGCTCATATTCTATCCAAACCTACTAGTTCCTTCTTGCAAGATATGTATGTCTTGATATCTTCCACATGCATAACACCCATGGGAGTGCGGGAGAATACACCTTCTAGGTCATCTAGTGTGGACTTGAATGGATGCTTCTTAAACACATATCTCTTCTTCTCAGCCACATCAAATACAATGGGAGTAGCCATTACTTACTTGTATATCACTTTCCAAATGATCTCAAAGACTTTTGAATTGGCGTGATGGATTAGGGCTTCCGCAACTGATCAAATGCACTTGCTAAACACTAGTGAATCAATATGCAATCCTTCACAATCAAATTCTAGGGATCCTCTGATCTCCAATCGCTCTGAATTTGAATGCAATGAGAGATCTAAAAGCTTATGTGTACTTTAAAGTAAAAATTCTTCCATTAATGCTTGCCATGTAAACCAAGCTATCACTGATAATTTCTAACTTTCATTATGTAATGAATTAGCTAGTGCGCTCTTGCACAGAGGTTCTGCTAGTCTCCAAAAGGTTAAGTCCAAAGGCACATAATCTGAGGGTAAGTATACTAGCTGCATAGGGGTTTAGAGCTAAATTAGCTCCCCCCATGACCTTGAGGGCCATTCATCTAGATGTAGAGGGTGTGTCCACTGTGGATGCATCCAATACATTCTCATCAAACTTATCCTTCTTTGCCTCTGACCAAATCAAGCTCACATCTTCTAAAGCTTTCACAAACTAGACTTCACCTTCGGTATCCAATATTTATTCTTCTGGCTTTTTAGGGATTTCCTAACTTTGCATCCTTGATCTATAGAATTTTGAGATGTGTCCAGCCTTGTTACATGAGTGACAAATAACTAGAGGCCTTATATTCCCCAGTGCATTGACATGGGTTACCATTTTACATTGTCTACCTGAGTGACCATTATAGTTACATATCTGACATGTAAAATTCTAAGAACTTCTTATATTTGGCTGATTCTGATTTCTTTGATTATGCTGAGTCTTGTTCTTCTGACTTGTCTTACAATTCATAGCTCTATGACCAAATTTATTGCATGAATAACAGTAACCATTGAAAGGTCTTACCTCTGTATAGTTCCTTGCTATATGTCCATGCTTGTTACATGCATAAAAAGTTCAATCTACTGGCTTGCGTTCATTCTTGGATGGTTCAACATGATCTTTAGTCTAACTTCCAATCTCCTTAGCATCTATGGTGTCTTTTGGTGCTTTCATTCTTGCTCACATGTTGTCAATCTGATTTTGCGCTTCATTGAATCCAATGCCACTGGTATCTCCTTTAAGCTTTCGAGCATACAGTTGAGATTCAATAAGATCCTTGCTTGTGTGTAATTTATCAATGTAATTCTTAGTCTCTTTCAATTCAGATTCCAAGCTTTCTTTGATGTTTCTTAGCTCCAAGATTTCCATGTTTGCTTGCCTCAATTCTTCATTTAGTTGAAGGTTCTCTTTGATCTTTTCATCATAGACTTCTTGATTTTTGGTTAGCTTATCATATAATTCTTCAATTTATTCTTTTAGGGATGAATTTTCTTCATTCAGATTCTTGATCATTATCCCTAAATCACTGGTAGAGCATTCTTTCAAATCTTTTCTTAACCTTTTGATGACTTCTTGAGCATCACTAACTTTTTCTTTTAGTTCTTCAATTTCTTTTACAGATCTGTCCAGGTCTTTAAGAGCAGCTTCAAGATTTCTTTTCAGATGTTTCATTTCTACTTTGTCCATGATCTCCTCAAGTGGTTAAATTTTTTGGCTGAGGACCATAGATCTAATACCAATTTTTAGGAATGGGAACACTAAGAGGGGGGGGGGGGGGGGGGCAGTGAATCAATGTTCACTTAATTTAATATTTTTGCTTTACTTCTTAAACTTAACTTGAATGCTTAAGTATTGAAATGAACATCAACATAAATGAAAATGGTGAACTCAACACATAACACTAATGTAGTTACGGGGAAACCCAAATAGGTAAAAACCCCGGTGGGAATTGACACCCACTAATAATCTGCACTAGTGTTTTATGATCCCTGTTAGAAGATTCGTAACCTTGTTAGGAGTTTCTTTACAATGTATTTATTATAGTGACCCGGTCAAGGGTCAGACCCTCTTAGGAGTCTTTTACAATAACCCTATTAGGGGTGTGGATACACTATCCTAGAGCTCACTACTCAAGTGGTGAAGGCTACAACCTTCTGATCTCAGATACACACTATATCTGTTAGATGAACATGCACTGTGACACTACTTGTTTGGTCAGTTCCTTTGATTTGCTGATCCTTTGACATCTTGCAAAGCTCTAATACATCTTAACAACTCTTCACATACTTCTTCTCTACTTATTTCAACTCTATATCACTTCCCCTTTCTAATTACAAGGGCACATCTAATATTTATATGCGCATAAAAAATAATTAACTAGGTCAGCCCTTTAATCGATTACATCCAACACTTCCAATTGAATTGGCTCAAGTGTGTTTACAAAAAAACATAATTATATGTCTAAAACCTAATTACACTAGGCACATAGTCCTTACACAATAATATTATAGTCGCTAATCAATTTACCATTAGTCGGTTGCATACACTGTTCTGTTTTGGCATTCACTGGCTATGTAACATCAACTATCTATAACTTCATCATACTTGCATATTTGATCATGCTCTCATAGAATAAGCATGAATACACTCTTACCATCTTATCTTCTAGTGCGCATACCATACCTTGGTCATATGCATGTGCGATGATGCTCTGAACTACTGGTGCTCTGCTAATTGTCCAGTCTTCTACACCTAGCCAATTTATGATCTTCTCATCAAGTGCGCTGACTCCAAAACACTATATGGCTTTGTTGCCATAATGAAAACACTATATTAAGTCAGATATACCAGTATAGTCAACTTGCCAATAGTCTACAGTTCAACTTGGTTTTGTCCTCAACTAGTTTGATTAGTGGTGCATGAAAATAGTCCTTTCACGTGAATTCTCCTGCAGTATAAAAAATCCTAGACTCAATAATGAATCCCATGTCTCTTTATATAGACATCATACACCATTTTATTTTCATCCCTTATTTTTCCTCTTAACCTTCATCGTTCATTTTTCCACTTTAACCTTCCTCGATAGTTGTGTCAATAACAAGTTTCATTCTCCTTCATCTGATCAATCTTGAATTTTGTCAGCCATTAGATCATCATAAAAAACATTAACTTCTACCTCAGAATCATAAGCATCTATTAAGCTCATCATTTCAGTTGGCTATTATAATATTTATTTGTTTCTTTCACTCAGTCAATAAAGAATGTGTTGGTGAATCCCTGCTCGGTTAATACTATACTCGATATACACTACACTAGCTCGGTGTATACAAAAATATTCATTTATTGACCGCATAAACTTATTTAGTTCTAATCTTTAATACATAAAAAAATTATGTAATGCAATCAAGTCAACAACATGATGCCATAGACTCATCAATAAGTTACCCAATGTATACCATAGCCATATCTTTCATATCCATCTCATCTTCATGTTGATATCTCATTCCTTTACCATTTTCCTTCTTTAGATGTTTATAACCATCATGATAAGTACAGTCAAAACTAGTTGACATCAATGACAATATATTGACTGATTTAACTGTCTTACACATCACTTTAGTAGCTTGGTGACTATTAATCACTGTCTTTCACTTGTCCATTCATTCTATCAAGATATTCAATCAATTGTAGGTTTTCAATCTCTCCCTTTGGCATTAATGGAAACACAATATGAAATATGCCATGGAATACCAAAAATCTATTCTATAACTATATAAAAAAATGCTGTAGCTCGGTAAGATCTCCCTAGCTTGTACATTTAATATGTTTAATCACAACACACCATTCCATGGAGATTCTCCCTGTAGATTTGATCTTCTTCTTCTCCCTTTGTTTCTTTCTTCTCTCCCTTATAATATTTCATTGATTCTCTCTCCCTTTGACAACAATGCCAAAAGAATATACAGCTCTGCAGTAGCCAAAATATTATCTCTGGTGTTCAGTTCAGATCAAGTATCTTTCATGTACTGATATGCAGTGTTATTTTGTTCTTCCATTTTTGACTTTCACAACCTTAGAAAACCTAAAGTGTGAGCATTATGAATCAACATCATTTGATATTCTGATAAAGTATGGGTTCATGCAACCTCCTGATCACCTTAGTGACCAACAGATAGGGGATGGACCCCTAGTCTAGTCCTCAAGTACTCAAATGTGTCCTTAGGTAAGGGTTTAGTAAATATATCTGCAAGTTATTCTTTTGACTTCAAAAACTTCAATTTTACTTCTTTGTCTAGTACTTGTTCCCTTAAGTAGTGATACTTTATAGATATATGCTTTATCTTTGCATGCATCACTCAATTTTTAGAAATGTAGCACTGGTGTTATCACAATATATTATCATTAGGTCAGTGATCTCCTCTTTCATACCTTCCAAGTGTTGTTTTATCCATGCAATGTTTGAACAATTAGCAACAAAAATAACATATTCTACTTCGACAGTGGACTGAGAAATACATCCTTGTTTCTTTCTTATCCAAGTAAATAATATTTCTCCCAAAAAGAATGCTCCACCAGTTTTACTCTTTTGGTCATCAATGTTTCCAGCCCAATCTGCATTGGTGTAAACTTGTAGTTCAAAATTGCCCTCTTTCTTGTACCATAAACCATAGTTTTTAGTGTTCTTCAAATATCTCAAGATCCTTTTAACAACAGTCATATGCAATTCTTTAGGACTGGCAAGAAATCTTGCTACAATCACAACTGCATGTGCAATGTTCAGTCTACTATGCACAACATACATCAACTTACCAATCATTGATCTATATAATGTCTAATTTGCCTCAGTTGACTGATCTTGGTTTGTTAATGTGTATCCTGTAACCATAGGTGTACCAACTGGTTTCGAGTCTTCCATACCAAAAGTATTCAACTCTTCTTTGATGTATTTTGATTGTGTAATGAATATACCTTCACTTTGTTGTAGAATTTACAAACCAAGAAAGAATTTAATTTCTCTAGATATTCACATTTCAAATTATTTTCTCATTTCATTAGAAAATGTTTTACATAGATTATCATGTCCTCCAAATATGATATCATCAACTCAAATTTCAGCAATAAGAATCTTATCATCAGTTTCACCTTTTAAGCATAAGTTGTTGTTGTCACTTTTTCTGACAAATCCAATACTAATAAGATATGAATGCAGTCTTTCATACCATGCTCTTGGTGCTTGTTTCAGTTCATATAGTGCTTTGTGCAACTTACATACCATTTTTTTTTCTGATTTGGATCAATAAAACCTTCAGGTTATTCAATGTATACCTCTTCCTCAAGTATTCCATTCAAAATTGTAGATTTGACATCCATTTGATATACTTTAAATATTTTGTAGGCAACATATGCAAGAAATATTCTAACTCCTTCAAGTCTTGCAACTAGTGCAAAAGTCTAACCATAATCAATACCTTCTTGTTGTGCATATCCTTTGCATACAAGTCTTGCCTTATTCCTAGTGACTTCACCATTCTCATTCAACTTGTTTATGAATATACATTTGGTTCCAATTACATTCTTATCATTTGGTCTTGGTACCAATGTCCATGTTTTGTTTTTCAGTATTGGATCTATTTCTTCATTCATGGCTTTAATCCATTCATCATTCTCAAGTGCATCTCTAATATTTTTAGGTTCAAATTCACAAACTAAACATGTGTTGTTTCTCAACTTACTTCATGTCATCATTCCAACTTGCTTGTCTCTATAATCTGATTCTATGGATGGTGTCTCCTCACAAACTTTTCTAGCACTTTCTCTCTTCTTTGTTCATCATGTGGTGTAGGATCAAGATCTTCCTCGATAACTATTTCCTGATTATCAGTCTCTATAGGTTGATGCTCCATATCATTGTCCTATTTCTTGATAATGATAGGTTTTTTCTTAGGTAGAGTGTCAGGTTTCTCAATTTATGTGAATCTACCATAGTTTTCTAGTTCTTTTTTCATCATTTTTCTCAGAAAACTCATCAACCCTTACATTTGCACTTTCAATCATTTTGTTAGTTAACCTTATTAAAACATTTGTAAGATTTTCTTTTAGTAGGATATCCTAAGAATATTCCTTCATCACCTTTTGAATCAAACTTCCCATTTCTATCATCTTTCAGAATGTAACATCTACTTTCAAATATTCTAAAATAACTTACATTCGGTGTGTACCCATACCATAACTCATAGGGTGTCCTGTTTGAATCTTTCTTCATTTGTACTTAGTTCAATGTGTATACAAAAATACTAACAGATTCTCTCCAGTATGTTTGTGCAACATCTTTTTCAATCATCGGTGTTCTAGCACAATCAACAATAGATCTATTCCTCCTTTCAACAATTCCATTATGCTATGGTGTCCTTGGTGTAGTAACCCATCTTTTAATTCCATGCTCATTACAAAAGTTAGTGAACTCATTAGAAATAAACTCACCACCTCTATCTGATCTCAAGCATTTTAACTCTTTTCCACTTTCCTTTTCCACTTTAGCTTTATACCATTTAAACATCTTAAAAGCTTCATATTTTTCTTTCAAAAACATAACTGTCATCATCCTAGAGTAGTCAGATCAACAAATAAGATAAAATATTTTTCTCCATAATAACTCTGAGTTCTCATAGGACCACACAGGTCGATATAAACCAACTCCAAAATAACATTAAATGAATATTTTTTGCTCTTGAAACAAGATTTTGACATTTTTTACATATGACATGGTTAGGTTTAGATAAGCTTGGTAAGACTCTAACTTTTCTTTTCTTACTGATTTTAACCATGTTGTCAAAATTCACATGACATAGCCTTTTATGCCATAACTACACATCTTCAGTTCTAGCCAATAAACAAGAAGTTTTAGCATTATCAAGATAAAATACATTACCTTTCAATTGTTCACTAGTAACGACCAACTTTCTAGTCTCATCATAGATTTTTACCTTTCTATTTTCAAATGCAACTCAGTGACCTAAGTTATTCAGTTTTGCTACACTCAACAAATTATAGTTAAGTCCCTTCACCCAATATACATTCTCATATCTGATCTTATTGTTCAATAAGATAGATTCTTTTCCTTTTACTAGACAAGGTGTATCATTTCCCATTTTAACAGATCCACCATTATAATGTTCAAGGTATTCAAATTTATCTTCATCACCAGTCATATGATGTGTACAACCACTATCAATAATCCAAGTATCATTCTTGCTAACTTTAGAAATAAGTGTTGTTTCAACATACCTTTCTTCTTCTTTTGAATCTTCTTTCAAAGCTACGAATACCACCTCAATGCCTTCACCAATGTCGGTGTTGGTGTCATCATCATAATATTAAAAAATGTAACATGTTTTATTGCCTTTTTCTTTGTAGTCTTGGTTGTTTCTTCTATCATACTGTCATTTGCCTCTATGTTCTCAATTATCTCTCCTGTCAAACTTTCTTTCACCGAATCATTCATTGTCTTTATCATCTCCTTTCCTATTAGGACATCTAGTTACAATGTGGCCAATTTATTTACAATTAAAACATACCAAAGGTAATTTCCCTTTGTATCTTCCTTTACCTTTCTGTAGTCTCTAGCCATTAATGCTTCAAGTTCATCAAGTTCATCCTCATCACTTCCACTATCACTCTCATTTCTTATCACGTGTTTACTACTTGATCTACCAATTTTCAAGGATGGCATAAATGCAGACTCAACATTAGGAACAATATTTCTATCATAGTTATTCAACTCAAAAGTAGTCAATTTATCGATTAGGCTATCAGGTGTAAGATCATTACCTGGAGCTGTTCTCATTTCATGGATTGCAGAGATTCTAATAGCATAGATAGGCATTAGGGTTCTAAGAATTTTACTCACAATAGTGTCTTCATCAATAACACCTCCCGCTCCTCAGATAGCATTGACAATCTTTTTGATTTAGTTGATGTATTATGAAATGTTTTCTCCTTCTTTCATTTTCATGTCATCAAAATTTCCTCTAAGACTCTCAGCTCTTGCCCTTAGTACATTTTTATCTCCTCCGTGAACTAGTGCAAGTTTGTCCCATATTCGTTTGGCAGAAGTACATGTCTTTATATCTTCAAATTCAGCATCTGATAAGGAAGCAACAATCTCTATCATTGTGACATTATGTTCATGTCTATCTCTCATCTTATCAATAGTCAAGGGTCTAGTTGGTTGGATGTAATCATTATCCAAGTAGTATATAGTAGATTCTCCAATTCTAGATATATGCAGTTTCATTCTACTTTACCATGTTGAGAAGTTATCTTTGTTCAGATTTGGCACCTCTCTTTTATACATCTTGTGATCTTTATCTTAAGTCCTCCAAACTTTTTTCCTTCAAGCACTCTATGCTCTGATACCAATTGTTAGATAACTGAGAGGGGGGGTGAATCAGTTAATTCCAATTATCCTATAGTCCCAAATCTCCCAGATGTATATATTAAAAAATTTCAATCAAATAATCAACTTGGTAAGATATCAACTGTGTCTTTCTCTTCATCTACTAATTGACAACAAATTCAATACTGTGTTTACCGATCTATCTAGTTATAAATTTTTAAAAGCAAAATAACAATTCAACACATCATATTCATCAGCTTCAAAGAGAGACTGGGATCCTTAAAAAGATGAATCTATGGGAGAAAACCATGGGCCAAAGTATTGATGAGCTCATGGAGATAGTTGGTAGGGCTGAGGATCTCACTGTCTTTAATGACAGAATCATTTCTATGGAAAAGAAAATTAAAAATGGAGAGGGGATGAAAAATAGAATTGAGATTATGGAAAACAGAGTCGACAAGTTGGAGAAAATGGTTGGAAATATTACAGAGCAGATCTTTTCTATTCTTAAAGCTTTGACAGAGCATGTTAAGATTCTGGTGGAAAGATTGGACTAGGGGAAAGGGGAGCAGGTGATCATGGACGTCAAAGAGGATCATGGTCCCAGCAGGAGAACTAGATCAAGGTTCAAATAGCTAGAGGATAATAAGAACAATAAAATTGAGGAACTTAAAGCGTCCTCAGCTAGCATGCAGATGCTGGCTGAACAAGTGGCATATCTTATGAAATGTATTTAGCCAGAAGGTTGTTGTCCAGTTGTCTTTTTGTTGTCCTTTGTCTATTTCTCTATTTCTTTGTTTAAGGACTTGTTTGTGTGTCTTTTTTTTGGTGTTGTTGCACAAGTACTGTTGGAAATTTCAAGCTTATCTTGTAATCTCGATGTAAAAGGTTTTGGGTCATTTCAAAACCTTCTTAATCAAAAAAATTCAACACACATTCATACATAACACATAGATTTTTAATGTAGAAACCCTGTTAGGGGAAAAACCACCTAGGACCGGTAACCCAAAATAATTCACTCTTCTAAAGTGAGCTCGGTTAGGAGCCAAACCTGTTAAAGGTTACAAAGCACACTATCAGGTGTGACCTAGTTATAGGATTTATCACTAATATCTCTCCTTTGACCAACATTCACAATGGTGTCAACAAGAAAAAAATCAACATTCATTGAATGTCATATTGAAATACAAAAGATTGTTAAGTCCCACTCAGTTAAGAGATTTTTCTATAATAATGGTTAAACTGATACAGTAATGATCTAAATCAAATACAACTAAGATTTGCAAATTTTTAGATCTATGCTAAGCTCAAAATACCTCCTCTGATCAATAAATAATGGACTTCATATCCTCCAAATTTATTCCACTCAGTGTATGCTTCTCTGATGCTTGGTAATGTCTACAGTTCAACTCGGTTCTATGTTCAACCAACTTGATCAGTGGTGCATGAAAATAGTCCTTTCATGCGATTTCTCCTACAATATAAAAAATCCCATACCCAATAATGAATCCCATGACTCTTAATTTATATAGACATCATAAACTATTTTCTTTTCATCCTTTGATTTTGCCTCTTAATCTTCATCTTTCATTTTTCTGCTTTCACCTTCCTCGGTATTTAGGTCAATAACATGTTTCATTCTCCTTCATCCGATCAATCTTGAATTTTGTCAGCCGTTAGATCATCATAGTAAACATTAACTTCTACCTCGAAATCATAAGCACCTGTCTAGCTCATCATTTCAGTCAGTTGTTATAATCTTTATTTCTTTCTTTCACTTGGTCAATATAGATGCATTGGTGAATACCTACTCAGTTAATACTATACTCAGTATACACTACACTAGCTCAGTGTATACATAAATCTTCATTTACCGACCACATAAACTTGTTTAGTTCTTATCTTTAATACATAACAAAATCATGTAATGCAATCAAGTCAACAACATGATGCCATAGACTCATCAATAAGTTACCCAATGTATACCATAGCCATATCTTTCATATCCATCTCATCTTCATGTAGATATCTCATTCCTTTACCATTTTCCTTCTTTAGATGTTTGTAACCATCATGATAAGTAAGGTTAAAAGTAGTTGACACCAATTACAATACATTAACTGATTTAATTGTCTTACACATCACTTTAGTATCTTGGTGACTATTAATCATTGTCTTTCACTTGTCCATTCATTCCATCAAGATATTCAATTAGTTGTAGGTTATTGATATCAACATCAACTTTATCAATAAACATAAGATAGGATTCTCAAGTACCATACCTACTGCTATATCATCTTCTCTAGAACTAGCACATAACTTGGTAGCCATTATCTTGCAAACATATCTAACATCATTTTTCTCAATTTTACTTATTACAATATCTCTTCCAATGTATGAAGACTTAGTGTTATCTAGGACTATTTTCTTTAGATATTTCTCATTTAGTGGAATTGCACCTTTGTTGGATAGACTTGTTACTTCATGAATTCAATCAGCTGTGATATCTATCACTCTATCATCCAACCAAAACTTTTCATCATGAATTATTCTCAAAGTAATCTTATTCCATTCATCATTCTAGAAAGCATAGTAAAACATGTACTTGATAATATCCATTTGACCTAAATGACTATATCATTCTTTATAAGTCATGTCCTGGTTGTAGATTTTATCATATTCTTTAGTCATACTACTGTCTCCTACAATCTCAAATTTTCACTTCAAATATCCTTTTACATCTTCTAAATGCAATACTCCATTTGGTATAGACGATAAAGCTAGACTAGGATCATCCTCAGTAGGTTCTATTGGTTCCCTTCTCACCTTAGGTCTAGGTGTGTCCTTAATGTTGTGAAATAGGGATACATCCATGATTGCATTGTAAAATAGTTTCTTAAACAATAAGCTCTTATTAAAATACCTTAGTGTCACAATTTAGGGCTTCCACGTAGATCTGGCGAAAATATGTCTCCAAATCCTTCAAACTTCTTTTAATCTTCACTGACTAGATCTCTAAAACTCTTGTAAACTCATGAATGATTGAATGATATCCAATAAACTACTTTTATCCATTAAATCCTTCAAGACATTGTCATCGTATTAATTGCATAAGTGTATTCATGCCAAAAAGTTCTTCCTGGTTGTCAGAAAACTTATTTCACTTCGTGTTCTCTCATACAAGCTCATAATTTTATGCGCTCTTAACCATAGGTTCCTCACATCACTTACTATAACATATTAACTATTAGAAAGTAAAGTCCACCAAGATAACTGAGAGGGGGGGGGGTGAATCAGTTATCAGATAATTATAACTTTTATCAACTTCAACAACATTTAACCATGTAAGCAATATAATTACCAACCATAGAAAGATATTCATACACAATAACACAATGACGCAAGATATGTTGACTTGGGAACCTCTTGATCAAAGAATAAACCCCGGTGGGAATGATGCCCACAAAAGATGTACTCATATGAATATTACTTGTGAAAGGATGGACTTTGTTAGGAGTCTTATGAAATACATTCAGTACATATGAATCCCTGCTAAAAGATTCTAACCCTATTAAGAGTTATGGAAGACAGAAGGACCCACTGCCCAGACAGCTTCAGGGTAAGATCACTGAACACACTATCCAACTGATCTTTGTATTACTCAATAGAATAATACCAAAAGATTACTGATCTCAACAATATGTTACGTCTTCTCTGATTGTGCCAAACTGCACTCATTGCTACACTAGATCTCAATTTCAGATCTCTGTACTTCGCATGTCTTCCTTAAAAAATTATCTTTCAAAAATACATTAGCTCTTTTCTTCACTTCATGCGTTCTTCAACATTCAACCATATTACAATAAGGAAAAAAATTCCTTCCTTTATACCACACTCAAGTAATTACAAATGAGTCGGCATCCAATTACAAAATAAAAGTTTCCACACGCTACATCAACATTACACAAAACTGTCGGCTTCCAAATAAAATAATTCTCCATCTGTGTGACCTCAAAGTTTGTGCTGACATCCACATCACTATCAATGTTTCTTCAACTTCCCTTTAATTGTGTGAAACTAGATTCCATCCCGATTAGGAGATATCATCTGATTTCCACAAACCGCTACTCAGGAATACTGCCTGAATACCGCTTCTTCCAAAATGCTCACAACTTCCATGAATAAATGAATTACTGTCTGCACTCTTAAGAATAAACATATAATATATCAAAGAGTAAATCCTCAACATCACATAGCTCTATCTGCAATATCCCACGTGCGTTAATCCAAACACTGTCTGCTCCTCTGCAAATCTTCAAAAGATCACTGTGTTGACATCAATGAAAATCATAGTCATGAATGCAACAACAACTACTACAGAATGACTGCCAAACATTCAACATTCATTCCTAACAATCTCCCCCATTGGCATTGATGGAAACATAGATGAAAAACATCCAATGTTCCAAAAATCCAATACTGCAACACTGCTGCTCTGAAAATTCTTTCAAGTTCTCTCAATCAAATCTTGCTTCATTTTCCTATTCAGTTCTCTCCAATAGATGGTACACATGGTTTTTCATGTACACTTCTCCCCCATTGACATCAATGACAAAAAATTTCATCATTATGTCAACAACAACTCCAATGTCAAAAGACACTATTCAGAAAATACATTCACTAGAGTCCTCATGACTCAGCTCAAATACACACTCCCCCATAGAGGAAGTACCAACATCCAATCCAAAAGAAGGATAAGGCTCATATACCACTGGACGGATGTAACCAACTGCATCAATTCTCAAAAGTAGGCTGGGGCATAACCCTAAGCATACCTCTCAGATACTCAAATGTATCCTTAGGAAAAGGCTTTGTAAAAATGTCAACTATCTGCTCCTTTGTGCTTATGTACTCCAGTCTGACTTCTTTCTTAGCAAATTTATCTCTTACTACATGATACTTAATCTCTATATGCTTTGTCTTAGAATGTAATATAGGGTTCTTAGACATACTAACTATACTGGTGTTGTCACAATGTATAACAACAGGTTCAACAAACTTTATTCCAATATCCTTCAGCATTTGCTTCCTCCAAATTATCTGGTTACAATTGTTTGCTACTGCTACATATTCTGCTTCTGCTGTGCTTTGTGAAATACAATTCTACTTCTTGCTTAGCCAAGAAACCAATCTTCCTCCAAGGAAAAAGGCTCCACCACTGGTGCTCTTTTTATCATCAACACTGCCTCCCCAATCAGCATCTGTATATGCACATAGGGTAAAATCATCAAATTTTTCATACCACAATCCATAGTCCATTGTGCCTCTTAAGTATCTTAGTATCCTCTTCACTGCTGCATAATGTGATTCTCTAGGTTCAGCTTGAAATCTTGCTACAATTCCAACTGAATGTGTTATATCAGGTCTTGTATGAGTCAAGTACTGCAACCCTCCAATCATAGATTTGTACTTTTTTTGTTCAACTGCCGGTGTTTCATCTGTGTTAGATAATTTATGTCCAGTTACCATAGTTGTTCCAACTGGTTTACAGTTCTCCATCCAAATATTTTCAACAAGTCATTTAGGTACTTTGTCTGACTTACAAAGATACCATCACTGTTCTGTGTTATTTGTAATCCCAAAAAGTATTTGATTTCACCAATCATACTCATTTCAAATTAAGTCTTCATTTCATCAATAAATTTGTCACTATCTTCATCTTCTCCTCCAAAAATAATGTCATCAACAAAAATAACTACAATCAACAAACCATTTTCAATTTCTTTTGTGTACAAATTGCTATCAGCTGTTCCTTTTGTAAATCCCAATTTTAACAAATACTTATCCAATCTTGCATACCAAGTTCTAGGTGATTGCTTTAGTCCATATAATGCTTTCTTCAGTTTACACACCATGTCTCCTTCTTGAGTCAAAGGAAAACCTTCAGGCTGCTCAATGTAGACTTCTTCCAATTCACCATTCAGAAATGTTGACTTCACATCCATCTGATATACTTTGAATTTCTTATAAGCTTCCTAGGCCAAAAACATTCTTACTGCTTCAATTCTTGCTACTGGTGCAAAAGTTTCTTCATAGTCAATTCCTTCTTGCTGCGAGTATCCCTTACATACCAATCTTGCTTTGTTTCTTACTACTTCTCTTTGTTCATTCATCTTGTTTTTGAATACTAATTTAGTTCTAATAACATTCTTATCTTTAGGTCTAGGGACCAATTCCCATGTCTTGTTCTTTTCAATCTAATCTAGTTCTTCTTTCATAGCTTTAATCCAATGTTCATCTTCACAAGCTTCACTAGTAGATTTAGGTTCAATTTGAGAAATCAAACATAACTTTTCTTGTACCTTATTTTGAGTTAGAACTCCTTTGTCAATGCTTCTAATAATCTACTTAGCAGGATGATTCCTTGACAAATTCTTGTTAGGTGTCACTGTCTCAGATCTCACTTCAGGTGTTGGTTCTTCAATAACTTCATTGTGGCTTTTATTTAACAAGTCACTATTAGTCTCATAGATTAATTTAGTAGTTTTAATGTTAGGCTTAGGATGAGTTCCTTCATCAGATTCATAATCAAGCATTCTTTCCTGAATTTTGAAATTTTCATCAACTTTAACATTTGTGCTCTCAACAATAATCTTAGTTCTCTTATTGTAACATCTATAGTCTTTTCTCTTCAAAGAATATCCAAGAAATATACCTTCATCACTTCTAGGGTCAAACTTTCCAATATCATCATCTCTCTTTATATAACATTTTCTTCCAAAAATTCTAAAATACTTATCTAAGGGTGCATGTCCAAATCATAATTCATAGGGTGCCTTGTCTGTATCTACTCTGATTTGTACTTTGTTCATTGTTTACACTATTGTGTTCATTGCTTCTCTCTAGAATATCTTCACCAAATCATTCTCAAATAACATAGCTCTTGTTGCTTCAGTCACTGATCTGTTTCTTCTTTCTGTAATACCATTTGTTCAGGTGTTCTAGGGGCTGAAAACTATCTCTTAATACCATTCACTTCACAAAAGGTGTTAAACTCTCTAGAAGTAAATTCTCCACCTCTATCAGATCTCAAACATTTAATCTTCATTCCAGATTCATTCTCAACTTTATTCTTAATGATCTTAAACTTATCAAATGCTTCAGATTTTTCTTTAAGAAATGAAATCGACATCATTCTTGTAAAGTCATCAACAAGAATCATAAAATATGTTTCTCCATAGAATCCTCTAGTCCTAGTAGTACTGCTTAAATCTGTATGAACAATCTCCAACTTCTCTGTAGATGTAAAATTCTTAATGGGAAAAGAACTTCTCTTCTATTTAGCCATCACACATTCCTTGCAAATCATGTTAGTAGGCTTCATAATTTTAGGCAAATCCCTTACTGCAAGTGTAATACTTACTTTCACATTGTTATCAAAATTTATATGATAAAACTTTCAATGCCATAACCAACTATCATCAATCTTAGTAATCAAACATCTTATCTCAGTAGGATTCAATTGAAATACATTACCCCTGGTTCTAGATCCAGTTCCAATCAGATTTCCATCTTTATCCTTTATCACACAAGTTTTCTCAGTAAACCAAACTTGATATCCCTTATCAACTAACTGTCCAACACTTAAGAGATTATGTTTCAAAAAATCCTCAAAGTAAACATCATTAGTATTAGTCTTTCCATCAAGAGTAATAGATCCTATACCTTTAATCAAACAAGGTGCATTGTTTCCAACTCTAACAACTCCTCCATCATTGTTGTTAAACTTTATGAATTTTTTTATGTCTCTAGTCATATGATGTGAGAAACCACTGTCTATAATCCAATCAACTTTCTTTTCAACTTGAGAAACTAGGGCTTTTTCTTCCTTACCGTTTGTTTTAGGATTTTTTTCTTTAATTGCTACGAATCCTATGTCATCATTATTCTTAGTATCACTTTCACTTAGAGTTCTCTCTATACTAGCTTCAAGATCTTCATCAATAGCATAATAACATTCCTTAGATCTTCTAGGCTTGAAATTATTTATGTACTTTTTAACTCTCTTAGGACATTTAGATGCAAAATGACCATATTCTTGACAAGTCCAACATTTAAAAATTTTCTTACCGTCTAGTTCTCTCTTCACAAGCAAGGCAATACCTTCTTCAATCTTCCTATCTTCTTCATTTCTAGATCTTCTGCCACCAGCATAATCTCCACTCATACTGATGCTTCTTGACAAAGTAGGGTGAACACTAAGAGCACTGAATGCTATTTCCATTCTAGGCAATTCTCCTGATAACCTTAGGTTCAAAACTGCTGCTTCCAATCTTCCAAGAAGAGTCTCTCTTGTAAAGTTTGAAGTACAAGGTATAACTTGTTCAATCATCTATGTTGTCTACTTAAACACAGGAGTCAATTTCCTTAGAATTTTCCATATCACTTCATTCTCTGTCTTTGTTCCTCTACAAGATTTTATGCCTACAACAATTTTTGACATTCTACCAATATAGCTTCTAATAGATTCATCTTCCATCATTCTTATATCTTCAAATGAACATATCCAATTATGTAATGTAACTTTCTTTGCATGTTCATCACCTTCAAAAGTAGAGTGTAAAGCTTTCCAAATTTCATGAGATGTTTTCAAACATTTTACCTGACTGTACTTATTCCCCGAAAGGGCTGTCAAAAGTGCTTCTTTGGCAAGTATGTTACACATGAATAGATCTCTCTCATCGCTAGAACATGTTTCAAGATCATCCTCTCCAATGATAGTCTTCTCATCCTTTATAATCAATCAATAACCTGGTCCTAAACACAGTAGATGTGTCTTCATCTTTACTTTTCAGCTGTCAAAATTCACTCCATCAAACTTAGGGATTTCTTTCCTAAAATTTTCCATGGATCTCCTTAAGCTGTTAAACTTCTCTTTCAAGGACTTGCTGCTCTGATACCAATTGTTAGAAAGTAAAGTCCACCAAGATAACTAAGAGGGGGGGGAGGGGTGAATCAGTTATTAGATAATTATAACTTTTATCAAATTCAACAACATTTAACCATGTAAGAAATATAATTACTAGCCATAGAAAGATATTCATACACAATAACACAATAACATAAGATATGTTGACTAGGGAACCTCTTGATCAAAGAGTAAACCCCGGTGGGAATGATGCCCACAAAAGATGCACTAATATGAATATTCCTTGTGAAAGGATGGACTCTATTAGGAGTCTTATGAAATACATTCAGTACATATGAATCCCTGTTAGGAGATTTTGAGTCCCTGCTAAAAGATTCTAACCTTGTTAAGAGTTATGGAAGACAGAAGGACCCACTGCCCAAACAGCTTCAGGGTAAGATCATTGAACACACTGCCCAACTGATCTTTGTATTACTCAATAGAATAATACCAAAAGATTACTGATCTCAACAATATGTTACCTCTTCTCTGACTGTACCAAACTGCACTCACTGCTATACCAAATCTCAATTTCAGATCTTTGTACTTCGCATGTCTTCCTTCACAAATTTGCTTTCACAACTACATTAGCTCTTTTCTTCACTTCACGTGTTCATCAACATCAACCATATTACAACAAGGAAACATTCTTTCCTTTATACCACACTCAAGTAATTACAAATGAGTTGGCATCCAATTATAAAATAAAAGTTTCCACATGCTACATCAAAATTACACAAAACTGTTTGCTTCCAAATACAATAATTCTCCATCCATGTGACTTCAAAGTTTGTGCTAACATCCACGTCACTATCAATGTGTCTTCAACTTCCCTTTAATTGCACAAAACCAGATTCCATCCCAATTAGGAGATATCATCCGATTTCCACAAACCGCTACTCAGGAATACTGCTTGAATACTGCTTCTTCCAAAGTGCTCATAAATTCCATGAATAAATGAATTACTATATGTGCTCTTAACCATAAACATTTAATATATCAAAGAGTAAATCCTCAACATTGCATAGCTCTATCTGCAATATCCCACGTGCACTAATCCAAACATTGTCTACTCCTTTGCAAATCTCCAGAAGATCACTGTGTTGACATCAATGACAATCATAGTCATGAATGCAACAAGAAATGCTATAGAATGGCTACCAAACATTCAACATTCATTCCTAACATTAACTTCGGAAGGATTGATTCAAGTTTTGATAAATTCTATGCTATTCCGATGCTTAATTAATGAATTTTGATGCTCAATCAGTTTGAGATGCCCGTTCAAAATTAATTCTAACTTACTTTCAAATGTTTCACTTGAATGACTTCTTGATATTGTGGATGCACTTTCTTGATCTATAGATTTGACAAATATAACTTCTTCCATGTTACTGCTATTTCCTTTTTGACTGTTGTTGTTATCCATATTTCTTTTGGTGTAGTTCATATTTCTTCTAGGATTAGGATTCCTCATATTTTTCATTCTACAATATCTTGTTGTGTGACCCATGTTGTTACAAATCTGACAAATTATATAACATTATTTCCATATCTCAGCCTTCACTGACTGATATGTGATCTACAATTTCTGGCAATATGTTCAAAATTTTTGCATCTATAATACACAACTCCATTTCTTATATTATTTGTAACTCTAGTAGGTCTTTTATCTACAAGATTAATATTTATAAACATTCTACTATTATCTTTATTATTAGATCTAGTTTTCTTATGATCAATATCTCTATGACCAAAACCATGACAATTATAAAAATAACCAGAGATAGGTTTGAATTGCTTACCTGTACAATATCTTTTCATGTGTCCAAATGAATTGCATGTAAAACATCTACCTTTGAATTCATTTCACATTTCTTTAGGTGATTCATCTTGCTTAGGTTTCTTAGGTACATCTTCAGATTGGCTAGAATCAACTTTGTTTTGTTTTTCTTCTTCTTTGTTCGAGAAGGTTGTTGAATTTCTAGATCTGGTTCTTTACATTATTCATTTCTTTTTGAGAAATTTTCTTCAAAATATCCAAGACTAGTTTTATCGTAAGAAGGCTTCTGATAAGAAATATGTTCATCAATCTTTTCACTGCTGGAATATAGTTTCTCAAGATGTTGCTTGGATTGAGTTAGTTCTCCTTTCACAATTGTATTGCACTTCTCAAGTTCAACATATTGAAACTTTGTAGTCTCAAGTTCAGATGTTACTTTGGTAAGTTTAGACCTTACATCTTCATTTTCAGACTTCATATCTAATTAAATTTTACTATTATCATCTTTCAAGCTCAACTTTAGATCTACAATCTTTAATTCATGCTTTAGGATCTCATTCTCCTTTTTCAGTTTTGAAACTTCATCACTATCCTTGATCTGATTTACATGCTCTTTCTTTGATTTAAGATCTTCTATCTTGTCTTTTAGTTTCTCAATTTAGTCTTTCACACTTTCATATTTTTTCTTCAGAGTATCTCTTTCTTTAGTAAGAATATCAATATGCTCAAGAGCTTCTTCTAGGTTTTTTTGCAACTGATCCATATCCATAGAGATCTTACTCAAGTTGTTAGGCCTTCTCTGAGTAATTGATCTCTGACACCAATTGTTAGAAATAGGAAATACTGAGGGGAAGGGGGGGGGGAATCAATATTTCACAAATTTTTACTTTTTCCCACTTAAGAATATATGTAATTAACTTGTAAGGGTATGTGTAGGATCATGGTATGCCAAAAAGTGGCGATGTAAAAAAGAAGTCTTGATTGATAGAAGCTTTGAAAAACAACTATAAATTTCAAACAATATAACAATTTCAAAATATGAAATATACATCACATTCTATACTTCACCTCATACAATAATAATCAACAATTCTTTCAATTTGATGAAGTTTAGACTAAGTTAAGGTGGTGAGACACGAGAGTTTTTATATTCGGAAAAATTTGTAGTAGAAAAATCATAATTAATTATTTACTTGAAAACAAAATAGAAAAAATATGCATCACATCCGGACATGAGTCTACTACTTTGATCTAGAATCTTATAAAAAAATATTATCATTTTCTTTTGTTTAATGTGGTCAAACATACACCTACTTATTATCTTTCTAGTCCTGATTGATAGACTTATTAAAAAATAGCTATAACTTTCAAAATGTATAACATTTTTGAAATAAAAAATATGTGTCACATTCTATGATTTTTTTACTACAAAAAAAATAAAAAAGGTTTTCAATTTGATAAATTTTAGACTAAGTTAACGTGGTTAGACACGAGAGTTTTTGTATTGTGGAAAAATTTAGAAGAAAAATGACAATTAATTATTTACTTAGAAAAAAATTACAAAAAAATATGTGTCACATCTAGACATGAGTCTACTACTTATATCTAGAATCTTGTAAAAAAATTTATTATTTGATTATGTTTAAGGTGGTCAGACATACACATACTTCTTATTTTTTTCCTGAAATTTTCATACTACTACATTGAAATTTGAAATTTTCAACATATAGAATAATTTTTTTTTTAAAAAGGCCTAACATCTTTGAAACTAAATTCAATTTTGTACAGATTCTCTTCTTACATATTTTTAATATAATATTTATAAATTGCTCAAATTTTTATGTCAACTTGCCTAAACCTGATTTTCTAAATTTCCATTGCCACTTAAGGGCCTAGTTTGGCATACCATGATCCTGCACATACTCGTAACTTGCATAAGAAACTAAACTAGGAATAATAAACACAACCATAAAATAAAGGAACTCATAACACTATGTTTTTTCTCAAGGAAACCCTGGCCAAGGGAAAAACCTA
This sequence comes from Chamaecyparis obtusa, assembly GCA_027943335.1. Lineage (NCBI taxonomy): Eukaryota > Viridiplantae > Streptophyta > Pinopsida > Cupressales > Cupressaceae > Chamaecyparis > Chamaecyparis obtusa. Next base: position 783,948 of record BSBK01011829.1, read on the forward strand.
GTGGGGATGGCACCCACAAATGATCCACTAATCAAAAGTATCAGGTTAAAGATATTGACCCTGTTAGGAGTCTATTACATCTGTATAGTGTTACGGGCCTTTTTAGAGGACTTAGGCCTTGTTAGAAGCCTCAACCCTATTAGGAGTTCGTATTAAAAAATATGAATGTGTGGAAGATGAGCCCACTTCCCAAACATGCAATATACAATAATAATCTTCAATACAAAAGATAGAATACAAAAGCCTTATAATGCTGCTGAATATCTTCAATATTTTGATCTAGCTTGTAGGCTCTTCAAAAAAATTTCTATCAGTTCACACTGCTCTGATCATACATTAGATTTCGCATAATACAAATTTATACATCAATACAAAATCATTCTTACAACTTCACATTATTCTTACAACTTTGAATTACAAAATACTTTCCTTTATACCAGTTATCACAAATATAGCTTTCCAGTCAGCTTCCATGTTATCAAAACATAATATTATTTCTTGCTTCCTTAGGTTTAACATCTAGGATGTTGTCCCTAATTAGTTAATTTATTAGTTTGATCAATAAAATAATCCCTTAAATCAAAATAATCATTTACTAATCACTTCCCTGTTATGGTCGGCTCAACACTATTTCATTAAAACATTAATATCTCAGTCTGTACATGTCGTATAGTCTTGCGCTCCTAGATGTAGCTTAAAAATACCTCATAATATGTTCTCAAGTTTGCATGCACTAAAAATACTTCTATGAGCTTCGCTGATCAAAATAGTCTCTGTGTAGATAGATAAACAGTGTTGTACTTAGACAGTTTTCTTAAGTTCTCATCCATAACTTTATCCTTTGATCATTTTGTCTTAATACTGAATATATGTTTCCATAATGACAACATCATGATGTCCTACTCATCCAAATTCCCAATAGATATAACATATTATGAATAAATATATCAATGTTATCAAAAGTCTGAGATATAGAATTACTCAAAATCTTAGATACATAACTATATATAAAAAATAAGTGTCATTTCTACCCCTAAAGTGTATAAGTTTTTAACACATGGTACTTGATGACATCTACATTCTAATCCCTACATTCAAAAGGCACATGAAAAGTTAATAGAGAATTTTTTTTTATAGGTTGACAAAAAGATTATGAATGTATAGTGAAGTTTACCGTCCTAAAAGATGCGCTAATCAAATTCACACCTTGATCTTCTATATCTATCATATATGTATCGAACTGCACTTACAATACACATACAAAACCAAGTTTATTGGCTCAAACAAATGAAGTAGAAAACTACAATTAATTTATTGAATGTAACCATAATAAACATGGAAAAACTTGCAGTGAGTTGAGCTTACCTACTGAAGTGTGCCTGAAGGGTCACCTCTCTGCTTGAGGGTATTCAATATTTCTTCATGATCAACAACACTAATAATCCAAAGTTCCTTTGTCTTTGGTTTTGCTTGATGTTTCGACAACTTAACATTGGCTTCCATAACAAGGTGTGAATACATGAGAATGGTTTTGTGCTTCTCGTAGTCTTCAAATGCAGGAATGCCATTATTTATAATCCTGTATGTGCAAAACCATGTTCCTGCAACAACATGTGATCCTTTTGGATATGTGAACATATCATCATTTGTCATCAGTTGTGAAAATTTTTTCTTTCCTTGTACACAACGTGCTAACTAGTAGTATGATCTCTCATTATTCCCCTATGGTGCAACTAATGAAAAAACATGTCCTTACTGTAGAAGATCTGAAAGATGGTCGTAGTCAAGTGAACAATCCATGTCATCATTTATTATAGAGAGTGTGATAGATAAAGGAGTTGGATAATGTGGAACCCACATATCGACCCACTCACTTGACTCACACTGATCCCAATCACACTAAAGACACCTCAGACAATAACAAGCCAACTCTCATGTCCAAATGGTCCATGTACTAGCACCTGAGCTTTGAAATGAATGTATTTTTGAAGATTATTTCACAATTTGACAGTCCAACCTATCTCCTATTGTTCCCAACTCTACCAACCAAAATAATCTGTGCACCATTGAATCAAGAGTCCCCTCCTATGATAATGATGAAGTACACCAATCAACAATAGAATGAGCATCAAGCAGTTTTGCACCTGAAATCCTCAGCTGCTCCTTAACAAGAGCTCTCTTTACACATGCACCTTCTCCATTATGCTCCCCTTTTCCATGACTTGCCTCAAAAAAACTCCAAATATGAGGTACACCTCTCTCTACATGCATTATATATAACCAATAAAACATACGAGCATTTTTGAATTGACCTATGCAATTATCTGACCAAATGAGATGTCTATCTATAGAAATATTATTTTCCCATGCCCACTCAAAATAATTCTCAAATAAATGTTGGACATACTCATGAGAGTGAGATCTATCATCACTCATATAAAAATGGTACTCTATAATTATCTTCTAGTCATCTTCTATACTATCAGGGGAATGTGTATATGCTATGTGCACAAAAATAGAAACTTGAATAGAATTGTAATATTGAGATTGCACCTTGTTTTGGGGCTGCAATGTATAGTTCTTTGCAAAGTCAATGACTGATATAATATTGCCAATCGGGAAAGTGTACTTACACATCCTTAATTGTTGCTCCAAGCACTGAGACCTGGGACTATGCCTCACATACTTGTAAAAAATATTCTTCCCGAAATCTAAAATAAAATTAGCTACATTGCATTCTTTTGTAACCAACTCACATCTAGAGCCTTCACCTCCACTTTTTAATGTATATTTCACGGTTTCATATACCTTTTTGTCGAAAATTATCTTTCAAAAATCATGTTTGCAGCTCTCATTTAAACATTCAATAAACTTCACTAGCCCACCACACTCTGAGCACTTGTCATTTAAGCAATCTTTTCTATAAAAGAAGCATCCATCATCTTTAGGACATAAAAATGATCTAGAAAGTCTCTTGATTATTTTGGAAGAGCACTTGCACCACACTCCTCCAAAATTTCACTAGTATACAAAGTAGAATGAAGGGATCATAACAGTTCATGGTGCATTGAAAATTCCATGTGATATTTGCAACAACAAGTATTTCGAATCTTAAGAGGCACACAAAAAAAAGGCTTGAAGGCTTCAAAAGATCCTTGTGATATTTGTAATGTTGGATGTGTCTCACAAATTTATTTGAACATCATTGTTTGACTCACCTCCAAATAATTTTTGGGATGTGGGGTGCGGTCTCGAATGCCAATTCTCAACTTCAAGACATCCTTCACATTTGGAGACACTCTTGAGTTAGATTGCCAAAATAGTTGAATTTGATCCTTCACACCATCGGTACGCTTCTTATCACAATGTGAAAGTCTCCCACAATAATCCCATGTATCATTATGAAGATGATCATCAAGTCTTTCTTTTTTTGCAAGTGCTCTATCCAAAGTTTTACGATTTAGGTTCAAGTCAACACAAGTTTGTCTCATCAAACGAGCCTTTCTCAAATGGTGACTTACTAAGGAGGTTGTAATAAATCTCCTAGAAGCTCTCTTATCTTTTTCCTTGGTATTCTTCCCAATAGAATTGAGAGCACTAAAATGATTTCTCAAACTAATAGTATTCCTCCCCTTTTTTTGTTCACACTAATCTTTAATTTGACTAGTATACGTCTCATCTTCTGCATCTTTAACAATTACACAAATATTTGACATTTCTCGACAAATGTCTTGTGGCTAAAAAATTGATCAAAAAGTTTTGAAACCCACAACTAAACGGTTCTTTCTGATATCTTGCCATCGAAATTGCTCATTATGTTCTCATCAATTTCAAGTAACCATTTTGTTATTCGTGAAGGTCTCAAATTTGAAGTTTGTCTTTCTACCTCCCAAGGGACTTCATTTCTCATATAATTTGGAGATACATTATGTTGATTTAGTTCTTATGCACCATTATCATTGTCAATTCCTTCATATTCAATAAGTGGATTTTCATTGTCAATGTCCACACTTCCATTGTCCACATCTACATGTTCATTTTTAAAACCTACATTTTCATCTTCAATCCCTACATTCTCATTTCAATATTATTGTCATAAATCATTTCAAATTCATGTTCTTCTTCACTTGAAACCACATTTAAGGGTGGGTCTATGCCCACATCTTTATTAATATTTAGCATACCTTGTCTCTTGTTCTGATGGGCAACCCTATCAATTTCTCTATCTCTTCATTTGCGAGTTTCCTCTTCCATTTATGCTTTCGATGACTACTATTCCCTATGGTGAGACCAAAAAGGTGATGGAAAAACCTTTGAGAATAGAGAAATTCCAACAAAAAGGGTGAAAAAAGTAACGTTTTGTCTTCTACAACTGTAATCCCATGATATTCTATACAAAAAATGTGGTTCTCGGATTGAGGGACCCAGAGAATCAACTTTTTATTTTTAATGCCAGTAAAACAAATCAGATATTTGAACATATCAGATATCTGATATTATTGAATATAAAAAATTTCCCACTCAAATTTCGCCTCAACTTTTTCATTTTCATCTCTCTCTCTCTCTCTCTCTCTCTCTCAGGTATTATTGTTATAATATAAATATTTAATGCTAATATTATACTATTATACAATAGAGAAATAAATAATAATAATATAATACTAATTTATATAATATAATATAATATAAATAATTATATAACACTAATGCTTTTATCATTTAATATTAATATTTAAAAAAATGAAATTTATAATATATAACCTAAAAATCTAAAATCATAACATTGAAAAAAACTAAAATCATAAAATTGAAAAAAATATTCAAATTGAAATGTTGAAATTGAGCGTGAGATATCTCATGTTTGATGTTATTGGATATGCAAAATTATCGGATAGCTAATTTTATCAGATATGCGATATTATTTCAGATATTTGATTAGGCTTGGTATTTGCCTTGGGTTTTTAGTTTGTAATGCCAAACATGGATGGTCAACCCAAAAGACATGTTAATCATATTTCCTTTGATCTCTAGACTTCGACCATGTAGTTGATGACCTTTTTCTCACCCAAAACTGATAAAACAAAAAGGGTTTCTTAAAGACATTATCAACTTTCCATAAATATAATTGCTGTCAAATTTCGAGTTCAGTAAGTAATTATTACTTATTTTCTAATTGAGTTATCCTCAAAGTCCTAATTGACAGATTGATTGAAAAATAGCTATAACTTTCAAACAGTTTAACCATTTTGAAATCCAAAACATGCATCACATTCTATGCTTCACCTACTATAAGAAAAAAAGTTTTCAATTTTGTAAAGTTTAGAATTAGTTAAGGTGGTCAGACACGATAGTTTTTTTTATTCTGAATAGGTTGTAGCAAAAAATTCATAATTAATTATTTATTTAGGAAAAAATTACACAAAAATATGTGTCACATCTAGGCATGAGTCTACTACTTATATCTATAATCTTGTGAAAATATATCATCATTTGATTGTGATTAAGGTGGTCAGACATACATGTACTTTTTATGTTTTTCCTAAAAATTTTGTACTCATGCATTGAAATCTAAAATTTTGAATAATTGGATTAATTTTTTTCAGACAAGGGCTAGTAGTTTAGAAACTACATTCAATTACCTACAGATTCTGTTCTTACAACTTTTTCACATAAGGTTGATAAGATGTTCAACTTTTTATGTCAAGTTGACTAACCTTGATTTTCTAATTTTTCATTGCCACTTAAGGCCATAGCTTGGTATACCATGATCTTGCATATACCCTTAAGATATGTATCATTTTTCACATGTATTGATGTAATATTATATTCTCATTGAGAGATGATTGTACATTGTAAATGTAAACATGCACCAATGATTACTTGTAATGATATGATTAGATAGTTATTTTTTTTGAATGTACTATCATGTGATCATATGTTATCTTTGAATGCAAGTTTTATTGAGAATTTAGTTGTATAATTTTAATCTTGCACATTGCGTTACATTCATCTCATTGATCTAGTTATGATCATTATGTTGCTAGTAGCGACGTCGAGGAACCTAAGATGACCTAGTTCGATGGTTGATGGTAGTAAGTTTATATTTTATTCTATTATAATGTGTCATTGATGAGTTAATTTCATTTTCAGTTGTAATAATTATGTTAGTTGTAAATTTTTTTTAAAAAAATAACCTTTTTTTTCCATATTCTTAGTAATTAGGGTTGTCTTCCTAGGTTCCCTGGTAGGGCGTTACAATCAATACTGCTTCAAAATTCGTATGTGTTTTTGCGATGTTATTGGTGCCTTACATTTCAATTTTTTAGCTGGACTATAAAAATAATATTTTTGATTAAGATGAAAATAATTTTTGAAGGGACTCGAAACCCTTTAACATAATGATGCAACCAAGGTGATGGTGGATCCAATTAAGGATAGTCCAAACCTTGTAGCTTCAAAACAACACAGTGGAATAACACAACACAACACAACAAGATATGTTTCAAAACATATTTTCCATTAATATGCTCGGCTGTAAGGCCTTCTGGGTTAAGGCCAATTACAATTAGAAGTAATTCTGCAAGATCATCAAGATCCAATATAACTCTAGCTAGTTCAATTCTAAAAACTATCAGCAACTGATGGAAACCCTAAGGTAGATCTAAACTTGAGCTTGCAAGCCTCCAAGCAATCTCCTTGTCTCCAAGTATGCAAACCACTAGCTCTACTATTACAAACTATCAGATAACAATCTGATTTGGAAGATCTCGTAGGATCTTTTCCACAACTTCACTTATTTTCTATCCTTAGATCTACTTTCATGATCTCTCCAAGTCATCTCTAAGTCATCCTAAATAACTACCCCAAACATCCCTTAAATAGTAGTCATTAGCTACAAGTCGGCTGGATAAAACCATTAACTCCTCCTAAAAAAATTAAATGCAATACAAGTCGGCTCTCAAATAGCCTTACAATTAATAAATTCAACATGTCAGCCGAAAACAACAAATACCAACAATAAATGCACCAATTCAGCCAAGAAAATCTTCAAGAACCCCAATCGGTAAACCAGAACTACTAAGCACCAGAGAAACAACCGAGCACCAGTGAAACGACTGACCAAGCCAAGCAACACCGAGAAATATAGGCATTACTGAGCACCAGTTCCACCAAGCATAAGAAGTCTCACCGAGTTCCTTCAGCGACCGAGCTTCCTTGAATAACCAAGACCATCGGTTAAGGCTACAACCAAGTAACACCAGACAAGTAACACACCACCATGTAGATTCATCGAGGACCCAAGAATGCCCTTGCATCAGACACCCTAGGTTCGAAAAGATGTTCATATGTGGGAAGAACATCTTCCGGGATTCATCACATAAACCCTAAACTGGTTCTTCACATACAAGTCCTCCACCTTTTCACTTTGCATATTCTTCCACTTCATCTTCCTCTATCTCTTCAAGTCTTTCCTTGATAACACACAAGTCCGTCCTCCAAACTGATCATTCATTCTCTCAGGATCTACCAACTTAACTCGGCTACCAATACTCAGACTCCTCCTACTGAGTGTTGTATCCAGCAAAGGCATCAGGGAAAACTTCCTATCATCCTTCTCAATAGTAGACACATTCTTCACATAATCATACATAGCTCTACAATCATATTGCCAAGGTCTATCGAGCAATATATGACAACTATTCATCTCTACAATATCACATAACATAAGATCCTTATACTGGCCAATCTGAACATCAATAAAGCATTGTTCTCTTACTTCCAGAGCATGATCATCTTGCAACCAGCCAATCCTATAAGGATGTGGATGTCTCATTCTATTCAAACCAAGTTTCTGCACCGTGTCCTCAACAACAAGGTTATTAGTACTACCACTATCAACAATAACATCACAGAGTTTACCTCTCGAATTGCATCAAGTCCTGAACAAGTTACTCCTTTGACAAGGTTACTCCTTTGTACCAAGCAATGTTCACCGAAGCAACAAGTTCTCAAATTCAGGTTCATTCTCAACATTTTCATTCACCACAGTAGCTCATCGGTCACCAAGCTTCTTTTGTGTACATTCAAAAGAATGGTGTCCTTCTTCTCCACAGTTATAGCAAGTTCCCTAAAAGATAACTCTACCTGTCTTCTTCTTCAGTTTTATAGGTTTCTATTCATCTGTTGCAGTCATTAGTTTATCCTTCATCGAGTGATCAATCTTTTCTTTCCCTCGGGAATTACTATGTTGTTTCCTCTTCAACTTATCTTCTGCCTTCAGAGCATACTGATAAGAATCTTCAACAAAATCAATCTTCATCATACCAAGCTCATCTTGAATATTGAATCTCAAACCATTCACATACTGAGATAACTTTTCCTTACCAAGTTCTTTGTGTCCAGACCGAATAGTAAGTCTGTAGAGCTCCTCGGTATAATCTTCAATAGTCAAATCCTTCTATTTCAGATTCTACAACTTCTTAAACAAGTCAAGATCATAGTCAATATGTATGAACTTAGCTTTCAACTTAGTCACCATCAACCTCCACCGATTGATCTTCATTTCACCTTCATCTTCTCTATCTCTTTGTAATTCTTTCCACCAAAGAGCAACATGTCCTTTTAATTTCGTTTGTGCTAACCTCACCCAAAGAGGATCTTCAATTTCTTCTAGGTCAAAGAAATCTTCAAGTTCACCAATCTAGTCAATCAAATTCTTGGGCTTCAAAGTACTAGAGAAAGTAGAAACTTCCATTCGGTAACTATTACTTAACCAAGCTCCAGATCTAGGCAATCAAGTAGTTCTATCTTCACTAGATCTATCCCTCTAGTCATCACCACTAGATCCAGTAGCTTCAAAGTCTTTAGCAGCTTCCTCATAACCATCTTCAGTACCAACATTCTGAGGTACATGAGCCATGGCTCTCATGATCTCAGCGACCATGTCATTCTTCATCAACTCCATCTCAGATTTGAAATCTGATTTCACCTTCTCTGTAATCCTAGATTCCACAGTATCACAAAGATATGTAATCACTCTAGGGTCCAATCTTCTCGAAGGCATCCTTAAAGATAAGAGAAACCCTCTCTAACAAAACCCTACACTGACCACCTTGTGACAATCTCCAAGTTGTAAGAAAGTCAAATCAGCATGCCACCTCGCACAAATAACTAGGGCAAGATTCCACAAGTTCAGTGCTCTGGATCTGCAACTCAGATCATACAATCTCTTTGTTCACAAGATTAACTTTGCAAGATCAGCCTTGCTAGGTCAACCTTCACTCCACAAGATCAACTCAGCTCTGATACCACCTGACAGAGCCAAGGTGATGGTGGATCCAATTAAGGACAGTCCAAACCTTGCAGCTTCAGAACAACACAGTGGAATAACACAACACAACATAACAATATAAGTTTCAAAACATATTTTCCATTAAAATTCCTGGCTGTAAGGCCTTCTAGGTTAGGGCCAATTACAATCATAAGTAATTCTGCAAGATCATCAAGATCCAATACAACTCCAGCTAGTTCAGTTCTGAAAACTAGATCAACAACTAATGGAAACCCTAAGGAAGATCTAAACTTGAGCTCACAAGCCTCCAAGAAATCTCCTTGTCTCCAAGTATGCAAACCACTAGCTCTACTATTACAAACTATCAGATAAAAATCTGATCTGCAATATCTCGTAGGATCTTTTCCACAACCTGACTTATTTGCTATCCCTAGATCTCCTTTCATGATCTCTCCAAGTCATCTCTAAGTCATCCTAAACAATTACTCCAAACATCCCTTAAATACTAATCATCAGCCACAAGTTGGTTGGATGAAACCATTAACTCCTAGGTAACAAATATTAAATGCAATACAAGTCGGCTCTCAAATATCCTTACAATTAATAAATTCAACATGTCGGCCTGTAACAATAGTGACCAACAATAAATGCACCAAGTCAGCCAAGAAAATCTTCAAGAACCCCAGTCGGTAAACCAGAACTACCGAGCGCTAGAGAAACAACTGAGCACTAGTGAAATGACTGACCAATCCAAGCAAAACTAAGCAACACAAGCATTACCGAGCACCAGTTCCACTAAGCACAAGAAGTCTCACCAAGTTCCTTCAGTGACCGAGCTTCCTTCAATAATTGAGGCCATCTATTAAGGTTGCAACTGAGTAACACCAGCCAAATAACACACCACCATGCAGATTCACCGAGGATCCAAGAATGCCCCTGCATCACATAATGTATTAACACCAAATAAAACTTTAAACATTACAAGCCAAGATGAACAACTACCCATAAAGAAAGAACAATAGACCCAGTAGCAAAGAGAACAAAAAACATAGAATAACAAAATACTAGAATAAAGCACAGAGAACTAAGCTAGGCTCTTCAAGGTATCCTCCACCTCAACTTTAAGTATGTTAATGTTATGAGATACTTTCTTGAGAATAAGGATATCCTGGGTGATTTGATCATCCTTCCTTTTCTAGTTAGCTCTCGTCCTCTTTCTCAGCAATGTAGACTCTTCTGACCCTTATCCTTGTCCATTTCTAGGTCAACATTTAATTTATCCTGATCTAGGCATTCTCCAGCTTTTCTACCTTGGTGTTCATGGTCTCGACAGTCAATTTGATGGCTTTTTGGCTTGTGTTCATGATAGCCTACAAATAATCCTTTATTTTGTTCAAATTTTCATTGAAACCATTGACCTTAATTTCATAATCCTTCTTGAGTTTTTCAATAGCCTCCACTATTTGTCAGGTAGTTCGTAATATAATTCTTTTCCTTCTTAGTCCATAGCTCCTCTTTGCTTCCGTATTTGGCATAGTTGGTTTCCATAACATCAATCTTACTACTCAAATGCCTTTTTTTGAGTTTCATATCCTTAATCTCATAGAAAGTCTACTTAATAAGCCTAAAGAAATCAGCCACTGTATTCCTTGTAATAGCCAAAATGTCATTGGGGTACTCCTAGTTGAGTTTGAAATAGTGCTTGAGTTAGCCCTTAACTCCAAGGGAAGCTTGAGTCTTCTATCCCTATTGATTGTATGATACAAAGTGTAGGAGTCATTAGAAATAGGGGAGGTAGTAGAGACCTCATTGGCTAAACCAGTAAAGGGATTTTCCAATGTAGGTGCTTTACCTTTATCAACTAACTAAGGGGTACAACAATCTTCTTACCCTTGGGATTATTTTTACCAGTCTTAGTGATAGGGGGGTACAACAATCTTCTTACCCTTGGGATTATTTTTACCAGTCTTAGTAGTAGGGGCATTATCGAAAGCCTTAAGCTTTTCTTTACTAGAAATGGAGGGAATTGGGATTCCATTCTTTTTAACCTTCTTAGGAGGAACATAATCCTCTTCCTCCAAGTCTATTTCCCAATCCTCCTCCTCATAAAAAAGAAATAGTATTAGGATCTTCTCCATTTTAAACACTAATAGGAGACGATAGATTAGGTAGAGCTTTGAAGTGTTCATAAATCAAAAGTTGAAGAATCAATTTTTTAGTAGGGATTTTCTTATGCTTTTTGATTCCTATAATAATAATGTTTCTCATCCAATTTCTTTCCTTAAATCTAGCACCGAATGGACCCGGGTTCCCCTTCATGACTCCTCATGAAAATAACTTTCTTCTTGACATTCCCATTTTATCTTTTTATCTTCCACTTGAACTAGATTAGTCTAGTTAGCCCCATTAACAACTAGTTCAGGAAGATTTTTGTTATATACAATTTGAAATCTAATTATAAGTTATAACATAATTTAGAACTTTTTATATCAAACTATATTTATGATAGCTTAAAATATTCTCTTAAAATGAAATGACTATTCTCCATAATTGTAGGGGAATTTTATATACACCATTTTTTCAAAAAATAAATAAGAATTTAGAAATAAAATTGAAGTTTAAAGAGAGTAGCATGAATAAGTCAAAATCAAAGGATAAAATAAATTTTAAATTTGAGGTTGTAAGAGATGTTGATAAACATTTTATAATCACATTTTAATTAAGGTGTTAGTGTGCGGGATGTAGTGATGTGACGGGCACAATTATCCTTCATATATAATGCACTTTTGAAAATGCAAAAAACATAATATAATTTCACCAAAAAATTAGCATATGATCTACATGATTTACACTTACTGCCACTTTTCATGTTGAAAAATTATGAACACATCTATCCATAAATAGTTATGAAGAATCTATTTGCATAGAAGGCCATTGCCATTATTGCCCTCGATAATTAATACAATAAGACTTTAGTATTTTTTTTGCAAAATGCAATTTTTTACTTCTACAAATCAATAAGAATGAAGAAACAATGTATTTTTATAATTATATAAACTAAAAAGGAAATTTAGATTAATAGTTTTTTGTCTGAAATTTTTAATTCTATACATTCATTGGTTAAACTAATTTAAGGAAAAATTCAATGCATGCAAAAGTATCCTACCTTTAGAAAGAACTAATAATACCAAAATTTATCATAATTAAATTCAAAGTTATCATTATGATTGGAAAGTAAACCTCACTCTAAGGGGTGTCATGTTGGAAGAGATGCTAAAATTATGTAGGAGTGAGTAGATGAAAATTTTAATAATGAATATTTGGTATTAACTCAAGAAATAAATAACAGAACAATAGTCAACATTTGTATAATAATCCCCATGGTTTCACAATTGGCATTTTGATATAAATAACTGGACAATAATCTCTATAAAAAGGATATTTAACATCCTTGGTAATGTCGAATACAAGTCAATGATGTTACGAATGAGGCATCATTGAACCCATCAAGTCCACCTTAGAGAGACAGTAAATAGATATATTTAAGAAAAATATTATCAAGGATCCCAATGTATTGCAAATGTCACCTTACTTAAGATCAAGAAGTTCAACTCAATGAGCCAAATATACTTTAAGTGTCACATTAAAATAGGGTTTCCTCATGAGGGATAAATAAAGGAATGCATGATAACAATTCTTAAGAGTCTGTTCCTACTTAAGTCTTATAGGTTTCTAGCTACGCATCGGTGTTTGTATAGGAAAAAAATATAGCCATGCTATCTCCTATCTATGTGAAGTCACAGTCTTATCCACAAGGTATCTTTAAGCACTAGTAATTGGAATTAGTTTAAGTCCATTTGATGATTGTAGGAAATCCTCCAAATATATAGTCACTCAATATGGTTACTCCTATCATGTGAACCTCTAAGATGCGATGTCTCGAAAGTAACTACTTAAAATTTAAAAATATTTCCTCTCACTTTATAGTTTTTGAATGAGTTTTAATTTTTAAGGGCACTACATAAGAAGGTTCGGACTTGTAAGAAGCATCAACATTTATAGCAGTTTGGAGAGAAGTCGAAGCTATTAGCAAAGAAGTAGGAGATGAACTCAAATATGCAAGCTTATCAAAGGGGCCTTTAGGAGAGGAAGCATGAGTGGGTAGGTCATATTCTTGTGAAATAATGTCATCTTGTAATCAATGTAAATATAATAATTAGGCTGTCATGAACAACATTCTTTCTCCATGTAAAGGAAAATTGCCTGTAAGGACTATGAGAGAACTCAGAAGCCAAATACCTAGTAGCAAAACAACACATGTAGTGAAAGGGAATTCCTTCAATGTCCACCAGTTGACCCCAAGAACAAAAGGGGATATGAATCCAACATCTACGGTCCACCATCAAGCACAACCCGCCGATCATCCTCATAATAAAAAAAAACCACAAAAAAACCTCTAGTAGAGGTGTAAAGATCTATTTTTCATTCCACTAGAGGAGACCAAACCTCTTGAACCTAGTAATGTAAGTCAGAAAGAGAAGGACAAAAACAAAAAACTTGTAGATTAAGCCATGTTCAGAAAAGTAATCCTTGTAAACCTACACTACTTTTCTTAGAGGAATCACATGAGTAGTAGGTGTACATGAAACTATTGAGTAAAGATGACTCTTCATTTTTCTAGAAGTAACAAGCTTTATAACAGTGGTAGTAGAAAATGTTTTCATACGAAAATATTTATAGGAAAGACAACAACTGGAACCGAAGGACCCATTGGGAGTAGCAACATCCAAATTTATTGGAGAAGTAGAGGGACCCAAAACTAGATTATCTATTTTAGAAACTTTTATATTCCAACCCCATCCACAACTACTGCATGAGAGGAATCATCATGTTGAGAGAGAAACCCATCCACCACTGAATCAATTTGAATCGAATCTACTGTAACGGATAGTGTCGCATGAAGAACAAAAAAGAAAAACTCATAAAATGTAGCAAGTGAGAATTTATAGTAGACATTTCTAAAGCGTGCAAAAATATTTTAAATAAGTTCAATAAAGAGTTGTCAAAATAGAGTGATTTATTTTCATACTGTGTGGTTTAATTCTATACAAGCATAATGTAGATTTTAATCTATTTAAAATAGTTTAATTTCTTTTCCTACAATTTTTGTACTAGGATTGCTTAACACGGTTGTTTTTCCTTAGATTCGATTGAGAACTCTCGGTTAAATTAAAATAGAGTAAGATTGCTTTGAGTCGTAGGAAAGAACTTGGAATAGAGTTAAAATAAAAGAACACCTCAAAATGACCTTTCAAAGGCGAACCCCAAGACCAACCATTCTTAATGCAGATAGCTTTAGACACCCGAGATTGATATTTAAGAATTCAATGAGAAGGGATTGTGACTCTACAACCACCCCTCCCATCAGTAGGAGGAGGCCAAGGTTGCTTTGTGAGGATTGCAGAGGAGATCCTTCCAACCTGTTAACCATCGAGTATTGGAGAGCAAGGGTTGAATTTTTAATTGATTTTGAGCCATTTTCTAGTACTTTGGAAAGAGAGGGATGCTCGAAATCTTCTGGAGGCGAATAAGTTTCTTCATGGCCATGTTAAGTTTTTGTCAGTTTTGAAGAGAAACCACGGAACATCTTCACCAGGCTTTGCAAGGGTGTAGTTACTTTTGGTTTGACGTTCTACAAAAAAGCTTTAACCAAAAGAAGGAACCGTCATTGCAAAGCACCCATTCAGATATTTGGATGCTTAACGCAGGAACAAAGGAACCCTTGTTTCCGAACCCTCATTCGAAGCACTTCCAACAAATAACAACTCTTGCCGAGAGAAAGAACAGCCATTGAAAATTTTTAATGCTTTCAGTTTAGGAGCCCCTGAACATGCCCTCTCAAATGAAAAGGCTCATAATATAACTACTAAATCCATTAACATCTAATTTTTTGGTAAAAACTTAGGAGAACCCAAATTAAAGAATGCATCAGTTCTCGGAATAAAACCAAATTAAGTAACAGTGGAGATCAAAAGATAAAAAACATACTCTTTGTTTATCTAAAATTAATTTTGGAAAAAATACTAACTGATTACAAAGATTGTTCACAAGAAAAACTGGATTGCTGTGTGCATGTCTGTAACTTGTATCATTTCTTCTTCTCTGCGCCGTTTTTCCTCACCCTTAGCGACAGGTGAAGTTTCTTGTTTTTCTTTTGCTTTTCTCTTATCACTTTTCAATTTACTTACCAACAATAAATTTCCCTTCAAAATTGAAACGCTGTTCAATTTTTTCCGGGCATCAGAAAAGAGCCCTCAAGGTTAACTGTTGTTTCCTGGTTGTAGGAAGAATGAAGGTTAGAAGATTCAAGAGATCTTTGTCAGACCTATTATACAGAGAAAAAATCATTATTATTCTCAAGATTAAAAATTCCAACAGCTGCAGTTAAATTTATGATAAGCATAATCACAACCTACGAACCCATTAATTTTTCTCTAAAGATGATTGCCCCAACAGCGTCAGAATTTACAGTCCAGCAATTTATTCCCGAGAATTCATGGATTCCAGCTACAAAACCTCTTTTCGTTCAAAAATTCGATTGATCATCACTTTTGGTCAAAAGACAATTTCTGTTGCTGGAATCCACGAATTTCCAGAAATCAATTGAACGAGGGGACTTTAATGGAGGTTCTGAAAACGCCCAAAAGCCCTGATTTCAGTACCAGAAACTGAACATCTCAATAACCCTATGACAGGAATAGCACCTCTGTTTTGGCACACAATGATGTATGAAATTATGGAGGGCAGATCCTTGGTTGTTTTTTATAATGTTTGTGCTATATACTTGGTCAAATTTTAGGTTATGAGTTTCTCAGGTAGCGAATATGTTTTCTTGTCACTGTCTTCAAATTTAACTGCAACTTTGAATTTGTGCTGTTTTTATTTAGTTTTCTGAAGACATACCATTTTATCAGCATTTATAAAAGGAATATTAAATTCGTCTTCCTAGTAAAGTCACAACATTCAATCAGCAATTTTTTTTAAAATATTAAATTCGTTTTCGTTCACATTTCATTGAAAAGTTCAACTGAAATAGGTTTAGATTCATAGTTAGGCGAATCGGTCATAGAATAGGTTACTAGCTCCATTTTATTGATTTTATAGAAGCTCCAAAAGTCTAAGAGATGTCATGTCTAACGTCAGTTATTCGTCAGAGATAAAATCAACATGGAAAGAAAAAGTCTTCTTTGCCTGTTTACTTAAACAGAGAATTGCTGTTTAAATAAACAGAAAATTGTTTGAGAAGTAGTTAGCATTGAGCAAATCTTGACAGTCTCCCAGTAGAGAAGTTAACAATATATAATATATATAATGTCCCTCAAAATATTTGTGAGAATTAATTGTATACTATAGAATTTTAAAATAAAAGAGGTTTTATATATTAGAGTAAATGTATTAATGGATTTTATGGAGTTCAAAGATTATATTCTAGATTAAAATAGGAAATATTTTTTTTCAAATATGTTTGTAATAATACTTTATCTCAATAATAATAGATCAAATATAAAATTTTACATACACATGATAAACATGTTGAAGATACTTTATGATCAAATTCTACATGCATATGATACACATGTTAAAGATACCTAACAAAATTTAACCTCTCTTTTTAATTAATTTTCAAAGTCAAATTTTAGATATACAAATTAAAAATATTTAATAAAATTTAATCTCTATTAATTTTTAAGTTCAAGAAATTTATTATAATAATTTTTATTTTTTTAAAGTGAAAACAATTTGAACACCAAAAAGTTCAACAACTACTCCCTATAATTAAATATATATTGGTTCAAGGAACGTGGGAGTGGGTTCCATGCATGCTCAGCAGAATAAAACACTTACAATTATTTCTCCTGTTTTTTGCAATAGTGAAAATATTTTCAAGTTTCGTGTATAGCATACCTGCAACTTATTTGCTTGCAAAAATTATTTTAAAGATTCAAAGTCTCCTATGTTGACATTTAAGTGCTTAATTTTTATTAAACAAAAGATGTTTCTTTCTCTATCAGCAAATTTGGATGTAATGACATCCTCATATTTTCTTCAGTATTTATCTTCCGGTAAAAAATTCTTTCCAATCCTAATTCAATAGATTGGAAGAACAAACCAGATTTACATAGATCTTATGCTAATCAGGGTAGAATAACATGATGCAATGGGAAGATGGAAAATTATAATAATATATTAAATACATTATATATAAAATTATAAATTTGAGACTATCTTGTAATTTTTAAATTAAATTTTATTTATTTATTTTTCTTTTAACTTCAAATTTATAGAATTTGAGTTATTAGTTAATTTAAAGAGTTTTTTATAATTAGAATTTATTTGTTAATCATTTTACATTGACATTAAAGAAATAAAATAATAAATCATTTCAATAAAAAAGCGAAGTAAGAAAAAAATATTTGCAACTAGCTCAACTTGACCTCTTATTATTACAAATTTAAGCAAGCTGCGAACTAAACCGTAAGAGAGTCACGTATAGCAAACTTTTCTTCCCGTCCACCTCTGCTTTACATCGGAAACCCCTTAAATGAATTCCAGATTGAGAGTTAACGTGCTACAGTTGAAATAGCGAAGCAGTGGTTAGATTAAATAATTCAACAACTATCTACAGCAAAGACAATATACATATTAATTGAATAAATTTAAGATGCCTGATTTCTTTTCAAAGACAAGATACATCAGAGGCGCCCAACTCTGCAGTTCCATTGATTGTGACTTAAATATGATCATGCTGTCAGCCTTTTAATTCACAGAAAAACAATTTATTTCTGAGAATTCATGGATTCCGGCTACAGGAGTCATCATCATCCCATAGTTCAACTGAATATCAATAATGACCTTTGCCTCAAAGCAATCCCTGTTGCCGAAATCCCTGAATTTCCAAAACTTAATTGAACGATAGGACTTTGCCGAAATCCCTGATTCCCAAAGTGGTTGTAGAAATACAGTGCTTAATACGAGAAGACTAATATCCCAATAGCCATATGACAGAAATATCACACTCGGTTTATTATATAAATAATGAAGATTTAAGCTTTTATTATTGTACTTCAATAACGTTGCCCATGAATACTGGATCAGATTGTCGTTTATTGTAGTACCTAATCAGGTGGCAGAAATAACTTGGACGTCTCCAATTATTTCGCTCCACAAGCTTCTCTCCTAATTGGAGGATATGAAATGTCGTATAATGTTTTTTTGAAAATGTAGTACTAGGTATACGAATTATACGTTACGTCTGTCAAAGCCAATGTTTGAAGCGTCTAAATTTCCTAACACAACTGATAAAACAAATATTTTCCTTTTGTCACTACCTTCACATTTAATTGTTATATAGACAGATAATATGGCTGTCACAGGAATCAATGAAAAAAAATATCGAAATAATGCATAGCACATTTGCGTGTAGGAGAGTTCCATTTTATTGCCTTTCTAGAAGCCACTAAAATCTAAAAGACGTCATGTCTAATACAACTCTCTCTTCACACGATCCACCTTGATTTCTAGTTTATAATTAGAAATCTGAAAACACTTTCCACTTTTACATGCATTTTCTTTTAAGGCTTCGTTTGTTTGCAGGAATATGACTGGAATTGGCAGTGGGTTTTCCGGTTTCAAGCTGAATTCGCCATTTGGGTTGCAAAATTTAAAATCTGGTTTGTGTTTTCGAATCCTCATTTTTGGTAAACTTCTCGAAGTTCCATTTCCACTCAAATAGGTGGAATTCAATTTATAAAACCCGTTTTTTGTCTTTTATAAGTTGCATTTTATATGCTGTCGGGTCCGGTGACTTCCCCATTCCAAAACCAGCAGCGTCCGTTTCGGCAGTGTGTCTTCCACTTTTTCACAGTGTCTTCAACTGACGAGGGTTTTTGTAGTGTGTTCGTCTTCACAGTGTCTTCAAGGGTTTTCGCAGTGTGTTCGTCTTTGTAGGGTTTTCGTAGTGTTCTTGAGGTAACCCTTAACCCGTCTATTTTTTTATCGCCTTTGCTGCAAATAGATTGAAGTAGCGGTTGCAGGGAGATGGGTTTTGGTTCGTCTCATTTTAGGAAAACCCTCATTTGGTAGGGTTTTGTTTAGACAGTCTCCTTGTGGTATTTGTATCTCCTAAAATGAGATGAAAACCTTGTGGTATTTGTATCTCCTATTGCATTGTGTTTGGTATTGGATTTTTACCATGATCTTTTTTTTTGAGATCGCCTTTGCTGCAAATAGATTGAAGTAGCGGTTGCAGGGAGATGGGTTTTGGTTCGTCTCATTTTAGGAAAACCCTCCTTTGGTAGGGTTCTGTATCTCTTATTGCATCGTGTTTGGGTTTAGACTGTCTAAATAGGCTTAAACAGGCTTAAGAAATATGTAAGCCTATTTAGATAGTCTCCTTGTGGTATTTGTATCTCCTATTGCATCATGTTTGGTATTGGATCTTCTCTAGGTCTTTAGTTCTCATGGATACAAACGTCAAAGTCTTTCATGCCTCTGTGAATAGGATTATGGATTTTAGAGGTGACATCAAACCAAAAAGATGGAATAGGATCCTTCATCACCTAGATGATAGGAAAATGAATGTGGTGGAGATGGTCCTAGGTGAAACAAACTTGAAGTTTGAGCCCTGCCCAAAACTTGTAGCTTTGACAAATAAGACATGTGGATATAGGGAATATTGAGATTTGAACTCTAGATTAATACCTACATGTCTAGCCTCATTATGTCCTTCGTTTTCTATACAGATACTATCTATCATGGTCAATTATTCCTGTCAACAATCCATCTGTGAAGTCACATACTTACACTAGATAACAATTTATACTTGCACTTAATACATGGCTACTGTTGCAATTTATAATCTTGATGAACATCATACTGCATTACAAGAAGATTGTAATGCAGTATGATGTTCATCAAGATTGACCTCAGATTACAAATTATTCCATACATGGCTACTGTTGCAGTTTATAATCTTGATGAACATCATACTGCATTACAAGAAGATTGTAATGCAGTATGATGTTCATCAATATTGACCTCAAATTGATCATTATTCCATACATGGCTACTATTGCAATTTATAATCTTTATGAACATCATACTGTAGATATTCTCACATATTGTATCCATGCATGTAGATATTTAGGAATGTTTCCATCTACTTCAAGATAATATTTGGTTCTAAGAAAGTGAAATTGATGGTTAGGGAAAACCTTTCTTGATCTGTACCTGGTTAAGAGTGTAGATAGTTGTACTTATAGCTTCTTTTCAATATTCTTGTGCCATATTCTTTTCAATCAACAATGTCCTTGCACAATCCAAGATAGATCTATTTCTTCTCTCTGTAATACCATTCTATGGAGGTGTTCTAGGTGTAGACATCTGTCTTTTGATTCCTCTTTCATTGTAAAATAGATTGAATTCATTTGATGTAAATTCTCCACCTCGGTCAGATCTAAGACATTCCAGGTTCCTACCTGTCTCCTTCTCAACCTTAGCCAAATACCACTAAAAGAATTGAAAAGCGTTAGATTTTTCTTTTAGAAACATTACATGCATCATCCTGGTATGATCATCAACAAACAAGATAAAATATCTAGCACCACAGTAACTTTGTACACCCATAGGTCCACAAAGGTCAGTATGAACCAAATCTAAAATGTTATCAGAAGTAAAGGATTTTCTCTTAAAACTTGACTTTGTCATTTTTCCTAACTGGCATTCCTTGCACATCACATTCTTAGGTTTCTTCAATCTAGGTAGACCTCTTACTTTCTTCTTCTTACTTATTTCTACTAGATTATCAAAGTTAACATGACATAGCGTCTTATGCCATAACCAAATGTCATCAATCTGTGTAACCATACATGCTTCTTCAGATAGGTCAAGATAGAACAAATTACCTCTAGTCTATTCTCCACTTCCAATCAGTTCACCAGTAGCATCAAATATTTTATCTTTCTTGTGATGAAAATCCACTCGGTAACCAGTGCTGTTGAGCTAAGCAACACTTAGCAGATTATAATTTAGACCTTCAACCCAATATGCATTTTCACAAGAGATCTTATCTATTAGTTTAATCAAACCTTTTCCTCTAATAGGACATGGTGCATCATTACCAAATTTTACACTTTTACCTCTATAATGATGTAAGGTCTCAAACTTACTCTTGTCACCAGTCATGTGATGTGAACAACCACTATCAATAATCCATTTTTCATTCTTGTTCACATAGGAGATCAATGCAATTTTCTCATCCTTATCATATTCATCTTTCATTGCAACATAGACTACCTCAATTGCAAAATCATCACTATTAGTGTCAGTTTCTTCTTCAGCAATGTAACAAGATTTATTACCTTTTCCTTTGTAGTCTTTGTACCTTCGGTAGCTTATGTCATCTCTTCTGTCTTTGTGTTTTCCTTTTCTTTCTTCATCTTTATCATTCCTGTTAGGACATCTAGTAGCTATATGACCAACTTTGTTACATGCAAAACATATAATAGAGAGTTTACCTTTATATTTTCCTTTTCCCCTTCTTAGTCTTCTAGCCATAAGAGCTTCTAGATCTTCAAGTTCTTCATAAGAAGTGTCACTATCACTTTCACTTTCACTTTTACTGATGCATCTTTCTTTCTCTTTCTTTGGCTTGTTCAGAACTAATTGTGACTTAAAAGTAGATTCAACATTACCAATACTACCAACAGTGAAGTTATCATAGTTAGAGAGTTCAAAAGCAGTCAGCTTGCCAACCAAACTTTCCAAAGTAAGCACATTTGTAGAGTTACATCTAGATTCTTGAATAGCAGAGATCTTAATAGCATATATAGGACGCAGAGTTCTTAGTAATTTACCAATTATAGTTTCATCCTCAATAGTCCCACTTGCTCCTCTAATATCATTCACAACTTCTTTTATTCTACCACAATATTGTGCAATGTTCTCACCTTCTTGCATTCTCATTTCATCAAACTTACCTATGAGACTCTCAGCCTTAGCTTTCAATACATTTATGTCACCACCATAGATCTTTGCAAGAGTGTCCCACATCTCCTTAGCACTTGTGCAATCCTTAATGTCCTCAAATTCTAGATAGCTTAGGGCAGATGCAATTTCTAACATTGCTTGATTATGTTCTTGTTTAGCTCTCATTTTTTCGGCAGTCAAAGGTGCGACAGGTGAGACATAGTCATTCTCAATGTAGTGCTTTGCAGAATCACTAATACTAGCCAGATGCAGCTTCATCAAGCTTTGCTATGCAGGGAAATTTTCCTTATTCAGCTTCGGTACCTCCTTCTTATACATCCTGATCATTTGCTTCAAGCCCCTTTAAACTTGATTTCTGTAAACACCAATAATAAGAAACACAGCTCTAATACCAATTGTTAATATGATTTAGAACAACAGAGAGGGGGGATGAATCAATTGTTCTCAGGTCCAGATGTATAAATCAAACTTCAATAACTTTTCCTTAAATCGGATCTAACAACCAAAACCAACTTGGTCATCACTGATTCAATAATAGAAACATATAACATTGCAGTCCACTACCCAACTGTATCTAACTTGTAAAACATAGAAATGTCTAAACCAAAACAATCACACAAGCATTGACACTAGGATTTATAGTGGAAACCCAATCTGGGAAAAACCACTTTGTAACTTGCTACTATTATTTTCACTCTTCTGAAGTGAGCTCGGTTAAAAGCCAACCCTCTCAAAGGTTACAATACACACTATTAGGTGTGACCCGGTTAAAGGATTTCAATCACCCTGTTAAAAGTGAACCTTGTTATAGGACTTACATACATTCCATTAGAGTGCACCTTGTTCAAAGGATTTAAACATATGACTGTTAGGTCAACCTCTATTAAAAGGATTTTGACTATTACAATGGTTAGAAAGTAGCAACAGTATTGATTTGAAAAACATACAACTTACTTTGCAAATATCAGATCCAATTCCATACACAAATGTTGGTTTACTGACATTGAAACTTTTCCATCTCCATCTCTGATCTGCTCGAAACTTTTCTTCAAGCAATTGAACCACACTTCTCCTTCAGCCTTTTCTGCTTATACAGTCAATAACATCTACTGATCTTCCAGCATCCTCTGTTCACCCATGCACACACAAACCTAATGCTCAGGTTCCCTTAATACTTCCTGAATTAGGTTAACTCATCTTTTGTTGCTCAATCTCCTTCATAGATCTTAGGGTTAGGTCAGATTCATTGAATCTACCCGCTTTATGTTCTTTGGCTCCTTTTCTAGAAACATCTCAAATCTCTTAAATATTTACAATAAAACATTTTTCAGTGCATTAAATGCTTTCAAACAATCAATAAATAAATTCAACACGTTTTACATAATCCAAGAATTCAACAATGTCGGCTCCAAATCTGAATTCTCTTCAAATATAAAAATACTAATGCTCGCGGGTCAATACTGTGATCAACTACTTGGTCTTCATGTAGAAAGCTCGGTCATTACTAAAAAAATGTTTCCTTGGCTTAAACTGTCTTACTTGGCAATTAACTGATGTTCAGTCGACACTAGAATTTTGCTCGGCATACACTGACTCAGTCGACACTAACATCACTCGGCTTGAACATGATTTCTCTAATTTTTGCTTGGTCAAGCCTACCAGTTTAGTCTTCAATCTTACTAAGATAAACAATACATTGTCTTATCATTGTACAACATAATCAAGTACACTTTGTAGTATCACGATAACTCAACCTTTCCTTAGGTGCTATTGTTACCAACCTTGCCTACCCCCTTAGCAACACTCAAATAGATATAGTACTTTCTTAAGTAGCAACAGTCTAATCAGTTAAGATTTGACATCAATGACAACACAACAATTGCTTCAATTGCAGTTTTCAACAAATACAACCTTTTTCTTGACATTCCCATTTTACCTTTTTATCTTCCACTTGAACTAGATTAGTCTAGTTAGCCCCATTAACAACTAGTCCAGGAAGATTTTTATTATATACAATTTGAAATCTAATTATTAATTTATATTTTATTCAATTTAAAGTCTAATTATTAATTTATATTATATTTGATTTAAAATCTAATTATTAATTTAAATTTATAACATAATTTAGAAATACTATTTATATCGAAATATATTTATGATAGCTTAAAATATTGAAATGACTATTCCCCATAATGGTAGGGGCATTTTATATACACTACTCATTCAAAAAATAAATAAGAATTTAGAATGAAAGCTAAAGTCTAAAGAGAGTAGCATGAATAAGTGAAAATCCAAGGATAAAATGAATGTTTATTTTGAGGTTGTAAGAGATGTCGATAAACATTTTTAAATCATATTGTAATTAAGGTGTCAATGTGTAGGATGTAGTGAT
The DNA here is from genome assembly GCA_027943335.1 of Chamaecyparis obtusa. Taxonomy (NCBI): domain Eukaryota; kingdom Viridiplantae; phylum Streptophyta; class Pinopsida; order Cupressales; family Cupressaceae; genus Chamaecyparis; species Chamaecyparis obtusa. The sequence goes on from BSBK01011829.1 coordinate 808,679, forward strand.
GTGACAGGAGAAACTATTTTTCATATAGAATGCACAATTGAAAATGCAGAAAACACAATAGAATTTCACAAACAATTAAGCATATGATCTACATGATTTTCACTCCCTATGCTGTTGCCAATATTATGAAGACATCTATCCATAAATAGTTATGAAGAATCTATTTGCATAGAAGGCCATTAACATTATTGCCCTCGATAATTAATACAATAAGTCTTTAGTATTAAATTATTTGCAAAATTAAATTTTTTACTTACACAAATCAATAAGAATAAAGAAAAATAGTATTTTATAATTATATAAACTAAAAATGAAATTGAGATTAATTGTGTTTTGTGTGAATATTTTTAAATCCATGCATTCATTGGTTAAACTAATTGAAGGAAAAATTCAATGAATGCAATAGTATCCCGCCTATAAAAAGAACTAATAATACCAAAATTTATCATAATTAATTTAAAGTTATCATTATGATTGGAAAGTAAACCTCACTGTAAGGGGCATTATGTTGGAAACTCTTTTTCGTCTGTGGAAGTGTAATAGGAAGTTGGAACATGGTAGTAGTCAAACCTATACAAGGAAAAATATTTCACACTAATATATTGAAAGCCATTGTGGTGATCTTGAAACTTCATTAAATATTATTAATGACAAATATTCTTGAGTTGGGAAGTTTTAGCTTGGCAACTAAGAAGGGATGCTAAAATTATGTAGGAGTGAGTAGATAGAAATTTAAATAATGAATATTTTGTATTAACCCAAGAAATAAATAATAGAACAATAGTCAACATTAATATAATGATCCCTATGGTTTCTCGTTTGACATTTTGATATAAATAGCTCCAATAATCTCTATAAAAAGGATATCAATGATTAATATAATTAATATAAAATAAAGGATGATATTGAATTCTAGTTTTATTTTTTAAATTTAACCTCATTGGTAATGTCAGATACAAGTCAATGATGCTATTAATAAGGCATCATTGACTGCACCAAGTCCACCCTAGAGAGAGAGTAAATAGATATCTTAAATAAGAAAAATATTATATAGGATCTCAATGTAATGCAAATGTCACGTTACTTATGATCAAGAAGATCAACTTAATGAACCAAATATATTTTAAGTGTCCCATTAAAATAGGGTTTCCTCATGTAGGGATAAATAAAGGAATGAATGATAATAATTCTTAAGAGTCTATTCCTACTTAAGTCTTATAGGTTTTTAGGTGTGCATGCACTTAGTCAGTGTTTGTATAGGAAAAAAATATAGCTATGCTATCTCCCATCTATGCGTAGCCACAGTCTTATCCACAAGGTATCTTTAGGCACTAGTAATTGGAATTAGTTCAAATTCATTTGATGAATGTAGGAAATCCTCCAAATATATAGTCACTCAATATGGTTACTCTTATCTTTTCAACCTCTAAGATGTGATGTCTTGGAAGTAACTACTTTAAAAAAACAATCTCCTCTCACTTTATAGTTTTTGAATGAGTTTTATTTTTTTATCTTTTCAACCTCTAAGATGTGATGTCTTGGAAGTAACTACTTTAAAAAAACAATCTCCTCTCACTTTATAGTTTTTGAATGAGTTTTATTTTTGAAGGGCACTGCATAAGCAAGTTTGGACTCATAAGAAGAAGAATCAACACTTATAGCAGTTTGGAGAGAAGTAGAAGAACTGTTAGCGTAGAAGCAGCAAATGACCTCAACTATGCAAGCTTATCAAATGGGCCTTTAGGAAAGGAAGCATGAGTGGGTAGGTCAAATTCTTGTGAAATAATGTCATCCTTGAAATCAATGTAAAAATAATAATTAGGTGGCCATGAACAACATTCTTCCTCGATGTAGAGGAAGATTTCATTTAAGGACTATGAGAGAACTAGAAATCCAAATGCCTACTAGAAAAAAAAATCTTGTAGGGATTCCTTCAATGTCCACCAGTTGATCCTAAGAACAAAAGAGGATATGAATCCAACTTATAAGGCCCACCATCAAGCACAACCCGTCGATCATCCTCATAATCAAAACAAACCACAAAAAACCTCTAGTAGAGGGGAACAGATCTATATTTCATTCCACTAGAAGAGACCAAACCTCTTGAACCTAGTAATCTAAGTTGGGAAGAGAACGCCAAAAACAAAAATCTTGTAGATTAAGCCATGTTCAGAAAAGTAATCCTTGTAAACCTACACTACTTTCCCTGGAGGAATCACATGAGTAGTAGGAGCACATGAGACTATTGAGCAAACATGACTCTTCATTTTTCTAGAAGTAACAAGCTTTATACCAATGGTAGTAGAAAAGATTTTCATAAGAAAATATGCATAGGAAACACAACAACTAGAACCGAAGAACCCATTGGGACTAGCAACACCCAAATTTATTGGAGAGGTAGAGGGACCCAAAACTATAGTATCTATTTTAGAAACCTTTATATTCCAAACCCATCCACAACTATTGCATGAGGGGAAACATCATGTCAAGAGAGAACCCCACCATGAGATGGAAGATCCACCACCAAATCAATTTGAATCAAATCTACTAGAAAGGATAGTGTCCCGTGAAGGACAAAAAAGCAAAATTCATACAATGTAGTAAGTGAGAATTTATAGTAGACATCTCCAAAAAGTGCAAATTATATTTTAAATAAGTTCAATAAAGAGTAGACAAAATAGAGTGATTTATTTTCATGTAGTGTGGTTTAATTCTATACAAGCATAATATAAATAGAGTTTTTTTTTCTTCCCCTAAGCATGATATAGATTCAATTTATTTAAAATAGTTAAATTTATTTTCCTACAAGAGTGTCCTTTCCACAAGTGTGCTGTAGTTTAGTAGATTACATTGCCATGTCATCAAATTGAAGTGAACGGGATTAAATCAATTTTTGTACTAGGATTGCTTAACTAGGTAGTTTTTCCTGGTTAATTTAAAATAGAGTAAGATTGCTTTGAGTCGTAGGAAAGAACTTCGAATAGAGTCAAAATAAAAGAACCTCTCATAATGACCTTTCAAAGGCGAACCCCAGACCAACCATTCTTAAAACAGATAGCTTTAGACACCCCAGATTGGTATTTAAGAATTCAATGAGAAGGGATTGTGACTCTACAACCACCCCTCCCATCACTAGGTAGAGGCCAAGGTTGCTTTATGGGGATTGCAGAGGAGATCCTTCCAACCTATTAACCATCTAGTATAGGAGAGCAAGGGTTGAATTTTTAAGTGATTTTGAGCCATTTTCTAGCACTCTGGAAAGAGAGGGATGCTTGAAATCTTCTGGAGGCGAATAAGTTTCTTCATGACCATGTTAAGTTTCTGTCAGTTTTGAAGAGAAACCACGAAACATCTTCACAAGGCTTTGTAAGGGTGTAGTTCAACGACTTCTGGTTTGACATTCTACAAAAAGGTCTTCCCAAAAGAAGGAACCATCAATGAAAAGCACCCAGTTCAGATATTTGGATGCTTAACGCATAGGGGATGAAACCCTTGTTTCAGAACCCTCATTCAAGGCACTTCCAACAAATAACAACTCTTGCCGAAAGAAAGATCAGCCATTGAAAATTTTTAATGCTTTGAGTTTAGGAGCCCTTGAACATGCCCTCTCAAATGAAAAGCCTCATAATATAACTACTAAATCCATTAACATCTAATTCTTTCCTAAAAACTTGGGAGAACCCAAATTAAAAAATGCATCTGTTCTTGGAATAAAACCAAATTAAGTAACAGTGGAGATCAAAAGAGAAAAAACATACTCTTTGTTTATCTTAAAATAATTTTGAAAAAAATACTAACTGATTAGAAAGATTGTTGACAAGAAAAACTGGAATTGCTGTGTGCATGTCTGTAACTTGTACCATTTCTTCTTCTCTGTGCCGTTCTTCCTCACCATTTGCGACAGCTGAAGTTTCCTGTTTTTCTTTTGCTTTTCTCTCTTCACTTTTCAATTTACTTACCAACAATAAATTTCCCTTCAATATTGAAACGCTGTTCAATTTTTTGTGGAGATCAGAATGAAGGTTAGAAGATTCAAGAGATCTTTGTCAGACCTATTATACAGAGTAAAAAAACATTATTATTCTCAAGATTAAAAATTCCAACAACTGCAGCTAAATTTATGATAAGTACAATCACAACCTATAACGAACCCATTAATTTTGCCCTAAAGATGATTGCCCGACGAGTGTCAGAATTTACAACCCAGCAATCTATTCCCGAGAATTCATGGATTCCGGCTACAAAACCTCTCTTCGTCCAAAAATTCGATTGATCATCACTTTTGGTTAAAGACAATTTCTGTTGCTGGAATCCACGAATTCCAGAAATCAATTGAACGAGGGGACTTTAATGGAGGTTCTGTGAATGCCCAAAAGCCCCGATTTCAGTACCAGAAACTGAACATCTCAATAACCCTATGACAGGAATAGCACCTCTGTTTTCGCACACAATAATGTGTGAAATTATGGAGAGCGAATCCTTGATTGTTTTTTATAATGTTTCTGCTGTATACTTGGTCAAATTTTAGGTCATGAGTTTCTCGGGTAGCTGAAATTTCTTGGACGTTTCTAAAAGAGTCGCGAGGAGCGAATAAGTTTTCTTGTGACCGTCTTCAAATTTAACTGCAACTTTGAATTTGTGCTCATGTAGATGGCTGTTTTTATTTTATTTTCTGAAGGCATACCATTTTATCATCATTTATAAAAGGAATATTAAATTCATCTTCCTAGTAAAGTCATAACATTCAATCAGCAATTTTATTTTTTTAATTATTAAATTCATTTTTCTTCACATTTCAATGAAAAGTTCAACTAAAATAGGTTTAGATTCATAGTTAGCTGAATCGGTCATAGAATAGGTTACTAACTCCATTTTATTGATTTTGTAGAAGCTCCAAAACTCTAAGAGATGTCATGTCTAATGTCAGAGATAAAAACAAAATAGAAAGAAAAAGTCTTATTTGCCTCTTTACATAAACAGAGAATTGTTTCATAGTAGCATTGAGTACATCTTGACAGTCTCTCAGTCGAAAAGTTAAAAAATATATAATGTCCTTCAAAATATTTTTGAGAATTAATTGTATATTATATAATTTTAAAATAAAAGAGGTTATAGACAGTTTATATATTGGAGTAAATGTATTAATGGATTTGGTGGAGTTCAAGATTAAATTTTAGGTTAAAATGGGAAATATTTTTTTTCAAATATGTTTGGAATAATACTTTTTTTTCCATAATAATAGGTCAAATATAAAATTTTACATACACATGATAAATATGTTAAAAATACTTAGCATAATTTAATCTCTATTAATTTATAATATCAAAGATCAAATTCTACATCCATATGATACACATGTTAAAGATACCTAACAAAATTTTACCTCTCCCTCTTTATTGATTTTTATAGTCAAAGATCAAATGTTAAAAGATATGTAACAAAATTTAATCTCTCATTGTTTATTGATTTTTAAAGTCAAAGATCAAATTTTATATATAGATATTAAAGACGCTTAATAAATTTTAATCTCTCTTAATTTTTAAGTTCAAGAAATTTTTTATTATAATATAATTTTTTATTATAATATAATTTTTTATTTTTGAAGTTAAAATAATTTGAATACCAAACAGTTCAACAACTACTCCCTATAATTTAATATATAAGATTCACAGATTTGCAAAACATTCAATGAAAGTGTGGGAGCGGGGTAGTAGAATACAACTCTTATAATTATTTCTTCTGTTTTTGCAATAGTGAAAACTTATTTGCTTCCAACAATTAATTTAAAAATTGAAAGTCTCCTAAGTTGACATTTAACTACTCCTTTTTTATGAAACAAAAGATGTTTCTTTCTTTATCAACAAATTTGGATGTAATGATACCATCAAATTTTCTTCACTATTCGTCTTAAAAAAAGTATTTCCATCTTAATTCAATAGATTGGAAGAACAACCTAGATTTACACAGATCTTATCCTCATCAAGTAGAATAACATGATGCTAGGGGAAGATGGAAAATCATAATAATATATTAAAAATATTTTTTATAAAAAAATTATTGATTTCATTAATATTTATGAAGAAGTATAAATATATAAAATATAAAGATATATTATATATAAAACTATAAATTTGAGACTATCTTTTAATTTTTAAATTAAGTTTTATTTATTTATTTTTCTTTAATTTCAAATTTATAAAATTGAGTTATTAGTTAATTTAGAGAGTCTTCATATAATTAGAATTTATTTTTTAATCATTTTACATTGTCATTAAAGAAAAAAATAAATAAATCATTTAAATAAAAAAACAAAGTAAGAAAAAAATATTTGCAACTAGGTCAACTTGACCTCTTAATTACAGATTTAAGCAAGCTACAGTTGAAATAGCGAAGCAGTGGTTAGATTAAATAATTCAACAACTATCTACAGCAAAGACAATATACATATTAATTGAATAAATTTAAGTTGCCTGATTTCTTTTCAAAGACAAGATACATTGATTGTGACTTAAATATGGTCATGCTGTCAGCTTTTTAATTCACATCAATAAACAATGGAGATTTAAGCTTTTATTATTGTACTTCAATAATGTTGCCCATGAATACTGGAGCGGATTGTCGGTTATTGTAGTACCTAATCAGGTGGCGGAAATAACTTGGACGTCACTAATTATTTCACTCCACAAGCTTCTCCCCTAATTGGAGGATTTGAAATGTCGTATAATGTTGTTTGAAAATATAGTCCTAGGTATACGAATTATACGTTACGTCTGTCAGAAGCCAATGTTTGAAGCGTCTAAATTTCCTAACACAACTGATAAAACATATACTACCTTCGCATTTAATTGTGATATAGACAGAAATATTGCAGCCACATTAATCAATGAATGAGAATGGCATTCCATTTTATTGACTTTCTAGAAGCCACTAAAATCTAAAAGGCGTCATGTCTAATGCCGGCAGCGGCTATGCAGCCACGAAAATTGTACCATACGAAGGGGAAACACTTAGTTTTTTTTTCAAAAGTTTGCAAAAAATTATATTAAAAAACAGTTTTATGATTCACTTTGATTTCTAGTTTGTAATTAGAAATCTGAAAACACTTTCCACTTTCATATGCATTTTTTTAGGTCTGTTTGTTTGGTGGAATTAAATAATGTTAGAATTGTAAGTTTTAAATCAAATAATGCTGGAATTGTAAGTTTTAAATTCAGAAAAGGGTTTTTGGAATATGGCTGGAACCGTTTAGTTTACCTCAAATTCATAGTGAGAAGATGCATTTTAATGCAAGTAAAAGAAAACCCTCGATAACTTGTGCAATAGAAACAATTAAAGGTCATTGAAAAGTTCCCGCGGCAGAAGGATATGGTGTTTTACAAGGAAAACTCTAACTTTCCTAAAACAAAATGACATTGATAAAGATACCTACACAAACTGTAACTATATGTATGTACATGTATTAAAGTACCGATATTTGATTTTAAATTTAACTTTGAATAGAACAACAATTAGGTTTCCAATGGAAAGTTAACCCTACCATTATAAAATGACATTGCATAAAAATATAATAACCATATCTTAGCTATATGAATAATAAATAATAATCATTGTATAGATTTTACATGCCTTAAGTACTTTTCCAAACCATGTGACAGCCTCATTTTGGGTCAAGCACCTCTCCTTTACGAATAACATTGCAACTAGTCTTGCTTCAATGTTGTCGGAAGTAAGTAAAGGAAGGAACTGAACCTCTAGACACGTAACTTGAAAATTTGCAATGGTAATAAAAAAGAAAGGCCAATGGCACACACGTATGTTATGTTCCAATGGAAACCACATAACTAGATGTTGGGCGGTGGAATCAGGTTCCCAAATTTCTGGGTAAAAAAGGAAAGACAAAACTAGGAACACAAGGCATTCTCTTGCGTAGGCTCTCACAAGTTTTCTGGCAAAGTCACCAGCGGTAATGCCCACAATGTTGCCGGTTCCAATCCCAAATTTCTATTTAAGTGGAATTGGAATTCATTTTTGAGTTCCACCTTTTTAGATGGAAGATTAAAATGCTGGTTTTGGGGGTAAATAAGAATTCTCAAATCTCTATACCAACAATTAACAATGACAATTCCATCTGAATTCTAACAAACAAACGGACCCTTAGAATAATTGGGGGCATTTTGAACGTAGTATGGAAAAGAGTTCGTGGCTAGTCTCCCTACAAAGGGACTTTTTGGATTTTATAACTCCTCGACCCACCTTGCACAATTATTATAATCCACCAATCATAGATTTGTACTTTTTATGCTCAATAGTAGGGGATTCATCTTTACTAGAAAACTTGCAACCAATTATCATAGGGGTTCCAACAAGTTTACAATTTTCCAATCCAAATCTCTTCAACAAGTCTTTAAGATACTTTTCTTATGATATAAAAATACCATCCTTGTTTTGTGCAATCTGCAATCCCAAGAAGTAATTCATCTCACCAATCACACTCATCTCAAATTCCTTCTTCATTTCTTCAGAAAATATCTGATTTACTTGATCATTGCCTCCAAAAATAATGTCATCAACAAATACTACAACAATTAGCAATCCATTTTCATTCTTCCTCGAATATAAGTTACTATCAACATTACCTTTTACAAATCCCAATTTTGTCAAGTGTTTATCCAATCTTGAATACCAAGCTGTAGGTTCTTGTTTAAGTCCATATAGTGTCTTCTTTAATCTGCAAACCGTATCCTCTTTATCTGTCAAAGGAAAACCATCTAGTTGTTCAATGTATACCTCTTCTTCTAGTTCTCCATTTAGAAAAGTTGATTTGACATCCAGTTGATAAACCTTAAAGTTCTCACTACTACTTATGCCAAAAATATTCTTACTACCTCTAATCTGGCAATGTAGGTGCAAAAGTTTCTTCAATTTAATTCATTCTTATCATGAATAACCTTTACATACCCGTCTTTCTTTGTTTCTTACAACTTCACCTTGTTCATTCATCTTGTTTCTAAATACCCATTTTATTCCAATAACATTCTTATCCTTAGGTCTAGGGATCAATTCCCATGTTTCATTTTTCTCAATCTACTCTAGTTCATCTTTCATAGCTTTTATCCAATGATCATCTTTGTAAGCTTCATCAACATTCTTGGGTTCAACTTGAGAGATCAAACATAATTCTTCATATACCTTGTTTCTTGTGATAACTCCTTTATCTTTTCTTCCAATTATCTGATTAGCAGGGTGATTCTTTATCATATTTTTATTAGGTGTCACTTCTTTAATTCTGATTTCAGTTCTAGGTTCAGATATAGGTTCTTCTCTTTTTTTATCATTCTGAATTTCATTTTGTAGATCATAGTTAGTTTCATAAAATAATTCAACATTTTCACTGTTAGTCCTTGGATTAGTTTCTTCATCAGAATTATAATCAAGCATCCTTTCTTGAATTCTAAATTTTTCATCAAATTTCACATTAGCGCTCTGAACAATAGTCCTGGTTCTCTGATTAAAACATCTATAAGCTTTGATTTTAAATGAGTATCCAAGAAACATTCCTTCATCACTCCTTGAATCAAACTTTGGACAATATCATCATCTCTTTTAATGTAACATTTACTTCCAAAGATTTTGAAATATTTCACAGTAGGTGCATGTCCAAACCAAAGTTCATAGGGTGTCTTACCAGTGCCTTGTCTAATTTGTACTCTACTCATATTAAGTACACAACTGTATTTACTACTTCTCTCCAAAAGATCTTAGATACATTGTTTTCAAACATTATTGCTCTTGTTGCTTCTATGACTAATCTATTTCTTCTTTTTGCTATCCCATTTTGTTCATGTGTCTCAGGGGCTGAAAGCTATCTTTTTATGCCATTATCTTCACAAAAAATGTTAAACTCATTTGAAGTAAAATCTCTTCCTCTATCAGATCTTAAACATCTAATCTTTAAACCAAATTCATTTTCAACTCTACTCTTAAATAACTTGAATTTCTAAAAAGCTTTAGATTTTTCTCTATGAAATGCTACACACATCATTCTAGTAAATCATCAACAAAAATCATAAAATACCTTTCACCATAGAATGCTCTTGTCTTTGTAGGACCACTCAAATATGTGTGAACAATCTCCAATTTATCTGAAGTAATAAAATTCTTGCTTGGTAATAAACTTTTATTTTGTTTTTCCATTACACATTCCTTACATACCATGTTAGTAGGTTTCACAATCTTAGGCCAGTCTCTAGAACTGAAAATGTAGTACTGATCTTCACAATGTTATAAAAGTTGATATGACAAAATCTCTTATGCCATAACCAACTATCATCCACTTTAGCAACTAAACATGTCATCTCAGTAGGTGTCAATTGAAAAATATTACCTTTAGATCTTATACCTGTTCTAATTAGACAACTATTCTCCTTGAAATGTACTTTGTATTCTCTTTCCATAAGCTATCCAACACTCAAAAGGTTATGTTTCAAGCCATCAACAAAGTAAACATTATTAGTTTTAGTCTTTTCATCAAGTCTAATAGACCCTTTTCCTCTTATATGATAGGCAACATTATTTCCAACTCTAACTATTCCTCTATCATAACTATTAAATTCAAAAAAATTATTCATATCTCTAGTCATGTGATGGTAATAACCACTATTTATAATCCAGTCATATTTCTTTTCAACTTGTGATACTAATGATCTCTCTTCTCTGACTTCTTCTTTTTCAAGATTTTCTTCCTTAATAGCAACAAATCCTATTTCATTATCACTTCCATTCAAAGATTCTTTAGTATCAGATTCATCATTATTTACAAAAAGGCAATCCTTAGGTATTGTAGCTTTGTAGTATTTTCTAGTCTTTCTTACTCTCTTAGGACATTTCGAAGAATAATGACCATATTCATTACAAGTCCAACATTTTAAGATTTTGTTACCTTTAGGCTCTCTTTTCATAAGCAGGACAAGTCCTTCCTCATTCTTCTAATCTTCTTCAAATTTTGTTCAGCTGCAACTAGCATAATCTCAACTTGTACTTGTACTTCTTGTCAACATAGGTTGAACACTTAATGTGCTAAAAGGAGTCTCTATTCTAGGCAATTCTCCACTTTGTCTCATCCACATTTCTACTAACTGTAATCTTCCAAGAAGAGTCTCTTTGGTGAAATCATTTGTGCAGTGAATAAATTGTTCAATCATTTGTGTTGTTTGTTTGAATGCATGTGCCAAGCTTTTTAATATCTTCCATACAACTTCATCTTCTGATTTTTCTCCTCCACAAGTTTGAATTTCTGTAACAATCTTTGATATTCTACCAAAGTGACTTCTTATAGATTGATCTTCCATCATTTTAGTATCTTGAAATAAGCATACCCAATTCCGAAATCTAACCTTTCTAGTATGATTATCACCTTCAAATGTATTTTGCAAAGAAATCTAGACTTCATGAGAAATCCTTAAATTTTTTACCTAAGAAAATTCAATTTTTGGAAGAGCTAATAATAGTGCTTCTCTAGCAAGAATATTGTACATGAATATGTCTTTCTGACCTTCATTACACTCTTCAATTTTGTCTTCTTCAATCACATCCTTTCTCTTTACAACCTAATCAACCAGTATCCTGCACTTATGCATAACAAGTGCACTGGGTCTTCATCTTTTCTTTCCAATTGTCATAGTTAACTCCATCAAAGTTTGGACTTTCTTTCCTGAAATGTGCCATAGATCTCCTTAAGTTGTTGAGCTTTTTCTTCGAGGACTTGAGGCTATGATACCAAACTTTAGAAAGTAAAGTATACCAAGATAACTTAGAGGGGGGGGGTGTTGGTGAGTTAGTTATGCAATTAAAACCATTCTCATTATCTCTATTAAATTTGAAACATGTAAGCAATAAGATCACCAACTAGAGAAAGATAGACATACACAATAACACCATATTTTTTTGACTAGGGAAAACCTTGATTAGAGGGAAAATGTCAGTGGGAATGATGCCCACAAGATGATGCACTAATATAAATGTTCCTTGTGAGAGGATGGACCCTATTAGGAGTCAATGAAATACATTTACTGCATATGAGTCCCTATTAGGAGACTTTGAATCCCTGTTAGGAGATTCCAACCCTGTTAGGATTTGTGAAGAAGATAGAAGGACCCACTATCCAAACAGTCTTAGTATTATCCTCACTAAATAATACAAGTAACCAAAACAATTATCAACAACAACTTCTTTTTCCAAATATAGTCCTTTGTAAGCTCACTATGCCTCACTCGTACCAATATGTTCTTCGATCCTATTAGGCCATTTTTCTGTCATGGCAAAATCCTTTGAAAATGGCCTCCTCCCTGCAAATGTTTCTTGGTTTGTGCCCTACCCTGTGTTCCTTGTGTTGTCACCTTGCTTCAATCCAGACTACATCTCCTAAATCATAAAGTCCAAAAAGTTATTCGAGTTTCAAGGTCCACGGGAAGCAATCTTTAAAATTTGCCACAGTGTCGAAAACCCACAGTGTTTCTGAAAGTCCATGATGTTTACGGTCTGTGTGTTTTCAACCTTCGTTGTTTTCGACCCTGTGCTTCCTACTTTTGTGCGCTTATCTTTTGGCGTCGAAAACCCTGTGTGTTTTCGATCTTCCGCTGTGTCGAAAACCCTGTGTGTTTTCGACCTCGCAGTTTCTTGTATGTTGGTTGTTCTCTAACTATGCAAGTGTGATGATAGGTGGGCTCGGGCCTTTGAGAGTTCTTCCTGATTGGCTGTCGCATGGCCGCATGTCAGACTTTTCTGACATACGATCATGCGACTACTTGCCACCTAGCCGTGCAGGTCCCAGTTTTTGTTCAGCTGCCTGGCGGTTTACTTTGCTTTAGTGCGCAGGTGCAACAGATGGTGGAGCCTAGTCCTTCAAAGTTTCTTGTCGCTGATTCTCCAAGTCTCCAGGCGGTTACATTTTCTATCTAGCGACCTGGCGACTATGTAGTCACGTGATCGTTTCATGATTGGCGGTTATCTACTAACATCTCACGACTTGGCGAACAGTTAGTCGCGTAGTCACTGAATGCTTGGCTTTTGTTAGTGGGTCCGTTGTCAGGGTGGAGCGAGTTGGCATCTTTTGATTGGTTGGCGGATTGACAAGTTGGATAGCATCGGTGGGTCCGTAGTCTTCTGAGGAGGTTAAAGCGTGGATAGATCTGGTGGTTGCCGTTATACCACTGAGCGGAGGTGCTCACTTTTTAACATTGCGGTATAGCGACAACCGTCGATTCTGGTTTATGAGGGGACCGCCTGGTGGACCCGTTTGCAGCAGGTGGTGATGTGGTAGCCTATGATTGGCTATCGCATGATTGCATAGCCCAGTTTTTGGTTATGCAATCATGCGACCGCTTGCCACGTGTCTTTGGGGCCCATCGGCAGAATGGTGTTGGTTGCCATTCGGTGGCGATTATGGTGATCTGAGTTGGTGGGTTTTCATTCATCCGCGTGGTGATGACTTGGCTTGTCAAAGGGGCCCACGTTGAAAGCTTTTAATCTAACGGTCGGCGCATGATTGCAAGGAATATTCCAAGCCTTTGCGATCATGCGCCATCCGTCGGATTTTATTCCATTTTGCCAAGTTGCTTGTTGTGCGAGTGGGGCCATATGCCATGTGGTGCTAGATGTTGAGTTTTTATTGGTCAACGTGGAAGTGCTCAGAGGTGGGGCCGTTGTCAGAAGGGTCTGTGACAATGATAGATCTAACGGTCGACGTAAGTTCTCATGCGATTTGTCAGAGCCATGAGATCTTATGCCAGCCATTCATTTCAAAGGCTTAAGGAAAGTGGGTCCCATGTCAGTATGACCGGGCGTGAACTGCAAATGAAATGGTGACGTGTGGCATCTTGTGGGCTCAAGTGCAGTCTAGTGTTTGGTGGAGTGGATAAAAAAGTTAACGGTGCCGACAAATTTAATATGGTCGTGCATTCGGGGAAAGATAAGAGGATTCACTAGTTTATCTGGCGATTGCATGAATGATGGTTAGGAGGTCGCTAAGTGTTTAACGAATTGGCGAGGGTCCTTTGTCGCCAATTCACTAAGTCTGATGGGGCCACTTTTAGGGGGAGATCTTAAACCCACGAAAGAAATTGATCTGACGGCTGTGTTTTAAAGGTGATGATGATTTAAATGTGGGCCATCATTTCTCTGCAGGCACCATAGAAGTGGCTGTTGGTATTCAAATTCAATTTTTGCTGAGAGCTTCCAGTGCCAGAAAGTACTAAATTTATGGATTTTATTGCAGAAATGACCCTGTTAGGTGAGAAGTGACTAGTTTGCTATTTGTGGTGTGGTCCAGGGTGCTGTTGGATTATTTGCAGAGCTTGTACCACAGTGGTTGTGTGCTCAAGGCTTGTTGCAGGGTGTCCTTTTGAGCTCGGTTTTGTGATCCCTTGTACTTGCAAAGAAGATTTTCATGATTAGGGATCAGTTATGGTTTTCTCTTTCCTAATTTTGGTGTGTTTCCCACCCCTGTAATAACTTTTAGACCGTTTCCAGCAGGTTGGGTGGTTGAGACCCTAACCCTAGCTGTCTGAAGCTTGTTGCATCCGATCTTGAGGATCCCAAGGCAGCTAGGGGTATAAGTTGCAGTTTCTTTGATTTTGCAAGGGTTCCAAAACATTGTTGCTTTTGGTCCCTGGTTTTTTACTGTAATACACTGATAGAGGTTTGATTTGGTGCCTTTTTCTCATCTTGGTGTTATCCCAATTGTATGTTGATCCTGATTATGTTAAGGAAAACATTCTTGACTCCCAATCTTGTATCTTGTGTATCTCTTCTTGCTTGTCTCTGAGCTCATATAAGTTAACGTCACAAAGTGTGTTAATGTATGGTAAACAAAGAGTATTTTGAATTCATCTCTGAATTTCTAACAAAGTTAGGATTAAATCCTTTTAGGTGAATTCAGTGAGTTTGTAGCCAGGTATAGAATTTGATGTCCTTGTGCTTGAGGGAAAGGGGTAATAGGCAAAGCACTTACTCTAGTTTCCATTGTGTTTGACTTAAGGTATTTAGTTGAGGTATACAGTTGGGTGACTCTTAGCCTTGGGATAAGGCACTGGTCCCTTCTCTTGAAGTCATGGTTAACAACCACACAAACCTAAACATTCATTTGATAAACCTTTATAGACTTGTGTTGAGCATTGTGTGCATCATTTTGAGACTCCTTTGAAGAAGTGAGTCAAGGGTACACCCACCTGAGCATTGAAGCTCAAAGAGTAGAAGGATCCTTTGATCCTTGTCAGTTGGCCCTCTTCCTTGTGAACTTTGGAGTGGTGATAGAGTCAGAGTTTCATTTACATTATCCATCAAAGTGTAAATCTGCAAGTTGAAGATCAAAGGGAATAATCCACAACCAATAGATCCAAAGATATTCTCTTTTAGGTTCACTAGATCTCATACATAAGTTTGCATCTTCCACAATGCAAAGATATGACTATGTATCACACTTTCCATTCAAGGAATAACCTTTCCTTTATACCATGTACTAGAATAAGCTATTGAGTTAGCCTTGAGGCTTTCCCAATTTATAATTATAACATAGGACCATTTTAAGATATTACTTTACATGTTACATTACAATATTTTATCTTTTTCACACTTACAATCAAACTATCGGTTCACACTCTTTATAACTTTACACACGTTTCTCATCCCACTTAGCGCTCTTAACTGCATCATCTTTGACTTGTCTTCATCCTCTTTCCAAGCTCACTCAATTAGATTCCATCTCTATTAGGAGATAAAATCTAAACATCAGAAGCTGCTCTGCAAACGCTACCTAAACACAATCTTTAGTAAAATTTTCATATATCTGTCGAGAATGCATAGTTCCATATGCACTCTTAACTATAATATCAAGACATACTCTGGATCATAATACCAAGTGCGCATAGGCTGATCTTCAAGCATCGAAGCGCACGAAGCCAAATTCTGTCTACTACACTACCAATCTTCATAGAATAACCAATATGTTGACATCAATGAAAAACTCTATCATGACTGCAACACACAATCATGGTAACATGTCTCCAACACTACTAGGATACTCCCCCACATGAATACCATCAGCATTCATGCTAAGAATTGTGTTCTAGTAAATGGGAGGATAACATGGACAAATAGGTGAAAGGACTTATACCACATTGAAGTTAGGATGGATAGTTTCTTCATCAATCCTTAATGTATCTTGGACAAAGGATGTTTTTTAAGTTCAATTCTGAATCTTGTTAGATTAGATCATTTTGTAATGTAATTACATGTTCCTTTGGTAACTCCTGCTTTCAGAGCTAAGTCATATTTCAAGTTTGAGCACATGTTGTTTTGGGACCCTATATCTTTTTACCACTATTGAGGTAATGGTGGATAGAATCCCTATTTATACATGGCTCCAAAATGTTATAGCTAGCTAGGAAATTAGCCTACATTAATACCAAAATAAGGGACTGGAATAACATGCACTTTAAGAATATCTTTCTCTACAAAGAGTTGTTACATCAACAAATTCAACATATTAATGAGTTTTTTATATTTATAATAGTTTATCCATGGATATATATGGTAAACATAATAATTGTTAGGAATGGGAACACTGAGGGGGGGGGGGGGGTGAATCAATGTTCACTTAATTTAATCTTTTTTCTTTAATTCTTAAACTTAACTTGAATGCTTAAGTACTGAAATGAACATCAACATAAATAAGAAACATGAACTCAACACATAACACCAATGTGGTTATGGGGAAACCCAAATAGGTAAAAATCCCAGTGGGAATTCAAACCCACTAATAATATGTACTAGTGTTTTATGATCCTTGTTAGAATATCCTTAACCTTGTTAGGAGTTTCTTTACAATATATTTAGTATAGTGACCTTGTCAAGGGTTGGACCCTATTAAGAGTCTTTTATAATAACCCTGTTAGGAGTGGGGACACACTATCCAAGAGCTCACTACTCAAGTGATGAAGGCCACAACCTTCAGATCTCAGATACACACTATATCTGCTAGATGAACTGGTGCTGTGACACTTCTTGTCAAATCAATTCCTTTGATGCACTGATGCTTTGACCTCTTGCAAAGCTCTAATACATCTTAACAACTCTTTGGACACTTCTTCTCTCCTTATTTCAATTCTATTTCAACTCTCATGTCTAATTACAAGGGTGCATCTAATAGTTATATGCGCATACAAAACAATTAACTAAGTCGGCCCTTTAACCGATTACATACAATGCTTCCAATTCAATTGGCTCAAGCATGTTTACAAAAAAACATAATTATATGTCAACAACCTAATTACAATAGGCACATAGCTCTTACATAACAATATTATAGTCACTAATCATTGTACCATCAGTTGGTTGCATACACTGTTCTATTTTGGCATTCATTGGCTGTGTAACTTCAACTATCTGTAACTTTTTCATACTTGCATATCTAATCATGTGCTCATAGACTAAGCGTGAATACACTCTTACCATCTTATCTTCTAGGGCACATACCATAACTCAGTCATATGCACATGCACCGATGCTCTGAACTACTGGTGCACTGCTAACTGTCCAGTCTTCTTACTTAGCCAATTTCTAATCTTCTGATGAGGTGCCCTGACTCCAATTTCTAATATTCTTTACATAGCTATAGCTCCATATTTTATACATACTCCCCCTTTGACATTAATGACAAAGGTGTTACAAAACTGAATCTGTATAAGTACTTACACTGAAAGTACATCTGGGTATGCAATCTATAAATTTTGGATCTCTTACTTCCAAAATACAATCAATGCATTGATTATTTGGAGATGGGCGCATAAGGCATATTGTATTTTCTCCATCTTCTCCAAATCTGAACTAGGACCTTGATCATATGTCACCATGGTGGCATTGATCTCCCTGATATTCTGATTCAACATATCTAGGGAGGGTGTAAGAGCATTTCTAAGCTGAGTCTACCTAGCCCCTATCTTTGACATCTCCTTTTTTGCCTTCTCAATTTTGTCAATCTGTCCCTGATATACATTGTTACACATGTTTACATCAGTAGAGGGATCTTCTACTAACTTCCTCACATTTTCAATCATGGCCTCTGCTTCTTGAATCTTCTTGTAGTGATTGGCTGTCAACTTATCTTGATTCATACAGTCAGCAATAATTTTCCTTCCTTTTGCTGCAAACTCTTTCAAAGTTGCTTGTCCAACTTTGAGTGAACTAAGGTCTAGTGAGAAGTTACTAACCAACTCATTTAGTCTTTTCTTCATATACTTCTCCTCTGCAACTAATGATGTTGATTCTTCCAAGTTAGAGAAATTAATCTTGAACTGTGAAAGAATTGTATCTACATCATTAATAGAGTGTACCTTGGACACTTTCTTATCTGTTGGTAACAAGTTGTTCAGCATATTATCAATTCTACAAAGAGGGGATTCTTCATTACTTGTTTCTCCTTGGCCTTCTCCATAGCTAAGACACTAATCTTGATCAGATCTTCTTCTCCTCATGAATCCAAACTAGTGGTGTTTGGAATCAATATTGACAACAATGATACAAAAGGAGTGATAGGAGTGCTATCCACTACTTCTTGCTTTAATACTTTGATTAACATTTCAACTAAGGGTTCATTTGTTGATTCATTTTCTTTTCCCTCTTCTTCTCCTTTTTCTGTTTGTGTTTTTTTTCCTTCTTCTTTTTCTATCTCTTTTTCTTTTTCTATCTCAGGCGAGTTACCACCGCATAGTGTTTCAACCTCTTGTGTGCTTACAAAGGCTTCTTCGAACTTGTCCAAGTCCTTATCTATGGCCGCCATTGCAATCTCAACATTATCAATAATGATGGTGCTATCCTTTAGTGACTCTATCATGGGCGTAGACTTATTTGCCTCTGTATGTGTTTCAACTATAGGTGCTAAGTCCTGAGGACCTGTCTTAGGTACATTAATGGACTCTGCCACGTTGACTTCCTTTGTGGGAACTTGAGCTGTAAGCACAGTAGGTGGGTACATGTTCCTATTCACGAAGACCTTCTCAAATGCTTTCTCTATTTCCTTAGCAACCAATTCATTATTCTTGTCCATGATGTGTAGTGTTCTTGTCTTAGTCCGGAGGTATGGTTTCACTAAATCTAACAAAAAAGATTTCTCCTCTAGTGGACATACTGGGAGGGTTTCATCTAAAGTCTTTTCTCTGATCCTTTGGTCCTCTTCAATAGCCTATCTCTTTAGGAATTCTAAGATGTTCCACACATTATCTAGAATCACAGTCTTTAGTTCTAGGACTGTCTTTTTGAACTTCAGCATATGTTTGACAATCATTCCATGAATTTCTAATTTTTCAATTTCACTATACTTCTCATAGAACTTCCCTACTTGATCTATCCTACCTTCATCAATAATCCTTGTACTCAACACACTAAGACTAGGTTTGAAACTTACTTCTGGAGGTGCTTGATTATTCTTCTTGCTTCTTGTTGCTCGTGAGGATGGATGACTAGTGCTGATCTCTTTCTTCCTCTTAAGCATTGCCTTATACTGAGGAGGAGCAGTAAGGTCAATTGTTTCTGTGGGTGCAAGAGGGGTAACAACTGTTTTACCCTTCGAATCATCTGATTTCTCAATTTTCACCTTCTTCATCTTTGGATCATTAGATTCTGTCTTTTTTGCAACTGCGCTCTCTATTTCCAAAGAAATATTCTCTTGAATTGCTTTTTCTAGGTCTTCTTGAGAAACTCCATGAATTTTCAAAATCTCTGAAGTAACCTTGGCAACTTTTCTTTTTGTTGCTGCGCTGTTCAATACAGCATCTACTTCTCTTATTTTCTCTTCATAAGTCCCCCATCTAGGTTCATTGAGGTCCTTAGGTGCTGACAATAGAACTTGAGCATAAGCCTCCAGAATAGGCTCTTTAACTTCATATCACAGTGTATGAATCTACTTTATTCTTGGTTCAACAACCTCCATGCATGTTGTATCAATCTCTATTATGAAACAAATACTATCCTTATATTTTTCAACTATCTTTTCAGGTATCCTATACCTCATCTGCATTCTCACTCTGAATGTTTTCAACTCTAATTCCATGTAATCCTTAAGGGTACTTTCTGTGGATGCCTTAAAGGATATTTGTGGCATAGTGGGAATAGATTTGTCTAGATACCAATCAGACACCTTTCCAAGAATATGGAAGTACATATAGATTATTAAAGACCCAAACCGGAATATCTTGGTCTTGTCATGATTGATGGCTCTTATGTTGTTTATTAGTTGTGAACACAAGATCTCACATAGATTAAACTCTCTATTCTCTCTTACAAACCTTATTGCTACTAGAATGGTGGTTGTTGACACACTGTTTACTCTACTGGTGTGCTGGAACCTGCATCCCTGTATCATGGACATCAATTTGATGTCTTTCTCCTCTATAGGCTCTATTGTCATTCTGCGCCTATCACTTCTTGATCTGCAAGCCTGTTCTACAAGTTTTTTGACATCCTTGCCCGCTAGAAGAACGTCGCCTATCCTTGAGAGTCCTATCATCTCATGAATTAGATCTTGTGTTATCCTAACCGATACTTCACCTATCCAAAATAGGTCATCATGGATCCTACTGAGTAGGATCTTGATCCATTCTGACTCATAGAACTCATATGTCATAGAATATTCCACTATAGGATGATTTTCCAACTACGCATACTCATCCATGAAGGTTTTATCAGGTTTCATCATTGATTCCATGTGCGCTCTTATTCTATCTAGACCTACTGGTTCCTTCTTGTAATATATGTATCCCCTGATATCTTCCACATGCATAACACCCATTGGAGTGCGGGAGAATGCACCTTCTAGGTTGTCTAGTGTGGATTTGAATGGATGCCTCTTAAACACATATCTCTTCTTCTCCGCCACATCAAATACAATGGGAGTAGCCATTACTTACTTTTATATCACTTTCCAAGTGATATCAAAGACTTTTGAATCAGTGCGATAGATTAGGGCTTTCACAATTGATCAAATGCTCTACTATTCACTGGTAAATCAATCTACAATCCTTCACAATCAAATGCTAGGGCTCCTCTGCTCTCCAATCACTCTAAATTTGAATGCAATGAGAGATCTAAAAAGATTTTGTGTACTTTAAAGTAAGAATTCTACCATTAATGCTTGTCGCACAAACCAGACTTTCATTGAAAATCTCCTACTTTCATTCTGTTATCAATCAGCTAGTGTGCTCTTGCACATAGGTTCTTGTAGTCTCCAAAAGATTAAATTGAAAGGTGCATACTTAGAGGGTGAGTATACCAGCCTCCCAGGGGTCTAGAGCTAAATTATCTCCCCCTATGACCTTGAGGGACATTCATCCAGATAAAGAGGGTGTGTCCACTATGGATGCATCTAATACATGCTCATCAACCTTATCCTTCTTCGCCTCTGACCAAATCATGCTCACATCTTCTGAAGCTTTCACAAACTTGACTTCTCCTTCGGTATCTAGTATTGATTCTTCTGGTTTTTTAGGGATTTCCTAACTTTACGTTCTTGATCTACAGAACTTTGAGATGTGTCCAACCTTGTTACATGAGTGACAAATAACTAGAGGCCTTATATTCCTCGGCGCATTGACATGGGTTACCATTTTACATTGTCTAGTTGAGTGACCATTATAGTTACATATCTGACATGTAACTTTCTGAGAACTTCTTACATTTGGTTGATTCTGATTTCTTTGATTATGTTGAGTCTTGTTCTTCTAACTTGTCTTACAATTCATAGCTCTATGACCAAATTCAATGCATGAATAATAATAACCATTGAAAGGTCTTACCTTTGTATATTTCCTTGTTATATGTCCATGCTTGTTACATGCATAACAAGTTCGATCTACTGGCTTGCACTCATTATTGGATGGTTCAACATGATCTTTAGTCTGACTTCTAGTCTCCTTAGCATTTGTGGTGTCTTCTGATGCTCTCATTCTTGCTCGCATGTTGTCAGTCTGATTTTGTGCTTAATTAAATCCAATGCTGCTAGTATCTCCTTTAAGCTTCCGAGCATATAGTTGAGATTCAATCAGATCATTTCTTGTGTGTAATTTATCAATGTGATTCTTAGCCTCTTTCAATTCATATTCCAAGCTTTCCTTGTTGTTTCTGAACTCCAAGATTTCCATGTTTGCTTGCCTCAATTCTTCATTCAGTTGAAGGTTCTCCTTGATCTGTTCTTCATAGACATCTTGATTGTTGGTTAGCTTATCATCCAATTCTTCAATTTGTTCTATCAGGGATGAATTTTCTTCATTCAGCTTCTTGATCATTATCCCTAACTCTCTGGTAGGGCATTCTTTCAAATCTTTTCTTAGCCTTTTGATGACTGCTTGAGCATCACTGACTTTTTCTTTTAGTTCTTCCATTTCATTTTCAGATCTGTCTAGGTCTTCAAGAGCATCTTCAAGATTTCTTTTCAGATGTTTCATTTCTATCTTGTCCATGATCTCCTCGAGTGATTAAACTTCTTTGCTAAGGACCAGATCTCTAATACCAATTGTTAGGAATGGAAACACTGAGAGGGGGGGGTAAATCAGTGTTCACTTAATTTAATCATTTTGCTTTACTTCTTAAACTTAACTTGAATGCTTAAGTATTGAAATGAACATCAACATAAATAAGAAACATGAACTGAACACATAAAACCAATGTGGTTACGGGGAAACCCAAATAGGTAAAAACCTTGGTGGAAATTGACACCCACTAATAATCTGTACTAGTGTTTTATGATCCTTGTTAGAAGATCCTTAACCCTGTTAGGAGTTTCATTACAATATATTTAGTACAGTGACCTTGTCAAGGGTTGGACCTATGTGTGTGAAAATTTGTACCTAGCTGTGGACACAATAGTTCAGTAAAACATTAGAGGTTAGAAAAATTGAAATCTGCAAGTAATTAAAACTAAGCTAACCAGACTATTTACTACTTTCTAGTAGGTGCGAGTATGAATTCTCAAATTAGACCGAGATCAGTGACAATGCAACACCTAAATGAAGGATTTAAATGATTGAAAGCAATGAAGATGAAATGCACATTAATCTATTTTTTTTTGGATTTTGAATGCAATAAGATGAAAAACTTGATATGAAACTAATCTAGAATGATTTGGAATGATATACAAATTAATCTAACAATGATATGCTATGAACCCTCAAAAACAATAACAAAAATCTCACAATCGCCTTGTGTGCAAGAGCTTGATTCTTCATATGTCAATTCTCTAGAGTAAGTATGCAAATTCAAGAGATTTCTTTGTGAAGAGCTTAGCCTTGTTTTTATAGAAATCCAAGGTTTGAGGATGCATTGAGAAAAGCCATAAATCACTCTTGATAAACTCATGTTGATTTTTGAGTTAACAAGAAATTAAGAATAAATAACTCATAAAATCATGCAAAAGCAGTTTTTATCTCAAAATAGAGTTTTAGTTCCCTTTTTCAACTCACCATCAGATGTTGAGTTTAGAAAGTTAACAAATTGAAATTGATAATTAATTTAAAGTTGACTATTTTTTTGATTGTCCATGTTTTAATATGAATTAATTTAAAAATAAATTGATTTATTCTCAACTTAACTGATTTTAAATTAAAACAATTGATTTATGGGTTAATCAATTATTAAATCAAACTTTATTCCAATTAAATCATTAAATTTGATGACTTTGATTTTAAATCAATTAAATAAATATTCAATTGATTGCTTGTAGGAATTTTGATTTATTGTCAAAATAAAAATAATATTAAGTAGGAATTAATGCAATTAAATCTAATTAAATAATTAAGTGGCAGAATTAAATTAATTAATTAAATATTCATCATATTCAATTAATCAACTTTAGGATAAATAATGACATTTATCCCCAACTAATATTCAATTAAAGATAATTATGATAAATTAAGAATATTCAAGGAATATTCCCCGATGTAGAATTAAGATAATCAATTAGGTTTTTGATAAACTGATGTGCAGATGTGCCTTAGGTTAGGACTTTGATGTCGATTTCGATTGAATTATTGATGTAAGAGGTTAATGAACCTATAGCCCATTTTTGGGGTATTACATTTTGCCCCTCTTTGAATTACTGTGCGAAGCGCAATGGTTAAAAGATTAATCTATTTTTTATGTTGAAACTGATTTGAGAGATGAACTGATTCTGAGACAGAAACTGATTGAGAGATTGGAAAAAGATGATTCAGGTCTTGGTTGACCAAGAATCGTGATGATGTCAACTATAGCAAAAATGAACCGGTGATTACGAAAAAGTATCAAAATGCCTGATTCTGAACCTTAAGATTACAAAGAAGTGAGTGACCAAATTCTAGACCTAATTGTCCAAAGGAATCAAAATGGTATCACATCTAAACCCTTCAGTTATGAAGAAACAAGGAAATAACACTAATGAACCGATGGTTAAAAGCTGATACAGCTTACAAGATTGATTAGGATACCAGATTGATATGGATCTTGATGAATCTGATATTCCCCAAGCGATGTGCCCCAAGTGACGAGGACTTTTGATGAATCAACAACTAGACGTGGTTGTTGTCTCGGTTACTGAAAGAAAGATTTGATTGATGTGCAATACCATGCCCCCTTTAGGATGAAAATCAAAATCTGACAAGAAAATTCAGTGTTAAGTGGTTTAGAAGCATGTTAATTGATTTGAGAATTGGTTGTACACGTCTGAAAATGTGTTCTGCATCATTTGGAGGTCCTGGAGACCAAGTTTGACTAGGATTGACCATGAGTTGACCATGGGTGACCAAGTTGAAATTTTGATAGTTTGATGTAAGATAATCAATTAAGTTGAATTCTAGATTTTTGTGATGATTGAAGGTCGATTATGCAAGCAGTTGGCCATCTTGGGTCTAAAAATTTGAAATCACTATTTTGACAATATAAATGATCTTAGATTTTGATTTTGATGATAAAAATGGGTTTAGAACGTCGAATTTAGCCAGGGGTGCTTGCTTGGTGATCTATTAAGAAGACCTTCGTGCGATACTCAGTCCTTATGATATGTTTAGCATAGTTTTGGAGAATCATTTAAGTGTCAAGCTGATTTGGCAATCGTGAGATAAATGCAATCATGCAAAATGCAAAATGAGATGCAAACCTGAGACCTAGGATCTAGTCACTGATCATGTGTCGGTTGTTTTCATCATTGAATTTTTATTAGGTAACTAGATAAATCAATACAACATCCACTAGTTAGGAAATGATGAATATATGAATATTGATTTGTATGCACAAAAATCAGTACAACGCCCATTGGCCATACAACCATGGACATATGAATATTGATTTTGTTTTTGGAATGTTAGATTAGATATAAGCACTAAGGCATAAATTATAGGATGACCTGAATATCATGTCCATTTTGATATAGCAATTGGTATAAGCATCAGAACATAAACTTTGTGATGACCTCAATACACCTTGCAAAACAAACACGCCAAAGAGTTTGCAGAATTCATTCTTGTGTCCAATGTGAATTATCCGTAGTGACCCTTTATCGTTCACATCCATGGATAATAGTCGTTCAGGGTAGGATTGAGAAATCATTCGAAAAAGATGTAAGCTAGATATGTACCTAGCTATGGACACAACACTTTACTAAAACATTAGAGGTTAGCAAAATCGAAATCTACAAGTAATTAAAACTAAGCTAACCAGATGATTTACTGCCTTCTAGTAGGTGCGAGTATGTATTCTCAGATTAGACCCAGATCAGTGACAATACAACACCTAAACGAAAGATTTAAATGATTGAAAGCAATGAAGATGAAATGCAGATTAATATATATATTTTTTTGGATTTTGAATGCAATAAGATGAAAAAATGGATATGAAACTAATCTAGAATGATTTGGAATGATATGCAAATTAATCTAACAATGACATGCTATGAATGAATGCTATGAACCCTAAAAAACAATAACAAAAATCTCACAATCACCTTGTGTGCAAGAGCTTTAATCTTTAGATGTCAATTTGCTATAGTAAGTATGCAAATTTGAGAGATTTCTTTGTGAAGAGCTTAGCCTTGTTTTTATAGAAATCTAGGGTTTGAGGATGCATTGATAAAAGCCATAAATCACTCTTGATAAACTCAGGTTGATTTTTGAGTTAACATGAAATTAAGAATAAATAACTCATAAAATCATGCAAAAGTAGTTTTTATCTCAAAATAGAGTTTTAATTCCCT
Source organism: Chamaecyparis obtusa (assembly GCA_027943335.1). Lineage (NCBI taxonomy): Eukaryota > Viridiplantae > Streptophyta > Pinopsida > Cupressales > Cupressaceae > Chamaecyparis > Chamaecyparis obtusa. The sequence continues at coordinate 834,945 of BSBK01011829.1, forward strand.
TTTTCAACTCACCATCAGATGTCGAGTTTAGAAAGTTAACAAATTGAAATTGATAATTGATTTAAAGTTGATTCTTTTTTTTATTGTGCATGGTTTAATATGAATTAATTTAAAAATAAAGTGATTTATTCTCAACTTAACTGATTTTGAATTAAAACAATTGATTTATGGGTTAATCAATTATTAAATCAAACTTTATTCCAATTAAATCATTAAATTTGAGAACTTTGATTTTAAATCAATTAAATAAATATTCAATTGATTGTTTGTAAGAATTTTGATTTATTGTCAAAATAAAAACAATATTAATTAGGAATTAATGCAATTAAATCTAATTAAATAATTAAGTGGCAAAATTAAATTAATTAATTAAATATTCATCATATTCAATTAATCAGCTTTAGGATAAATAATAACATTTATCCCCAAATAATATTTAATTAAAGATAATTATGATAAATTAGGAATATTCAAGGAATATTCCTCGATGTAGAATTAAGATAATCAATTAAGTTTTTGATAAACTAATGTGTAGATGTGCCTTAGGTTAGGACTTTGATGTAGATTTTGATCGAATTATTGATGTAAGAAGTTAATGAACCTATAGTCCATTTTTGGGGTATTACATTTTGCCCCTCTTTGAATTACTGTGCAAAGTGCAGTGGTTCAAAGATTAATCTATTTTTGATGTTGAAATTGATTTGAGAGATGAACCGATTATGAGACAGAAACCGATTGAGAGATTGGAAAAAGTTGATTCAGGTCTTGGTTGACCAAGAATTGTGATGATGTCAACTATAGCAACAATGAACCGGTGATTATGAAAAAGTATCAAAATGCCTGATTCTAAACCTTATGATTATGAAGAAGTGAGTGCCTTGATTCTAGACCTGATTGTCCAAAGGAGTTGAAATAGTATCACATCTAAACCCTTCAGTTAAGAAGAACCAAGGAAATAACACTAATGAACCAATTGTTACGAAAAGCTAATACAATTTACAAGATTGATTAGGATACCAGATTGATATGGATCTTGATGAATCTGATATGCCCCAAGTGATGTGCCCCAAGCGACGTGCCCCAAGCGACGAGGACTTTTGATGAATCAACAACTAGACGTGGTTGTTGTCTTGATTACTGAAAGAAAGACCTGATTTACAGATTTGATCGATGTGTAATACCATGCCCCCTTCGGGATGAAAATTGAAATCTGACAAGAAAAGTCAATGTTAAGTGGTTTAGAAGAATGTTGATTGATTTGAGAATTGGCTGTACACAACCGGAAACATGTTCTGCATTGTTTGGAGGTCCTGGAGACCAAGTTTGACTAGGTTTGACCATGGGTGACCAAGTTGAAATTTTGATAGTTTGATGTAAGATAATAAATTAAGTTGAATTCTAGATTTTTGTGATGATTGAAGGTCGATTATGCAAGTAGTCAGCCGTCTTGGGTCTGGAAATTTGAAATCGCTATTTTGACAATATAAATGATCTCAGATTTTGATTTTGATCTCGAAAATGGGTTCAGAACATCGAAATTAGCCAGGGGTGCTTGCTTGGTGATCTGTTAAGAAGACCTTCGTGTGATACTCAGTCCTTATGATATGTTTAGCATAGTTTTGGAGAATCATTTAAGTGTCAAGCTGATTTGGCAATCGTGAGATAAATGCAATCATGCAAAATGCAAAATGAGATGCCAACCTAAGACCTAGGACCTAGTCACTAATCATGTGTCGGTCGTTTTCATCACTGAATTTTTATTAGGTAACCGGATAAATCAATACAACATCCACTAGTTAGAAAGCTATGAATATATGGGTAAAAGCACAATAAGCTATCACCCTTTTACAAAGGAAAAGGCTAACAAAATCAAAGCTTATCAACTTCAATAGTATAAAAATGATATTTATGTTTGGAATTTGAAGATGATGTAAACTAATTAAATGTGATAAACTAGATGAAGTTTATGATTAATATTTTTAATAATTTTTTTGAATAAGAATTTATATATTTTTTTAAATTTTATAAGATGATTTTTTAGTTGCTAAAAAATGCTAAAAATTAGGGGTCTAGTTCCCACTAAAAAATTATATGTAAATAAACATTTTTTCCCTTAATTTCAAAATATTTCATAAATGACATATATAGCTAGTGCATGAAGAAATAAAAATTGGTTTGTGACCTATATTTTCTCTTTTATAACAATTCAAATTCCAACTCACTGAAATCGACAGTTTTCATCTGGCAACATATTTTTCATAACAAATCTATCCCAATCAAAAAAAGAAATATATATTCTTGAAGATGACTCTCTCCTCTAGTGCACCATATGTTTTTAAAATTTATTTAATATGATTTACTATTTTTTTCTTTCTTCGAATCAACATCTCCTTGGCTGTTAAAGTGCCTACTTGCAATATTTTTTAATTACAATAAGCTATGTCTAATTAAAACATTATAAAATCTATATGAGGATATTCTTGACTTTGATCTCTACAAAAGGGTATGTTTTTATTTATTTTTAAATATCATTAAAAAGATTAGGAGTTATTGAAACACCACTTTTCTGAAATAATTTTATTTTTATGGTAATTGGACCCAAAGTGGTATAAAACATTTATTTAATAGAAATTTCCAATTGGAATAGTTAAATCACTTATCTAACTTAGCTAGAATGAATCTAGCTAGACCATATATTTGACCAAAATTAATTTTTAGTTATAAATACTAAAATTTAGCTGTGCTGATAAGTTAGCCTAAAAGGTGACACCTGATTATGCTTTTACCCATATGAATATTGATTTGTATGCTCAAAAATCAGTACAATGCCCACTGGCCATACAACCATGGACATATGAATATTGATTTTGTTTTTGGAATGTTGGATTAGATATAAGCACTAAGGCATAAATGCCAAGATGACCTGAATATCATGTCCATTTTGATATAGCAATTGGTATAAGCATCAGAACATCAATGTTGTGATGACCTCAATACACCTTGCAAAAAAAACACGCCAAACTGTTTGCAAAATTCATTCTTGTGTCTAATGTGAATTACCCGTAGTGACCCTTTATCGTTCACATCCTTGGATAATAGCCGTTCATGGTAGGATTAAGAAATCATTCAAAAAGATGTAAGCTAGATATGTACCTAGCTGTGGACACAACACTTTTGTAAAACATTAGAAGTTAGCAAAATCAAAATCTGCATGTAATTGAAACTAAGATAACTAGATGATTTACTGCCTTCTAGTAGGTGTGAGTATGTATTCTCAGATTAAACGGAGATCAGTGACAATACAACACCTAAATGAAGGATTTAAATGATTGAAAGCAATGAAGATGAAATGCAGATTAATCTAATTTTTTTTTTGATATTGAATGCAATAAGATTAAAAAATTGATATGAAACTAATCTAGAATGATTTGGAATGATATGAAAATTAATCTAACAATGATATGCTATGAATGAATGCTATGAACCCTCAAAAATAATAAAAAAAATCTCACAATCACCTTGTGTGCAAAAGCTTGATTCTTCATATGTCAATTCGCCAAAGTAAGTATGCAAATTCGAGGGATTTCTTTGTGAAGAGCTGAGCCTTGTTTTTATAGAAATCTAGGGTTTGAGGATGCATTGAGAAAAGCCATAAATCACTCTTGATAAACTCAGGTTGATTTTTGAGTTAACATGAAATTAAGAATAAATAACTCATAAAATCATGCAAAAGCAGTTTTTATCTCAAAATAGAGTTTTAGTTCCCTTTTTCAACTCACCATCAGATGTCGAGTTTAGAAAGTTAACAAATTGAAATGGATAATTGATTTAAAGTTGACTGCTTTTTTGATTGTGCATGTTTTAATATGAATTAATTTAAAAATAAAGTGATTTATTCTCAACTTAACTGATTTTGAATTAAAACAATTGATTTATGGGTTAATCAATTATTAAATCAAACTTTATTCCAATTAAATCATTAAATTTGAGAACTTTGATTTTAAATCAATTAAATAAATATTCAATTGATTTTTTGTAGAAATTTTGATTTATTGTCAAAATAAAAATAATATTAATTAGGAATAAATGCAATTAAATCTAATTAAATAATTAAGTGGAAAAATTAAATTAATTAATTAAATATTCATCATATTCAATTAATCAAATTTAGGATAAATAATGACATTTATCCCCAAATAATATTCAATTAACGATAATTATGATAAATTAGAAATATTCAAAGAATTTTCCCCGATGCAGAATTAAGATAATCAATTAGGTTTTTGATAAAGTGATGCGCAGATGTGCCTTAGGTTAGGACTTTGATGTCGATTTTGATCGAATTATTAATGTAAGAAGTTAATGAACCTATAGCCCATTTATGGGGTATTATAGGACCCTGTTTGGAGTCTTTTACAATAACCCTGTTAGGGGTGGGGACACAATTTCCTAGAGCTCACTGCTCAAGTGATGAAGGCTACAACCTTCAGATCTCAGATACACACTATATCTGCTGGATGAACTGGTGTTGTGACACTGCTTTTCAGATTAGTTCCTTTGATGTGCTGATGCTTTGACCTCTTACAAAGCTCTAATAAATCTTAACAACTATATACACACTTCTTCTCTCCTTATTTAAATTCTATTTCAACTCTTATGTCTAATTACAAGGGTGCATCTAATATTTATATGCGCATACAAAATAATTAACTAGGTCATCCGTTTAACCGATTACATACAACACTTCTAATTCAATTGGCTCAAGTGTGTTTACAAACAAACATAATTATATGTCTACAACCTAATTACAATAGGTGCATAGCTCTTATATAACAATATTATAGTCGCTAATCATGGGTCAATGAGTTTGACTCAAAAAACTACATAGTTGAATCCTGATAGCAATATCACAATTTGACTTGCTGTGGAAAATATCTCCTACTTATCAATTGGTGAGCTTAAGGGGCTTTCTAATGAATGGTTCATAAGGCACAACACTTGGTGAAGGTTTTGAAAATAAGGATGCAAGCAGAGTGGGTTTAACCATGGAGGAAACTCTGTAGTTAAGCGCGCTCGAGCTGGAGTAGTACTATGATGGGTGACCTCCCAGGAAGTCCCGGTGCTTCACCTCTGTGAGCATCACCTAGATCCAATGAGTGCTAAGTGTTCCATTCATTCTGATGAGAGATGGGTTCATGTTGAACAACTACTCATGAATCATGGGTCAATGAGTTTGACTCAAAAAACTACACAGTTGAATCCTGATAGCAATATCACAATTTGACTTGCTGTGGAAAATATCTCCTACTTATCAATTGATGAGCTTAAGGGGATTTATAATGAATGGTTCACAAGGAACAACACTTGGTGAAGGTTTTGAAAATGAGGATGCAAGCAGAGTGGGTTTAACCATGGAGGAAACTCTGTAGTTAAGCGCGCTCGAGCTGGAGTAGTACTATGATGGGTGACCTCCCAGGAAGTCCCGGTGCTTCACCTCTGTGAGCATCACCTAGATCCAATGAGTACTAAGTGTTCCATTCATTCTCATGAGAGATGGGTTCATGTTGAACAACTACTCATGAATCATGGGTCAATGAGTTTGACTCAAAAAACTACACAGTTGAATCCTGATAGAAATATCACAATTTGACTTGCTGTGGAAAATATCTCCTACTTATCAATTGATGAGCTTAAGGGGATTTCTAATGAATGGTTCATAAGGCACAACACTTGGTGAAGGTTTTGAAAATGAGGATGCAAGCAGAGTGGGTTTAACCATGGAGGAAACTCTGTAGTTAAGCGCACTCGAGCTGGAGTAGTACTGGGATGGGTGACCTCCCAGGAAGTCCCGGTGCTTCACCTCTGTGAGCATCACCTAGATCCAATGAGTGCTAAGTGTTCCATTCATTCTCATGAGAGATGGGTTCATTTTGAACAACTACTCATGAATCATGGGTCAATGAGTTTGACTCAAAAAACTACACAGTTGAATCCTGATAGCAATATCACAATTTGACTTGCTGTGGAAAATATCTCCTACTTATTAATTGATGAGCTTAAGAGGATTTCTAATGAATGGTTCATAAGGCACAACACTTGGTGAAGGTTTTTCAAATTAGGATGCAAGTAGAGTGGGTTTAACCATGGAGGAAACTCTGTAGTTAAGCACGCTCGAGCTGGAGTAGTACTGGGATGGGTGACCTTTCTGGGAAGTCCCGGTGCTTCACCTCTATGAGCATCACCTAGATCCAATGAGTGCTAAGTGTTCCATTCATTCTCATGAGAGATGGGTTCATGTTGAACAACTACTCATGAATCATGGGTCAATGAGTTTGACTCAAAAAACTACACAATTGAATCCTAATAGCAATATCACAATTTGACTTGCTGTGGAAAATATCTCCTACTTATCAATTGATGAGCTTAAGGGGATTTCTAATGAATGGTTCATAAGGCACAACACTTGGTGAAGGTTTTGAAAATGAGGATGCAAGAAGAGTGGGTTTAACCATGGAGGAAACTCCTTAGTTAAGTGTGCTCGAGCTGGAGTAGTACTGGGATGGGTGACCTCTTGGGAAGTCCCGGTGCTTCACCTTTGTGAGCATCACCTAGATCCAATGAGTGCTAAGTGTTCTATTCATTCTCACGAGAGATGGGTTCATGTTGAACAACTACTCATGAATCATGGGTCAATGAGTTTGACTCAAAAAACTACACAGTTGAATCCTAATAGCAATATCACAATTTGACTTGCTATGGAAAATATCTCCTACTTATCAATCATTTTACCATCAGTCGACTGCATACACTATTATGTTCTAGCATTCACTGGCTGTGTAACTTCAACTATCTATAACTTTGTCATACTTGCATATTTCATCATCCACTCATAGGCTAAGCATGAATACACTCTTACCATATTATCTTTTAGGGCGCATACCATAACTCGGTCATACTCACGTGCGTTGATGCTCCGAACTACTGGTGCACTACTAACTGTCCAATTTTCTTACTTAGCCAATTTTTGATCTTCTGATGAGGTGCGCTAACCCCAAAATACTATATGACTTTGTTGCCATAATGACAACACTATATTTAGTCATATACAATAGTATAGTCAACTTGCCAACAATAATTTGAGGACAGAGATAGATTCAAAGTAATTGTATGAGAGGAAATTTGTTGGAGGCAAAGCTAAAGAGAGCTAAGGCTTAAGGAAGGGGATAGGAATAAAAATCTTTGTCACACATTACCAAAAATTAAGAGACACGGGAACTCAATATCCCAGATTCATAATTCTCAAGGGGTCCTCATTAAAGAAGATGCAAATATTCAGGATGAAGCAATGGAATGTTTCTATAGAATTTGTTATCCTCTAATAATACCTAGTTGAAATTATTAAGCAATGACTATTGAAGAGAATTTTTTTGTTAGTAACAAAACAAGATAAGGCCAACTCACACTTAAGCCTTTCAATATGAAAGAGGTCAAGAAAAGAGTTTTCTCGATGGAGGTTGATAAGGTGCTAGGGTAAGATGGAATCGCCTCTCTCTTTTTTCAAAAATGTTGTGAGTTTATGGGCTAGGATATCTTGAATGCTATTGAGGAATCATGAAGAAATGCTACTATGTTAAAATATTTTAACTGCACCTATAGTGAATTGATTCTAAAAGTTGCATAGGCACATACATTTCTAGAGTATCATCCAATCTCACTATGTAACACAATCTCCAAATTTTTTACTAAATCTATTTTGATCAGATTGGCCACAATCATACCAAAAATTGTTTCAGCACATCAAGGGGGTTTTGTTCCATGTATGGTAACAATAGAGGGAGTATTGGTAGTACATGAGGCATTGAATACCATTTAGGAAAGTTAACCTTATTCAATGGGGCTCAAACTAGATATGATGAAGGCATATGATAGAGTTAGTTGGAGCTTCCTCTCACAAGTGCTCAATGAGATAGATTTCAAGAAAAAATAGATCAAGTGGATTATGTGGGTGGCTACATGAAGTTGAGTCCCACTTTTCTATACTCTATTCTACTATTTCAGTACTCTTATTTTTTGTACAGTTCTCTTGTTACTTGCAAGCTATTTAATATTCATTACTTAAATAAGTTTTATCAATTTAATGTATTCTTTGTAGTCCCATTTCAATTAAGAAATTCATCTAAGAAATTACCCAACATTTTATTTCCTTTTTGGAATTCTTATTGCTAGTTGCATGTGCATTGGAGATTTTCAAGGCCGTATCTACTTCTATTTAGCTCCAATTTATAGCCATTGATTTTAGTGCATCAAATTTTTTTTGTTAGTAGTATTAAAATGATTAATTTATAACCTAAACATGACATCAAATAAAAGTTCTAAAAAACCCTGCAAGTGTTTCAGTAACGGTCTTCTCTGTAAAAAAGATTAAAAAATATACAAGAAAAGAACCAAGTCCTATTGATTTATGATCTCGTCATACATAGTTTTAGGGATTAGTTTTCTCATAGAAGCCATCCCTCAAAACTAACATGGTATGATCCATTGAGCTCCCTACAATGTTTGATGGTAAATTTACCTTAATTTAATAGCTAGAAATTGAAAGGGATGATTTCTTAGCTAAAGAATATTTCTTACCTCCTTTTTATCAGAGAAGAATTTCAAACTTGCAGTATGTAGCATGCACTACTTTGAATTATCTCCTCTACTAATTAGTCTAGGAATTTAGAAAATTCATCTATGAATTTGATAGCTACCAAATTTTTTTATTATACAAAAAGAAGCCAGAGAAGCAATTACACATGCCTATGAGAATATAAGGCTTGGTGGCTTCCAACAAACTCTTAAAATATTCCAAAATTCATCTGTCTATACCTTCTCTTTAGATTAAAAGCTTCAAATTGAAGCCCTCCAATTCTCTATCACACCCAACCCTTGCTTCTGCCTTTAGTGTTTCAACAAACATTTCTTTTCTAAGGACGTAGTCTTCCTTCCAATGCTAAGTTACTCATCCTTAATTCAATGTGTGCCCATCTCTTCAGATGTGGTGTAGGAAACATATGGTCTCCACACTATGGAAACCTCCTAAATTAATACTTCTACATGTTGGAAACTACAATTGAAGCAATTTTTGTATTGTCATTGATGTCAAACCTTAACTGGTAAGACTGTTGCTATTTAAGAAATTACTATATCTATTTGATTGTTGCTAAGGGGAAAGGCAAGGTTGGTAATAATAGCACCTAAGGAAAGGTTGAGTTATCTTGATACTTCAATGAGTACTTGATTATGTGGCACAATAATAAGATAATGTATTGTTTATCTAAGTAAGAATGAAGACTAAACTGGTAGGCTTAACCAAGCAAAAGTGAAGAAATCTAGTTTAAGCCGAGTGATGTTAGTGTCAACCGAGCTAGTATATGCCGAGTAAATTCAGTGTTGACCAAACATCAGTTAATTGTCAAGGAAGACAATATTAGCCGAGGAAATAGTTTTTGAGGTGACTAAGATTTCTTAATGAAGATCAAGGAGTTGAACACTGTATTGACCGAGCATCAGTAATTTAGATTTGAGGAAGAATTCAAATTTCTAGCTGACATCATTGAATTCTTGGATTCTGTAAAATGCGTTGACTTTATTTATTGATTGTACGAAAGCATTTAATGCGCTGTAAAATGTTTTATTGTAATCTATTAAGAGATTTGAGATATTTCTAGAAGGATAGCTGAAGAACATAAAGTAGGAAGGATTTGATGAATCTAACCTAACCCTAAGATCTATGAAGGAGATTAAGCGGTAAAAGATGTATTGACCTAATTGAGGAAGTATTAAGGAAACCTAAGCTAGAGGTTAACAGAGAGAGAGGATGCTAGAAGTGTTGTTGATGTTATTGACTGTACAAGTAGAGAAGACCGAAGGAGAAGTGTTGTGATTGCTTGAAGAGAGTTCTGAGCAGATCAATGATGATGATGGTAAAGGTTCACAGTCAGTAAGCCAACATATGTGTATAGAATTGGATCTGATATTTGCAAAGTGAGTTGTATGTTTTTCAGATCAATACTACTGCTACTTTCTAACCATTGTATCAGTCAAAATCCTTTTAACAGAGGTTGACCTAGAAATCATTTGTATATATCCTTTGAACAAGGTTTCATTCTAATGGAGTGTATGTAAGTCCTATAACAAGGCACACTTTTAATAGAGTAGTTTAAATCCTTTAACCGGGTCACACCTGATAGTGTGTTTGTAACCTTTGACAGGGTTGGATTTTCACTGAGCTCACTTCAGAAGAGTGAACATAATAGTAACATGTTACAAAGTGGTTTTTCCCAAATTGGGTTTCCACTATATAATCCTGGTGTTGATACTTGTGTGAATGTTTTGGTTTGAACATTTCTATGTTTTACAAGTTAGATACTATTGGATAAGTGGACTGCACTGTTATATGTTTCTGTTATGCAATCAGTAATGACCAAGTAGTTGTTGGTTATTGGATCTGATTTGTTGAAGAGTTTTAAAATTTTATACATTTGGACCTGAGAACAACTGATTCACCCCCCCTCTCTGTTGTTCTAAATCATATTAACACTATATGCAACAAAATAATGAACCTGCGCCATTTCTCTCCTTGTCTCTTCTTATTCATATACCCATTAAATATTCCATAGTTTTTTGGATAGGTAGTCTTACATATGGTAACTATTATTGATTAATTTGAATGATCACCAAGTAGTGGATTATAATCAATTCTTATATACAGAAGGTTCATTCAGCTAAAACATTTGAGAATAAGAAATTTCATGGATAAGGGAGTACTTGAATTTTTCTCTTGTGATCTATACCAAATCTGAAACTACAAGAAAACATTTTATGTCCTACCATATGAAATAAATTTTTTTGGATAATTATACAATAACACACTTGATAAAAATTTCCCTACAATATTTACCTTTGGTGCAGATAATACCTTTCCTTGAACTTCATTAAGTTTTTTATTTCAATTCCAAATTCTGCAACATCTCTTCTTGATGCATCTCTCAACTCTTCTCCTATAAGTGAAGGATAACATGTTTTCTTCAAGTGAACTTAAATTTATAGAAATAAATAAGTTGCATGTTTGCAAATATTACTATGATATGTATATATATAGATAGGTACATCTAATGCCCCTTTCAAAATTTAATAAACTAGTCTTGAATATATTTCCTTCAATTACTGAAACAGAATTCAACAAACCAAAATTTCAATAACTTTCCTTCTTAATTCTATCTCTTCTTTCATGCCTTCTTAGTTCTATATCTTGTTTCATGTGGAGGCCAAGATAGATTCAATAGATCTTAATGTTGTTGTTGATTCAAATTTCTCATACAAGGTTGATCCTTTTGAACATGACAAAGATGTCATCAACAAAACCCATAAAATTACTTTCGAACATTGAAATAAGATGCTCTAAAGTTCTTGCAGCACCAACCAACTAGCTTTCCATGTCTTTGAGGAGTTACGTCAATGGAAATGTATTTTTTCTTATCCTTTCTACTAGCTTCAATTGATATAAATCATCTAAAGCCAAGGCATGTGTATATCTTTTGGAAATTGTTTGTAATAGTGAATTATTTTCAATCTCTATCAAATCTCTTAAATAAGAACAAATATAGCTAAATACACACCCCTCGAGATAAATATTAGGTCATTGGATATAGAAGAAAACATAAAATAAAAGTAGAATATTAAACATAATATACACACATTAAATAATCCATAGGAAAATTAAGCGATAACCACAATTGATATGAGTAGTTTCTACATGCAGACCATTTAGTAATCTTATCACCTGCAGGAGAAATGAAGTTGTGTTTAAAATTAAGTCTCCTACTCATAACTGGAATGCATCAACAAAAGAATACATACATTTGTTAATCAACAACATACTCTGGATCATGTTGAATTACTATTAGAGTCATTTAGAGACGATAAGGCATTTACATGTCAAGGACCTATTCTTAAGGCATCACCAATGAAGTGAGGCAAGTCCACAGGCTCACAAAAGGGAGTTGTGGAAATTTCTATAGAGATTTGTCAAAACATTTGATGCATCAAACTAGTATGAAAATAAAAAAATAAATACATAATAGAATACACAAAGGGAAATAGAAGAATTAAAGAATCAAAATATTTTTTCAAAGCACTAAATATATAATAGATTACACAAAGGAAAATAGAAGAATTAAAGAATCAAAGTATATTTTCAAAGCATTCCCTCTATAAGTAACTTTCACTAAATATAAGTTATGATATAGGACAAAAGATACAAAATATATAAGATAATTAAGGCTAAAAAATGATTAATTACAAAAAAAAATAAATAGCTAAAAGGGTAAGTGCAAGAAGTTGGGTCCCAATTCAGTGGAAGTCTTGTGGTATTGGAAAATGTCACTAGAAATGTGCACCCATTTTGAAAAAAAAGGAACTCGTTTTAGGTTCGTATGCCCAATCCAAAATTCAAAAAATGAGCAGCCATTTCTTGAAAAATGGGTGCCTGTTTTCATTTTTTAAAAGAAAAATTATGACTAGAAACACATCTTTACACACTGATTTATTTTATTTAAGAAACAGGCACCTGTTTCTTGAATTTTAAATAATGGGCACCCATTTCATAAAGCATGGACCAGGAAATGTACCTCCACCACAATTTTTGAGTTTGGGATAGGCTTGGTGGGACCAAGCCTATGCTTGGACGACCAAAATAATGGCTAAAGCATTGGAATGCTAGATTTATGTCTTGCCGTAATTTTTTTGAGGGCCTTCCTGATCGTATTTTTTGATGAAACAAAAGCCCATTAGAGTTCTCATTGTCCTAATTCCAGAAATGTAAATTTCATAGTGATGAGATTATTTTTACTATTTTTTCATGTTTTAGGTTCGTATGCCCAATCCAAAATTCAAAAAATGAGCAGCCATTTCTTGAAAAATGGGTGCCTGTTTTCATTTTTTAAAAGAAAAATTATGACTAGAAACACATCTTTACACACTGATTTATTTTATTTAAGAAACAGGCACCTGTTTCTTGAATTTTAAATAATGGGCACCCATTTCATAAAGCATGGACCAGGAAATGTACCTCCACCACAATTTTTGAGTTTGGGATAGGCTTGGTGGGACCAAGCCTATGCTTGGACGACCAAAATAATGGCTAAAGCATTGGAATGCTAGATTTATGTCTTGCCGTAATTTTTTTGAGGGCCTTCCTGATCGTATTTTTTGATGAAACAAAAGCCCATTAGAGTTCTCATTGTCCTAATTCCAGAAATGTAAATTTCATAGTGATGAGATTATTTTTACTATTTTTTCATTATTTATAAATCAAAAGTGATACCTAAATGTAAAATAGTGAGGTTCACTAAAAATTTAATAACTTTTTTATTTTTAGGTTTTTGGAAAATAAATATATGACATCAACCTACATACAATTTTATTGAAGATTAAAACAATAATTTTGCAAAAAGTGAAATTTTCATCAATTTATTGTGGTCATACACCAGTGGTTTTAAAAATGTACTTTACACTCAATTAAAAATTAATTAAAAAATATTTTAAAAAAAGAAAAAATATTCTCATCAATCTTTGGTGTCTTAGGTATCTTTTCCTAGAAGGATTAGCAAAAAATCATTTATTTAGGTCAAAATATGGTGGTCGTACATGTGTGGTATGGTCCTAAAACAAGCATTTTGAAAAAGTGGTTTTTAAACATATCCACTAAAAAGTAATTTATACCATGTGGGTATTGAAATAAATTAGATATTTGAAAAGTAGACTTCGAGTACTACATTTTTTATTATTAATTTTTTTTGAGATTCAATCTCTAAGTGCCTCAAATTGTGACATCAATTGAATTTTGTTTTGAAAAATAGAGAAAACACTTCCACTTTTCCCCCAAAAGTGGGACTCAACTTCTTGTGACCACCCAAAATTCTAGAAGGACCCAGACCTAGAAAAACCTAGAGTGAATCAAATCCACAAGTGAGTGAAATTATATGCAAAGAATACATCCTAGAGCAGTTAGGGACATTTTACGATGATTTGCAAGGACACATTTCGACCCCCGTGGAGTAATCAATAATCAAGCTCTTTCTCAACGAACAAATTCAAGGGCGTGCTAATATGGGCAACATATTATGTAATAAAACAATTTCAACATAGTTTAGCAATATTCTATAAAGTTTTACAATAGAATTAAAAATTAGTTATGTTACAGAGAAAAAGAGGCTTGTAAGCTTTAAAAAATGCTTATAATTTTAATTCAGCTTATCCAAGAACCATATCCATTATCTCCAATACTTCTCAAAGTGGTACCCACAAGATATTGTGTTACATGCAAGATATTGTGTTACATGCAAGATATTGCGTTTGAGTATTACACACAAAACCAAATGTCAAAAAAAAATCAAAACAAGAAAAAGAAAGGAACCTATAAAGTTTTACAATAGTCACGTTACAAACAAAATGAGGCTTGTAAGCTTTATTTAATGCTTATAGTTTGGAGGAAGCTTGTCAAAGATCCACATTCATCTCCTGCAATGCTACTTGTACAAGACTTTTGCATATTGTTGTTTCGTTCGGAAGTCGTCTCTTCTCTCTCTCTAGTGAAGAAAAAAAATCTATTATTAAATTTCTCCAATTCTCATCTCACCACATTTCCCTTCATTTCACTTTTAATTTAAATAAATCAATTGTGATTGAAATAATAAATTTAGATATGATATTTAGATTTTTAGGAAGGTCATAAATGATATTTATATTATTAATTTTTTATTTTAAAGAGAGTACAAGTCTAAATTAATACATTTTTTAATTAATTATTAGGAATATCTCTGTAAGGAAACTCAGGTGCGGAAACAGCTTCCTATGCTAATCTCTATAGGAGAGTATTGTGCAAATTCTTATAAATCCTTACAATTTCAGATTCGTTAACTACTTTAACAAAGATATTGCAACCACATACAATGCATATAGAAAAATAGAGAATGACACAATGATATACCCTGGGGAAAACCTTTCGGTAAAAAACCCCAGCACTCCAAAACCTGCACAATGTATTATCTTCAACACAAAGGTTACAATACACTTGCAATGCAAGTTCTTTTAGGAAATGAGAGACAAAGCCAACAAGACTTAAATTTCTGTTATATATTTCCCATAGGAGCAACATCATATATATAGACTCCTCTGGACCCAAAAATAGGCACAACCACCAAGACCCCTGCACAAAGCCACATGTACACAGTTGTTACATGCAATCCCAAGAATAGGCATCCATCCCTAAAATAGACTATGACAGCTTGTCATAGAATCCACCAAAAATAACGGTCACAAGAGAAGTGTAAGAGAATCTGTCATACCAACCTATTTTTGGCATATTCTCTTACACACACCAACCACTTCTTCTTGGGTGCCCAAATAGGCCCAAGTCATAAGATGCTCTTACACCTGTCATAGCACATTCCTTAAATAGTTCTTATGCGTCATAGGAATCCTTCATGACCGTTTCAGTCATGATCTCCTTACGCACAAGATGCCAACACATCAAGTGGAGTGACACATCAACATGCCAACTAGACATGTACACTCACACTTAATTACATTATTTGCAAAAAATACATTTACAAAACAAATAATAAGAATAGGAATTATCCAAGGTTGAGACACCTTATTCCTAACATTCTCCCACTTGTCGAACACCTTGTAAGAGCAACAGGAACATAACAGGAACTTTAACCGCTATAGGCCAAAAGGCCCATAGACTCCGAACACCATCTGAACTTCTCAGTGCCCACTGGTTTCGTTAATGCATCTGCAACATTCTTCACAGTATCTACCTTCTCCAAATTTACCTTTCCATCTTCCACAATATCTCTCACAAAGTGAAACTGCACATCAATGTGCTTCATTCTGGCATGGAAAGTTGGATTCTTTGCAACGCAAATAGTGCTCTGACTGTCACACCAAATAGTAATTTGTTCTGCATCAACACCAACATCAAAACACAATCTTATAAGCCAAATGGCTTCTTTACAAGCATGAGTAGCAGCCATGTACTCAACTTCTGTAGTTAACAAAGCAACCACAGGTTGTCGCTTACTCATCCAACTAATGGCACCACCAAACATAGTGAACACATAAGCACTGGTGGATCTCCTACTGTCAATATCACCTACCCAATCTGAATCCACAAACCCATGAATACAAACTGAATGCGGAGATCTAGAAGAGTTACCATGATAACATATGGAGTAATCTGATGTACCCCTCAAATATCTGAATACTCGCTTAACTGCATCCCAATGTACCCGTCTAGGATTAGCCATAAACTGACTCAGGACTCCCACTGCTTGGGAAATGTCTGGTCTAGTACAGACCATAGCATACATAAGACTGCCAACTGCACTAACATAAGGTACTCTACTCATGTCCTCCACCTCACTAGGAGATTTTGGACAATCATCTACAGATAACTTTGTTCCCACAGAAATAGGAACACATAGTGGTCTACAATCTGCCATGTTGAACTTGTCCAACACAGACTTCACATACTTACTCTGACTCAACCAAAGTTTTCTATTAGACCTGTCTCTACTGATTTCCATACCCAAGATGTACCTAGCTGCCCCAAGATTTTTCATCTCAAACTGTGCTGACAACTGAGATTTAAAATCAGAAATCATACCCTTACCCTTCCCAAATAGCAACATATCATCAACATATAATGCAACAATAAGAAGGCGATCATTTTCAACTCTGAAATAAACACAATGATCTGATTTTGATCTTACAAATCCAATTAACAACACAAAGGCATCAAACTTAAGGTACCACATCCTAGGAGATTGCTTCAAACCATATAGAGATTTCTTTAATCTGCAAACTAAGGATTCTTTACCTTTAACAATGTAGTGCTCAGGCTGTGACATATAAATCTCTTCCTCCAAATCACCATGAAGGAAAGTTGTCTTCGCATCCATCTGTTCTATCTCTAAATCATATGATGCAGCAAGAGATAACAAAAATCTAATGGATGTCAACTTTGCAACAGGAGAGAATATTTCACCATAATCTATTCCCTCTACCTGTGAATACCCCTTTGCAACCAATCTAGCTTTATACCTTTCAACACTGCCATCTGCACAGAATTTCTTCTTGAACACCCATTTATAGCCAATAGATTTTCTCCCTTTAGGCAAAGGTACAAGGTCCCAAGTTTTTTTTTTCTCCAATGAAGCCATCTCATCATCCATAGCCTCAATCCAGGAACCTGCATCTTCCATGCCCAAAGCCTCTTTCACAGATCTAGGCTCATCAGTGTTAGTAATCAAAGCAAAGGCATAACTGGAATCTAACATAGAATAACCAAACCTTTTTGGTTGCTTTCTTTCTCTCATGGATCTCCTCAAGGGCTACGGTTGAGGTTGTTCTTCCTCTTCTTCTGAACTATCAGAGCTGCTAGAGCTCTCCTCATCATTAGGCCCAACTTGGTCTCTCTGTTCAGTCTTCTCAGGGGTAGGAGGCAACTGAACAACATCTTTTTCCTTTTCTTTTTCATCAGACCACACCTCCATGGGTGTCTTAACAACAAGGGCTGATGTAGGAGATCTGTTAACTAGATAGCAAGTAGTGGCCACAGCTTCGGCCCAAAACCTTTGTTCTAAACCAGCTCCACTAAGCATACTCCTAGCCTTCTCCATCAGTGTCCTGTTCATTCTCTCTGCAACTCTATTTTACTGTGGGGTATAAGGAGTTGTCTTATTCCTCTCGATACCTTGTTCTTTACAGAACTATTCAAACTCTGCTGAGCAAAAATCACCACCATTGTCAGTTCTCACACACTTAATCTTCTTACTAGTCTGATTCTCTACAAGAGCTTTAAATTCCTTGAGACGACTAAAGACTTGTGTCTTACTTTTAAGCAAATAAATCCACGTCCTTCTACTTTAATCATCTATGAAAGATACAAAAAATACAGACTTGGAGATTGAAGGAACTTTTACAGGACCAAATCCATCAGAATGAATAAGATCCATAACATCAGAAGATTTGTGAGAACTAGAGTAAAACTGAACATGATTTTGTTTACCATAGACACAGTGTTCGCAGAAGTTGAACTCGAGATTGCAATCATTTAACCCCTCAACGAGATTTTTATTTTTCAGGGTTCTGAGACCCTTTTCACCAATGTGGCCAAATCTCATATGCCACAACATTGTCTTTTCTACAGGAAGCTTACCTTCCAAATTATTTGCACTACCATCAGAACCAATAGCCACAGACTTCTTCACTGCTTGTTCAGATGGTGATGATGAAGAACTATTACATAGAGGAATACATGCATCTAGCTGAAATAAGGTACCTCTCCTAGTACCCCTTGCAAGCACTATCGATCCTCTCATCATCTTGCATCCTTCTTTTGAAAAAACAACTTGCACACCTACATCATTTAGCACACTTACAGATAATAGGTTTTGTGCCAAACCCAGAATGTGCATAACTCCATTGATTCCCTTTACTCGTCCATCAGGAAATTTGATAGTGACCCTTCTGTGTCCAACTATCTTTAGGTGGGAATCATCACCCAAGTACACCTTTCCACCATCGAACTCTTCATATTTTGAGAACCAGTTTCGATGAGAGGTCATGTGAAAAGATGCACCTGAGTCAACCAACCACACATCATCAGATGCATGGGCTACCAAAGCTACCATGAATGCATCGCCATCTTCTTGAGATCTTTCTAAAGCTGAATCTGAACCTTTCTTCTTCTTCTTCGGCTCTTTTCAGTCTTTACAGAAGTGCCCAGATTTATCACAGTTCCAACATTTTGCCTTGGACTTATTGGAAGTCTTTGACTTCCCACGAGATTTGGATCTACCCTTATTGTCAAACTTATTATCATTTTTCTTCCCTCTTTCAGTGGATCTCCCACGAACAGCAAGGGCTTCTTTTTTCAAAACGGAAGCCTTTCTCCGCATCTCCTCTGATAGCAGTGAAGACACCACATCATCCATTTTGAAGGTGACTAAAGTGCTTTCGAGAGCCATCACAAGATGGTCCCATGAATCCGATAAAGAACAAAAAAGTGTGTAGCAACGATCCTCCTCCTCTAACTTGACACCAGCTGATGTCAATTGTGCAGCCAGCAGATTAAATGCATTTAAATGATCCGTTAAGGATCCACCTTCCTCCATTCACAAAGAGTACAACTTCTTCCTTAGGAACAACTTGTTCACCAGAGATTTGGCCTGATACACGGCCGCAAGTCTTTCCCATAAACTATTTGTAGTTTTCTCATCTAGAACATTCAGAAGGACTGCATCATTTAAACAGAGTCTTATGAGACCCTTAGCTTTACGGTCTTTGATATCCCAATCTACTTGAGCTATAGTTGCTGGTCTTGTAGCACTTGAAGTCGCTTCCCATAGGTCACGATCTTCCAACATGTCTTCCATCTTGAGTTTCCACAACTCGAAATTAGTGCCATTAAATCTTATCCACCTCCATTCTTCCATATGATGAACTTGCCATCTCAATCTGCAAATAAGATTCAGAATGCTCTGCAAAAAACTCCCACTCAAACTTGAGATTATCTCAAAAAACCCTACCCAACAACTAGGATCAAAAGTTGATCAAACTCTGATACCACTTGTAAGGAAACTCAGGTGCGGAAATAGCTTCCTATGATAATCTCTATAGGAGAGTATTGTGCAAATTCTTATAAATCCTTACAATTTCAGATTCGTTAACTACTTTAACAAAGATATTGCAACCACATACAATGCATACAGAAAAATAGAGAATGACACAATGATATACCCTGGGGAAAACCTTTCGATAAAAAACCCTAGCACTCCAAAACCTGCACAATGTATTATCTTCAACACAAAGGTTACAATACACTTGCAATGCAAGTTCTTTTAGGAAATGAGAGACAAAGCCAACAAGACTTAAATTTCTATTATATATTTCCCATAGGAGCAACATCATATATATAGACTCCTCTGGACCCAAAAATAGGCACAACCACCAAGACCCATGCACAAAGCCACATGTACACAGTTGTTACATGCAATCCCAAGAATAGACGTCTATCCCTAAAATAGACTATGACAGCTTGTCATAGAATCCGCCAAAAATAACGGTCACAAGAGAAGTGTAAGAGAATCTATCATACCAACCTATTTTTGGCATATTCTCTTACACACACCAACCACTTCGTCTTGGGCGCCCAAATAGGCCCAAGTCATAAGATGCTCTTACACCTGTCATAGCACATTCTTTAAATAGTTCTTACGCGTCATAGGAATCCGTCATGACTGTTTCAGTCATGATCTCCTTACGCACAAGATGCCAACACATCAAGTGGAGTGACACATCAACATGCCAACTAGACATGTACACTCACACTTAATTACATTATTTGCAAAAAATACATTTACAAAACAAATAATAAGAATGGGAATTATCCAAGGTTGAGACACCTTATTCCTAACAATCTCCTCTATCAAACTCTCCTAGAGTACAATCCTAATCTTTCCTTTATTTATTTCAGCTCTAAAAGATTCAAATGTTGGCGGTAGACATTTCTACAATCCTTTAATGATCTGTATATTTGAAGATAATGCTAAGTATGTAAATTCAAATTTTCTACAATTCTAAAATTTTAAAAATAACAAGATAAGTACCAGAACGTAGAAATAAATATGATGAACTCTAAAAAGATAACTGTTAAAATTAAATTAAATTTACAAAATTATTATTTATGATTCATACAATATAGAAGATAAAGGCATAGTTAACCATCTTAAAAGGAGTTATCTTATTTTTAGCTATAGGTAGGAATACTGTTTATTCACCAATGTCTTTTTTTAGACTCATGGTTTCCATTAATTTTTAGTTCTCATATGTTAAGAGCATACAAAAACATGAGCTCGTATAAAATTGATTTTATTTAATTACATTGTAAAGTTTCTAGTGTAATTTATCACTTATCAAAGTAGCTCAATCAATCAAACCCTTTGCAATTTTTTACACCATAATCATTCTCAAAAAACAATGCTATAAACAATGCTATGGATCTTATTAAAAGTCTTCACTTTCCCATATATATTGTATTTCTTTAACTTTTGTAATAAGTTTGAATATATATATATATATATATATATATATATATATATATATATATATATATATATATATATATATATATATATATATATATATATATATATATATATATATATATACTCTCTTGGATGTTTTAATTATATATTTAAAATTAATTTCATATATTTAAATATTATATTATAAATATTCTTTAATTTTTATTTTGTTATATAACTTGGTACCTATATTTCTCATAGAAAAGTGAAATTGAGATTCCCACACATAAAATAATTTGCATTCTAATAATTAAACAAGAAGTGTCCTCCTAAACATGAATCTTCTTCTAACATCTGACCTTGTATTCAATACACAACATTACTATTTAATAACATATTATCTATTTTTCAAGTACCAATTATAACTTAGGACTTACATAAGCTTTCTTTCACAATTTCATATTAAAAAAATTTCTTATATTTTTTTATCTTCAAAATATATAAAAATTTAATATTAATTATTAACTATTTTAAAAGTATATATTGTATTATAATGAACAAAAATAACTTCTTCCTATATTTTAAATGATGATTACACTTTTAATATCCTAAATATGATATTTTATAATATTATAAATTTATTTTATATATTTTATTTTTCATATAATTAACACTCTTTCTAATATAGAAAATGTTTTTGATTAAGAAAAATAGGTTTTACAGGGTTCCTGAAACCCACAACACCTTAAAATATAGCAATATAGAGTTCAAGTCATAAGGAAGCAAAAACATGAAATAGGCCACAGGCAGGCCAAGAGACAAACTACCATAGACACAGAACATTCAAAACAGAGCAAAAAAGGGATAGGAAAAAAGGCACCAGGATGAAAGATCAGGAGAGGTTCCTAAGCATCACAACAACGTTGGTTTCAAGAAGCTCCATCTTCTCTTCCGCCTCCTTGATCTTCTAAATGTCGTTGGAGTCTTCTTTGTCCATATTTCTCTTTGACCTAGCCCTAGTTCTCTTAGTCGGACCTTCATTGGGCTTCTCCTTTTTCTCCTCTTTGATAATCTGCACTTCCTTGGCATCCATCTTTTCTTCCATTTTGTCTTTGAGAAATTTGATGTGTTCGTTGGAGGCTTTAAGGATATTGAAGTTTTTCTCTACTATACCTTTGAGGTTATCCTCAAGGCTTTTCATTTTATCTTCTATTTGGTTGATCCTTGATTCCAGACGATGAAGATCCTCTGTGGCTTTGTGATCCTTGTTGTTTTTGATGCTCTAGGATTTTTCCTTGAGATCTTCAAGTTCATGAAAGAGCCATTTAAATGACCTGAATTGGTCCAGCATGCTAGTCTTTGTGTTGTTAAGAAGATTCAGCTCCATTTCCCAAGCCTTGTCGTTGAGGATGACCAGGGCAGGGTCAATCAGGTCCTCCTTCTGGATTCTGCCATCTATATCCTTGAGGATTTTGGGGTTCAATACTTCCCTAATAATCCCCATTCGCACAATATTCATGTTGAAATTCCACCACACTTTTTTCCCATTTCCAGCGTCGTCGCTGTGATACTCCCCTCTGGATTGGTTCTTATCATTTTAAAAGTCATGTGGGTTGAGTGACTCGGTTGAGGGATCTTCTTGGTCATCATTAGGCAACTTAGTATTAGGGTCTTGAGTCCTTTCATTGGCTCCAAAAGGGGGAGGGGGAGTATAATCTTCCCTAATGGTTAGATCAACAGAAAGATAGCTAGAGTATTCCCCCTTTGTATTGTTTTTCTTCCCCGTGGTTTGTTCCTTATTCTTCCTGGTCTTTCCTCTGGAATTACCCACCTCATCATCATTGTTCATATGATATCCAAATTATCATTATACTCCTCTTTTGAGGAGATTTCCTTTCTAGCCTACTTTTTGGAGGGTTTTTCTTTTTTGACCGAGCTCGATGTTCTCTTCTTATATCCTAAGGATCCCTATTTAGGATTTTTAACCTCATCATCCTCATATTCCTTTGAGTGCATTCCCACATTCTCTTCTAGGGTCGAGGGGACATAATCTGACCTCGAGAGATATCAGTTCTTTCCTTTTGGTCTGTAATCTCCTTCCCTAGGGTTTGGGCTTTGAAGAATTCATAAATTAACAGTAACAAACCCTCATTTAAAGCTGGATTAGCTATATTCTTCTCCCTAAAGCCATTAATATTATCATTAATAGAAGAATACAAGTAGAATGAGATGGAAACCTTCATACCATGCTTGAGATGATTCAGCAACAAAAAGTGGTCAGTCTTGATCCTATCAAACCTGGTGTCTAGCATGACATAAGAGATCAGGGCTTTGAGAAAAAACTTCCACAACATTTTGATGCCTTCGGGCTGGTAGTAAGTGCCAATTTTAACAATTGCTTTCTTCTCTTCCTCATCTCTCACAAAATCATTGACGACAGTGTCAGATATTTTGCGGTCCCTATAGAATTTTATGCAGGCCTACAATGGATATACTAGTGACTTTCGAGATGACCTCCTCAGTGACTATAAAATTATTTCCCTTAATCTCCACACACCCTTCATTCCAGCTTTTCAAAAAAATATTTGTGACTGTCTACTTGCTTCCATGTAACCTTTCGATGAAGGTCATGAATTACCCTTTTTGCAGAGCGTTCCAGACCTAATTAGTGTATCTCTTCCATTTCCCACTATCATTTACAAGCTCCCTTCTATGTCTTTCCCCTACCATCACTCTGACATGGATTTGGGCAATTCTTTGGTAAGACTGATAGCTATTGTTCAGATTTTTTCTAGCAACGGTCATCCTAAGCTTTCTTCTTTTTTTCTTTTGGGAATAGATGTGATTCTTGGGAATGAATACCTAGAAAGCGTGTGAAAGGGATGTGTAGTTATTAGCCTTTTTGTCCCTCCAGTAATTTCCATTTATGGAATGACACATCCAATAATCCACATTACATTTCATTATTATCATTAATGATTCCCTCCTTTCCTTTGAATCTGTCCCTCTCAACTAAATCCTTCACCTCACGAGGGAATTCTCTGCCATGATTGCACCTAATCATTGCTTCCTTTTTAACTGCCAAGTTGGCTAACCAGTCAGCTACATGGTTGGATTCCCTATACACGTGGGATATGTGAACCTCTTCAAAATAATTTAAAAGGGCCCACATTTCTTCTATCATATTGGAAATAGTCCATGAAGGGGAATGATTGCGTTTTAAATAGTTAATGATGTTCCTAGAGTCTCCTTCGAGCTAGAGCTTTTTGACCCCTATGTCATGGGCAAGTTTGGTGACTTGGAGGGCTGCACTCGCTTCAACAAAGTGCTTTGCTTGTGAGTCGAGAGGTAAGATGAAAGAAGTGGACCCAAAACCATAACAATTCCTGATCACACCTCCACTGCCTACCATGCTAGGATTCCCTTTGGCCGCACCATTGAACTTTTCTTTGGACATCCTTCTGGGGGATAGCTCTAGGTGCAATTCTATCTTTTCTCCTTGCTTCTCTTAGGGACAACAACCTAGACCTTTCCTACAAAATGGTTAGAGCCAGGTCACATAAATAAAATTTTTCTTTCACAGCAAAATGGATCTTTTCAAAGATAATTTTTAGAGGAGTACAGCTATCATAAAAGATGTGATTATTGCATTCTTTCCAAACTCCCCAGCAAAAGTGTGGAAGAACCCAGAAGCTAAATAATCAGAATTTAGAATTATTTGAGGAGAAAGCCCATTGAGAAAAAAGTTCTTTAAAAGACAGGGGAAAGCACCAGGATAAATCCAGAGAAGAAAGGAGAAGATGCCAAATTTTACTTACAAAAGAGCAGTGAATAAACAAGTGATCCACTAATTTAGCTTGGCATCTATAGAGCACACACCTTTTGGGGATCTAGAAACCTCTCTTGATAAGATTATCAACTATAAGAATACAATTCTAAAGCAAAAGCCAAAAGAAGATGTTGATTTTGGGAGTAAGGCCAGGGAGCCAGGCTTTAGCCCAAAGAGGATTAGATTCCTGAATCTGAGACAACTCTGAGGAGTAGGCAAAGGCCACCATGAAGGTTCCATTCTAAGATTCTTCCCAAATAAGCTCGTCCTAGGCAGAGGACAGGGAGACTGCATTAAGGACAATCATAAAAGGAATTAGGTCCTGAGATACCTAGGAGAGGTCAAAACAATCATTCTCCATTCTGTAGTTACTAACTTGGGAGCTATAGATGTGGGTGCATTCCTCCATCCAGATATTGAAAGGGTCACAATCTCTCAGGTGACCCAACTGAAGCCACTTATCATTCTAGAATTTAATGGATTGGCCATTCTCTATCTTCTATTTTGCCTTGGACTTGGCCAAATCCTTAGCATTGAGGAAACCATTCCATTTAAAAGATCCTTTCAACAAATCAATATCTTCAAAGAAAAGTTTTATTGAATTGTCAGTGAGATAATTATCTTCAAAAGTGTCATGGCATTCCCCAGTGCCATTGAAGATGTGCCATAATTGTTTATCTTGGAGAGCTTTGTTGAAAGGTCTGATTCTCCTAATCTCTAGGCCACCAACACACTTTGGGTAAAAGACTTTGTCCCAGACTATTAGAGGGAGTCTCTTATGATCTTTAGTTCTAGACTAGAGAAATCTTCTCTAAATACTTTCCATGGCCTCCAAAACTTTAGCCAGAATGGAAAAGAGGCTTAATGCATAGGTTGGGAGGTTTGTAGAGTTGATTTGACCAATTGGATTTTTCCTACCTGACTAAGGGAGACCCCTTTCCAACCATCCAGCTTCCTATTGAATCTATCTAGTAATTTGTTCCGGAATGCTTCCAGTGGTTTAACACCTAAAGGTAGGCCCAGATAATTGGCTGGGAGAGAATTGATACTACAGCCCATGATGTCTGTTATTCTCCTCTATCTCCCCTCTAGAGTGTTTATGAAGTAGATAGAAATTTTATTCTAGTTTATGGATTGGCTTGTCGCTCTGGTGTAAGAGTTGAGAAGATGCTTCACCACTTTGGCTTTTCCAACCGAAGCCTCGCCTCCTAAAATGGTGTCATCAACGAACTGTTGGTGAGAGAAGACATAGGTCTTGGATGACAGTTTTAAACCTTTCAATGCCCCTAAGCTCCTAGAGCCAGATATGAACCTTCCGAGGCATTCTACAAGAATGATAAAAATAATAGGGGATAGGGGATCCCCTTGTCTTAGACCCTTGGTGGGTTTGAAAAAGGCCGAAGGGGAACCATTGACCAAAATTGCTAGACAAGGAGTAGAGATGATTTGCTCAATGATCTTGGAGGAGTGAGAATTGAAGCCGAAGGCACCAAGAACCATGAACAAGAACTCCCAGTAAACCCGGTCATAATCCTTAGAGAGGTCAAGCTTGAGGAGAAATCCTTCCATTTTGCCTACTTCTAATGAATGAATCACTTCGTGCAACACCATGATGGAATCCACTATCTGTCTACCGGGCACAAAACCAGATTGCTATGACGCAATCAAAGGGGGAGAGCTTTAAGAATTATTGAGGTAATAAATTTGGAGATGATCTTGAAGAAGGAGTTGCATAGACTAATGGGTCTGAAGAGCTCCATCAAATCCACCCCTGTGGTCTTGGGAATTAGCACCAAAAAAGTGGCATTAAGTTCTTTGAGGAGATTTTTTGAGCCAAAGAATTCCTGCACCGCTTTGACCACATCATAATTCACCATGTCCTAGAAAAGATGAAAAAAGAACATCAGGAATCCATCAGGACTAGGGGCTTTATCACATGGAAGAGAGTCCTGGGATTTCTTGACTTCAGCCATGTATGGGATAGAACAAAAGGCTTTGTTTTGGCCTTCAATGATGAAATTAGGAATGTTGTTTAGAAGCATATCCTGATCCTCCTTTGATATCTCTAGATCTTTATACATGAGAGAAGAGAAGAAGGAAATAGCTTCCTCTGCTATGTCCTTTTCCTCCTGCAATATCTGGTCTCCCTTCTTAATTCTTCTTATTTTGTTAGCAGCTCTATGTCTCATTGTAGAAAGATGGAAGAACTGAGTGTTTTGGTCTCCTTTCCTTAAACAAATGGACCTAGATCTTTGCTTCATGAAAGTCTCCTCCTACCCTATAATGTTGTGATACTTTGATAGGATAGACTTCTCTTTAGTCAATCTAATCTCATTGTAGCCCTCTTTTTTTATTTCTTCTTGAATGAGATTTAGGTCCAAGATCGTCTTGTCTTTCACAAAGAAGATATTACCAAATTATTCCTTGTTCCACTATTTGACATTAAATTTGATGTTCTTGGGCTTTTTCACTACCCTGAACATGGCAGTACCCTTAACTTCTATATTCCACCATTCTTTAATTTTGTTTTTTAGGTTAGAATGAGAGACCCACATTTTTTCAAATCTAAAAGCAAAGCTCCTTTTCCTAGCTATCTGGTCAAGAGAAAGGGAGATTGGAGAGTGATCAGATCTGATTATGACCAAGGAAAAAAGGTTAAGAGTATAGTGATGCATCTAGTCCACAGTGATCAAGGCATCATCCAACTGGACTTGAATACACTCCCTTCCAATTCTCTTGTTGGACCAGGTGAAATTAGCACCCTGGAGATCCAGGTTTAAGAGGGCTTGGTCATTTATGAGATCCATTAAATCTTTCTTGCTTTCCAGGTCAGGGGAGATCCCACCTTGTTTTTCCCCTTATTTGAGGGTAGTATTGAAATCCCTCATGATAATCCCCTTAGAGAGATTAGAGATAGCCCTAATAGATTTGACCTTTTCCCAATAGGACCTTCTACCTTTTTTGGAGTTAGGAGCGTAAATATTCAAAATAAACTAACTATCATTGTCTTTTATTTTAGTGAATTTCATAAGGAGGGGGTTACCTTCTTCGTGAACTACTTCATCCTTGAGGTGAAAAGAGTTCCACATAGTCATCAGGCCTCTGGAAGCTCCATCAAAACTGGTAGCTTTTATTTACATAAATTTGCTAAATCTGATTCCTTCAAGCTTATCCTTCTTCATCTTGGTTTCCTGGGTTAACAAAATTTCAAGTTTGTGATCCCTTATCATATTTCTGATAATGTCCTTCTTATGTGAGCTATTGAGCCCATGAATGTTCTAGGATACGAATTTCATTTCTTATTGGAAGTTCAGAATCTTAGATGGTCTTTTGGGTCCCATCTGCTAGTTCTTGTTGGCTTCTTCTTGCCTGACCTGACTAGCTTTCTTTCTCCCCAGAGTTTTTGATTTGGCCCAAATATCATCTTTATTTCTACTTCTGGTTGCTACTGGGGAGACCGGTGAGGGATCTCTACTATTAGATTTCTTCTTCTTCTAGACCGTGGTACAATTACCCTCCTTTGATTCTTTATATTTCGTAAAGAGCTCTTCCATTTTTGTGCGCTACCTTGGAGAGGTTGAATCCATCAATTCTTCTATTTTTGAGACTTGCCTAGAGGCTAGTTTCTCAAGAAAAGGATTGGATTCTTGTGAAGGGATGCCTCTCTGCATGTTCTACTTCAAACTGGAGAACCCTTCTTCCAAAGGGGTTTCAAGGGAGTCCATGATGAAGGAGATGTGGTCTGTTCCTAGACAAGAATCACCTTCTTTAGCCAAGTCATCTTCCTTGACAATGATCTCTTTCAAAATCTCTTGTTGGATGTTGACTTCCAAGATATTTCCAATGCCATCGAAGGGAAGAAACTCCCCCCTATTCTCTAGAGTTTCTTTATGAGGGAAGAACATCTCCTCTTTTTCTATTTTTACATTTTCTGCCTTGTCTTCCTGGATTGCAGGGAGCACTGCCTCTGGTTCCTTTTTCTTCCACACCCTTTGGGTGTTGGCCTCAGTACCTTCCTGGGGTTTATTATTCTTCTCCCTTACTGGGTTTTCCAGGTCCCAGCTCGTGGTTTTTCCAAAAAAAATTTGGGTGTTCCTAGTTTTTGTTTCTTTCTCCAAGCTCTAGAACACAGGGCACGATTTGGCATAGTGTCCTACTTTCTTACAATGAAAGAAGGCGAAAGGGACACTTTCAAAGTTCATTTTCTATACACGTCTACCCAATTTGGAATGAATCTCTATGGTTTCTGGCATGTCTTGTCCTTCTTCCACCCCTATACAGATCCTTGCATTGGTGAGACGTCGCCTTTCCACCATGACCAGGTCGATCGAGAGAAGGGTTCCGAAGGATTTGGCTATTCCATCTAAAACATCTTCATACCAGAACTCCAATGGAAGTTGTGGTAGTCTTACCCACAGTGGGGCTTGGACAAAGGATTCATTAAGGTCAAGCTTGGGAGACCATTTTTGCAGCGCCAATGTCGCTTTCCCAATGGCCCAAGTTCCCGCACATAAGATTTTATCTAGGTCCTCTTTGCAGGAGAACTCAAATGACATAAAGCCCTTTGTCATGGCATTGATTTGGACTTGACCCTTCAAGTCCCACTCTTTTTTTGTGAAGACCCTACCTATATCTATATTAGGTCTCGGCCCTACAAATTTCCCAACTAGAGTATGAGCCATGGTTGCAATATTGTGATCAACCAGCTCGTCAAGAATCTCTATGGCGTATTTTCCTTTTTCCTTGTCTGATAAATCCTTAATAGTAGGGAAAGAGGACTTGCCTGCGGGTTTAACCCCAAAAAGAGTTGACCACCAATGATTGAGGACATTCTTGTCCTGATCATGTGGCTAGGTCCTCGTGACTAAGGTTAGTCTTGGAGGAATGCTTGGAATCTCTTCCCCCAGCCCCCCACCCTTTCCAGGATCTTTCTGTTTGTCACGTGGGCCCCCAACCTTTTTATCTGGATCTACAAAGTCCTATTTTGCAAGGGATCCATTGATACGGTCATCACCTGAGGTTCCCATAGCCCACAAACCAGGATTCCCGCCTGCCTTCAAATTCAAAAGACCTCCCGCTCCTATGCTCGCCATAACGTATTCCTAATACAAACTCTAATTAATATAGAAAATGTTAATTAAAGATATTATATAAATATTATTAAACATATTTTCTTATAATAAATTTGTCATCAATCATTCTCATAAAAATGATAGAATAAAGACACTTGCATATATAAACCTATCAATATAAAAATACATCCTCCTCTTACCAGTAGCCTCCTCTAAGAATACACATTCCTTCTCCATCAAATATTTGTGGATTATAGATACAAATAACTCTCCATTTTATTTGTTTAAGTCCACATTGAAGTGCCATCAAAATTATCCAACCTCAAATTATTGGGTACTATAAATTATCCTCTAAACCACTAGATTTTAAAATTAGAATTATTCAACCCAAAGGTATTATTGATCATGAACCAAAACACCAATATGAAAATCATAATTATTCAACCTCAAAATTATTAAATAATCTATATGATCACCCAAAACACCAGATTATGCATTTTATTTTCATGGATTCTTGTCGACCAAAAGCTTGGTGATGACAGAAAGTGCATTGTTGGGAGAGCGGGAGAAGCTTTGAGATCTATCACCAATTAAAAATTGAGAACTTGTAATACAATAACAAATGAATATTCTTCTAAATAAAGAACGAAGTTATCTGAACAATTGATTTTGAAAAATGAGTTAGGGTTGAAAACATAAATTAAAAATATTCAACTCAATTTAAAAAATAAGGCAGTTATAAATAAATTGTAGCTTGAGATAATAAATTAATTAATTATTGAAATTAAATGTTTTAGATGTAATAATTGGATTTTTTTAAATAGTTTTAAATAAAATTTATATTATTGTTTAAGTTGAAATAAAAAGATACAAATTTAAGTTGGCATCTTTTTGATTGAGTACTAATGATCAAGAAATATCTAATCTACCAATCTCTTTTAGAACACAATTTTAACCTCATCCCTTATTCATATATTCACATGTTAATTTAACTTTGATCTTAGGATCTTTTTAGAAGTCTTCATTGTCAGTTAGATCATATCTTATATTTTGAATATTATTTACATCTTGTTTGTCATTGAATATTTGTTAAATTAGATGTCTTAAAATCCTAGGAATGTGGTCAATTAGTTTTTTACATTTTTGACATTCAAACAACAAAAGGGAAATGAATAATCATGTAATGGTCCTAGAATAATATATATTGAGTAATGATTTGATAATGTTGGGTGAAACTCTCATTTTTCTTTTAATAATCCTTATATGTCATCACATAATTTAGATGAGTAGAAATAATATCTTTAAAGTCAATATTTAATTACATATTTAAAAAAAATTCTTTCATTTATTAGTTAGCTTCAACATATTTTTAGATGGTTGGATAACAAGTTTGAGCCCATATTTCAATTTTTAAGAGGAATTCATTCCTTTGTGTCAGGATAAACTATCCTATACCCAGAACCCAGTCCTCAGACATCCACCAGAAGAGGGAAGTATTCAACACTATATTAGATTGAACTGAGGTGAGAATAAACATACAAGGGCTCTGCTTAAATAGGCAAGAGTT
This sequence comes from Chamaecyparis obtusa, assembly GCA_027943335.1. Taxonomy (NCBI): domain Eukaryota; kingdom Viridiplantae; phylum Streptophyta; class Pinopsida; order Cupressales; family Cupressaceae; genus Chamaecyparis; species Chamaecyparis obtusa. The sequence goes on from BSBK01011829.1 coordinate 866,550, forward strand.
AGTAGAAAGAAAGGATAGGGTTGAGACAAGTGTCTCAACCAGGAGGAAATAGAGTTCTGATAGAACTCTACAATATCCTCTAGGATATGATAGAGTCCAAATTGGACTCAAAGATATCTATCTAGCTCATTTATGAGTTGACCTAAGTAAACTTAAATAAGGAGTAATTAGGTTAAACAATTTACTCCAACACCCCCCCCTTAAGTGTAACTTAGGGAGTACAACAATGTAGTAGAAAATCTTTATGGGTCCCGACAACAAGGCCATGTTAGATACCCATGTACAACTACAATGCAATCTCTCATAACCAGAGAAAAAGGAGAAAAACCTAGTGGGAGAAAACTCCTCTCCAAAAGAGAAAACAAAAATATGCTGAAAAGCAATAAAAAAGGAAGGAAGGAGGACTCTTCAAGACCCCCCAAGGACTACTTTCTTCACCCCTAACATCGGTCACAATTGAAGATACTGAGGAGATCCTAAAGGTTTGGTGAATATATTTGCAACCTGTTGCTCTGTAAGCAAATACTCCAAGGATAAAACACTCTCTTGAATGAGTTGCTGAATGAAATGCTTGTGGATTTCAACGTGTTTGGTGCATTGATGTTCCAGAGGGTTGCGAGAAATATGTATAGCACTCTGATTGTCACACCAAAGAGTAGTGGGATGATTAACTGGGAAGCCAAACTCAGTCATCAATTGTCAAAGCCAAAGAATCTCTTGACTAGCTAAAATAGCTCCTTGATATTCAGCTTCAGTTGAGGATAATGCAATAGCAGTTTGCTTTTTACAAGACCAAGCAACTGGACCAAAACCAAGGCAGAAAACAAAGCCATAGGTAGACTTTCAGTCATCAACATCACCAGCCCAATCTGAGTCAGTAAATCCCACAATCTTAGTAGCATCTAATGTGTAGTGAATGCCAAATTGTAGAGTGCCCTGAATGTACCACAGAATGCGCTTAGCTGCCTGAAAATGGCTCTCATGAGGATCTTGAGAGAACCTAGAGACTAGACTAACTGCAATGGAAATATCAGGATGACTATGTGTCAAGTACAAAAGGTTGCCAACTAATTGCCTATATAAGGTAGCATCCACTGATGGAGTAGTGTAGTTGGTAGACAACACAACACCTGATTGAAAAGGAGTAGGGGCTGCTTACAATTAGCCATTCCAAATCTTTGTAGAAAATCAAGAGCATAGTTCTGCTGGAAGATTGAAATACCTACAGAAGATTGATAAATTTTAAGACCAAGGAAATAATGCAGCAAACCAAGGTCAGTCATATCAAATTACTTCATCAAGGCTCTTTGAGTTTTCTCAATCATGGCTTGAGAACTTCATGTGAGTATCAAGTCATCCACATAAAGAACAAGAATGAGAAGATTTTCCCCACGCCATTGAATGTAAACTATAGGATCAGAATGACATCTAGTGAATCCAAAAGAAAGCAAAAAACTATCCATCTTCTCATACCAAGCTCAAGGAGCTTGCTTGAGACCATATAATGAATGTCAAAGCCTGCATACAAGTGAAGAATTATGTACAAAACCTGGTGGTTGCTCCATATAGATCTCCTCTTTAAGGTCACCATGCAAGAAGGCACTCTTCACATCCATTTGATACACTTACCACCCCTTTGATGCAGCAATAGAAAGTAAAAGATGAATGGAATCCATCTTGGCAACGGGGGAAAAGGTCTCAGAATAGTCGATACCTTCAACCTGAGAAAACCCCTTAGCCACTAGACGAGCCTTATACTTATCAACAAAACCATCAGCTACAAATTTAGTATAATACACCTATTTGCATCGAACTATCTTTCTTCCCGTAGGAAGAGGAAGCAAATCCCAAGTATGATTCTTCATCAAAGAAGAATACTCCTCATCCATTGCATTATCCCATTCGGGTATACCTGAAGCATCTGAAAACTTCTGAGGATCAGTAGAGATTGCATGACTCAAAGTAATGATACCTGAAGTTTGGGAATGAGTGCGATGAGTGGCTGTGGGATCACCTGCAAGAGGACCAGCTTCCTCAACAATTGTTCAAGCCCATAAAGCTCTACTAGGTGTAGGTGAAGGAGTAAAAGAAGATGGAGTAATTTCAACAACTAGATCAATACCATCTTCAAGAATGGTAGCTCCAGGAGCATCGACGACATCATCATCATCTGAAGGAAAGACATCCTCAGAAGAAGAAGGTGGAAGAAGAGAGAGAGAGGCTTGTGATGAAGAATCCTTCTGAGTAAAGGATTCATCAAACTAAACATCATGACAAAAATGAACCTCTTGAGTGATAGGATCAAACAACCGATATCCCTTCACATCTTCACAATAGCCAACAAATATGAATCACCGAATTTTCTTCTCCATTTCTTTGCACCGATTATTAGGAATGAATGTCCATGCATCACTACCAAATACTATGAAATAGGATACTCGGGGCTTGACATGAGACCAAGCCTCTTCGGGAGTCTTATTCAATACTGCCTTATGAGGCATATGATTCTGAATGTAATTGGCACAATTGATAGCCTCTGTCCAAAAAGTTGGAGCCATGGACCGATACTGAAGCATGCAATTGGCCATTTCCCGTAAGGTTCTATTCTTGCACTCAGCCACACTATTTTGCTGAGGAGTGTATGGCACTATATGCTGATGAAGAATACCTTGAGTATGACAGAATTCCTTGAATGCTTGATTGACATACTCCCCCACATTATCTGTGTGGATCTTCTAGAGGGAATATCCTAATTGCTTCTCCACAAATGCAAGAAAGGTCATGAAGTGTTGAAGGACCTCCTTCTTGTACTTTAAAAGGTACACCCATGTGCACCTGGAGAAATCATCAATGAAGGTGATTACATACTTGGCCCCTGAAAATGAAGGAGTTGGAAATGACATGAGGTCACTATGCACCAACTCAAGGGGAGTTGAAGCTCGTGTGGCCATACCCTTAGGAAAGGGATCTCGATGATGCTTGCCAAGAACACAACGTGAACAAACTCCATCTAAACAAGAGATTTGAGGTAGACCAATGACCAAGTTCTATGTGCTCATTTGTTGGAGATATCTGTAATTCAGGTGTCCAAACCTTTCATGCCAAAGCTTTCTTGTAGAATCTGCATGAGAAATAAGGGATGATCCCGATGAAGAATCAAATCCATCAAACCTATACAAGCGGGTTGCATGATCAACTGTGCCTGTAGCAATGACCTTTTCAGGATTTTGTATCTTTGTAATAGTCACATTAGTAGGAGAAAACTCAACAATTTTTCCATCACCATAATTGAAAATTTGATAGATGGAAATAAGATTCTGTGAATTATTAGGAACAAAAAGAACATCATCAATGCTACCATCATGCATCTTAACTGAGCCTATCCCTAGAACTCGAATCTGTGATGAGTTCCCAACTGTAATATGTGAAGTAGAACTATCAGAAAGAGAATCAAGAAGATCAATAGAATGAGTCATGTGATGTGAAGCACCGGAATCAATAATCCAACTGGAACTTATAGATGATGAAGCCTTAGCTGAGAAGGCTTGTCCTTTGCCCGATGAAGAAGAATTAGGTGCTGTAATATTGTGCCTCTTCATAGATTCTTCTAATGCTGCTAGCCTCTAAGAGTATGGTGTTTCATTATGCCTAGATTTACATCCCCGAAAAGATGTATTCTCTTGTCTCTTCTTATATTTAGAAGATGACCCTCTCGAGTTAGGAGGAGGAGAAGGAGGCTTAGACTTCTGATCATCATTCACCTTAGGCTTATAGGGAGGCCTATAAGGAGGCTTACCTCCTAGAGATGAATCTATATGTGGCTTCTTCTTATACTTACCCTTGCGTTTAGGAGATTGAGTCATTAATGCATGACTCTTAGGAAGAGCATCCATCTGAATTAACTAGGCTTTCTCCATAGTTAACCTATCACAAAAGTCCTCAAATGAGGGCATCTTATGATCGTCTCCCATAGCGTCCATAGTAGAATAGAAGGTAGAGGCAAACATTTAGAAAGGACCTCTAAGCTTAGACAAGATCAAGAAAATACACTCCTTATCTTCTTTGGCATGACCACAACCTTTGAATTGAGACAAAATTGACTTGAATTGTGAAAGGAAATCCTGAATAGAGGGAAATGCATCTAAGGAAAGAGAAGTGAGATCGGCTTCAATCTGCAAGATTTTGAATTGGTTGACCTTACCATACAACCCTGCAAGCTTATCCCATACTTCTTTTGGTGTTGTACACTCAGCAATGTGAAACAACAAGTTATCTGACACATGAAGACCAATGAGTCCTTTTGCCTCATCCATTTTGTTTCTATGAACAAACTGCTCAAATGCTTTTGTGAACTCAGGTTGGTCAGCCTGCAATAGTTGCCAAACGCCACGAGATTGCAACAATTGCATCATTTTGAGCTTCCATGTGTGATAGTTCTGTGGGGTGAACAACTCAATCCTAAGGTCCGACATGTTGTACAAGGGTACACAAAGGATAAATATGCAAGATACACCCCCCCCAAACAGATACAAACTGTGTTTACAATTCCCAAATAATGTTTTGGCCAAGTGAAAACAGAGACAACTTCTAACTTCAAGATAGTCAAAGTGACATGAAATGGTAAAATTTTCAGAAAATACCTATGTCACATTAGCATAATTCGTCAAAGTAGCTTGTCGGTGATGTCTCGGTTGCTCAAAACCGATTCCATTAGAAAAAGTTGCACCTAATAAATACAAGGTGAGAAATCTCCACAGAACACCCAAATAATATTAGCGTTGACTAAAAAAAATGTGACGCATAAAGCTCAGACTGAATGGCTGCAATATCAATCACGAAAAAATAGCGTTGATGTGGCCCATATCAGAACTAACAGTCCACACTATGCCTCGAGTGCAAGAGATGCTCGAAGACCAGATGATACACATCTTCTATCTCAGACCTGACATCTCCTATTATAAGTTGTTGTCAGCAATTGAGTGAACACAACAACTTCCTTAAATGTCGGTTAAAGAAATGAAGCCGCCTTTAGATCAGACACGCAGTGAAGTTAATGCACTTTAAGGCCACCACCCTCTATACCACCCTCTATGGATCATATCTGCAAAAAAAAATCACTCAACGAGCCTACAATTAAGGAATTCAACCTTCAAACGGGCCCAATAAAGTTCCACGTGATTGCCAACGTAGGTGCTGGTCAAACTTATGAATGGGCCAGCATACGAGCTAGTGGAGATTTGATGTATAAGGCAATCAAGCGGCTCATAAAGCCACCTATCCACCAATCACAAGCATGCAATTGAATGCATAGGTCCAAGTGCTAAAATCGATGGTTAGATGTGATTGAAGTACCTTTCCACCTACTGAAAATAAATGTGCACCTTTCACCATATAACTGATGTGCATGCTTTTAATAACCCACTTTCACTTGGTCAAAGCCATAAAAGAAATGCACATGTTTCACTTGGACAAATGGTGCGCTGGTAGCCTTTGGATCATGTGCATGCTGATAACGCGCATAGACATGTTGCAAAGGACCAATAACTCACGCGCATGCAGGCAAGGACCAGCGACCAATCTCAGTGCGCATGTTGGCTTAGCTCCAGGTGCCTGATGAAGACGTTATCCACTGGATTCGTTCCATTCCTTGGCACTTTCATGCCCCCGAAGACCCCGCACGCTCTCTTGCAGATAGAACACCACGTAGGAGTTGAAGCGGAAGGCAAATGGTCTCCTGGCTCGTTAAGCGCTTGCTGAAAAAGATAAGCTCTATGCGCGTCCTGCACGAGCTGTCAACTGTGAGCTGTGGGTCACTGGATCTTAAGTGCGCCAGTCCTCCCACTAAGAGTACCAGGCACGATCATGCACGTGCTTCTCAAAATTGCAAACCACAGCGCCTGCTGACAAGACCACGATCCAATCACCGAGCACTTTCTACAAAAGAGTGGACCAGCCTGGATCTAAAGCACGAAGGATCCGCCTACTTTGCTAGAAGAAACACAACTAACTAGGAGGTGTAATCACGCTGCTACCTTAGTAATAAATGCGAGCCACTGCTTCAATGCGTCAGCAACAAGAAGTTGCGAGGGTTGAACTTGACACCAGTGCTAGGATTCATATCATTTTCAGAAAAAACTCTGTAGATAGGGCAATAGGAGACAAATTCGTGGTTTAAGTTGGTGGAGAGAGTGGTGGAGTGGTGATGGAAAAAGTCATCAGGGCAGAGCATAAATGTTTTTCTTCGATCTAGGAAGCAATTCTAGAGGTCAATTCCTTAGAATTTCAGAAATACATCTGCTGGTCCTTCCAACGAGATCAAAATCAGAATGAACGCTCTACTTTTCTTGTGGTCGATGACTTGGACGACCTTCTCCACTCACAGACATTGCAACCATAGGCTAAATGCAACCTAGAAATTGGTCAAAACATAGATCAACCTGAACAAGGAGATAATATACTCCGACTATAGCAACTGACTATAGATAACAAACACAGATATGTAGAAAACACTGGTAAACTATAGGATAGAAGACCAGGGACTTAAAAACATTAAAAAAAATGAAAAACTCTCTAGACTAGAAAGAGCTGTAAGACTTAGGCTCCGATACTATGTTAGGATAAACTATCCTATACCCAGAACCCAGTCCTCAGACATCCATCAGAAGAGAGAAGTATTCAACACTATATTAGATTGAACTGAGGTGAGAATAAACATACAAGGGCTCTGCTTAAATAGGCAAGAGCTAGTAGAAAGAAAGGATAGGGTTGAGACAAGTGTCTCAACCGGAAGGAGGTAGAGTTATGATAGAACTCTACAATGTCCTCTAGGATATGATAGAGTCCAAATTGGACTCAAAGATATCTATCTAACTCATTTATGAGTTGACCTAAGTAAACTTAAATAAGGAGTAATTAGGTTAAACAATTTACTCCAACACTTTGTAAGTGTGTTTTCTAAGATGAGTTATTTTCTACCATTTTATGAGTTCTTGAAAATCACAAGATTTTAGGAAAAAACATATAATATGTAATTGGGAGGATCTTAGGGTTTCACTATCTATTTGAATACTAGAAAGGTAAAGCTCTTACAAAAATGAATTTAATTCAAGATTTATAAGCCTAATTCCATATTACTAACATGAATAACTATTGAAATTACATTCTTAACTATTTCTCTATGTGCAATGCTATGATATAATGTGAAAATTGATAGAAAAAAAATTACTTTTAATATTATAAATAAAATACTACACAGTGTCCATCTTTTTCCTTTTCAACTTAATGTTGGTTTTATTAGGAGAGTGCTACATTATATTATATTATATGAAATCTCCACATTCCCAAATTTATTGTATTTGTTTTACTCTTGTAATAAATTTGAACAAATACATTTTTTATGCTAAAATTTTAAATTATTAATATTAATTATTGTCTTGCTATTTTTGAAGTTGAAAAATTAGTAATGAAACAAGATATGAGAAATAAATTTTTAATACATTTTATATAATAATTTAAATCTTCTTTGATATAATTATAATTTTTTAAATATATTTTCTATATAGCTATAAATTATTGTAGTACAAAATTGAATATATTTTTATTAACTAATTAATAAAATGTTATAACTATATGTATATATAAAATATATATAATATTGTATATAATATATACTATATTAATATATGAAACTACAATTAAATATATATAACTATTCTAGCCACATATTCGTTGATATTTCTATCAGTGAGGAAAAATCCCCCCATCCCCAATCCCTAGGCACTAAAACTAAAATTTAGGTCCCTAAGACTGAAGAGAAGGATGAGCAAGGCACCATTCTTTCTCCTGTCAGGATTTGAAGAGACAGAAGACAACTCTGGAGGGGAGTATCATAGCCAAGACACTGGCAGGGGCAAAAAAGTCTGGCGAAATTTCAATATTAACACGGTTAGTATGGGTATTATTTGGGAAGCCGTTTTCCCTCAAATCCTGGAGGACAAAGATGGTAAAATTTATAAGGAAGAACTGATAGACCCAGCCTTGGTGGTTCTGAGTGACAAAGCTAGGGAGAAGGAAATGGAATTTCTCAATAACACCCAAAACAACATGCTGGACCAGTGTCGGTCATTTAAATGGCTACACCACAAAATTGAAGAAATCAAGGTTAAATTCAGGGCAATAAGGAAAAGACAACAGAGAACTCGCTCAGCTTGGAAACCAGGGTCCTGAACATAGAGACCAAAATGACAAGCTTGGAGAAAACCCTTAAGGGGGTGGCTGAGCAAAATCATAACATAATAAAAAACTCCAATAAAAATTTAAAGCTGATGATCAAAAAGATGGAGGAAAAAACAGACCCCAAGATGGAGTAGGGGATCAAGATAGAAGACACAGAGCAGACGGAAGGTCCAGGAAAAAGAACCAGGGCAAAAACCAGGAAGAACAGGGGGAAAGATGATGGCTCCCAAGTGCAAAACATCAAAGATACTGTTTAACTTATGGAGGCCCTGGAAAATAATGCAGCAGCGGCTTAACCTGTTATGGTTTTTTCCCTCTCGGCTTGGTTTTTTCTTTTCTGGTTTTTCTTGCTCGGCCCTGTGGTGGCCTGATCTTGCTACTTAGTTATGCTTTACTTAATTTGGTTTTTTTGACTATCTCAAGACTTTATTTGCTTTGGGTTTCAGGGTCCTAATAAAACCTATTTTACTTAATCAAAAACTATTCTTTAATATTTGTTTTTTATAACAAATTTGTTATCAATCTTCCTTTTGAAAAAGTCAAAATAAGTATCAGCACATGTGAAAATATTTACATAATAATCTATCAATTTAAGCAGAAATCCTCTTGTTACATGTGACAGAGCGCATATTCTTTCTCCACCAGATTGTCTTTGGTTATAGAGATATCAATTAGTGTTCCATTAACTCTATTTTATGTTTTTAAGTTTCCATGAAAGTGGTATCAAAATATCATATGGAAGACACCATGAATATTTTACAGAAATAATTTCTTCCAACTCAAAATCAAAATTCTTTATGTGAAAACACAATAGCAATTTAAAGTTATTAGATTCTATTTAGCTATCACTCAAAACTTCAGACTATATTTAAGTGAAAGCTATTCAACTCAGAATTATTGGATACTGCGAAAACAGAAGACTACCAAAATGAATATTATTCCACTCAAAACATCAGACTATACCAAAATAAAAGTGAGTCAATATTATAAATCATCACCCAAAACATCAGATTACACCAAATCAAAATTATTCAACTCAAAATCATCATCCAAAATACCAGATTATCAAGATCAAAATTATTCCACATAATATTATTTTATTGAATACTACATATCAATCACCCGAAACACCAGATTATACCATTACATTTTCATTTCATAGATTCTAATGGATCAGAATTATTCAACATAAAATTATTTTATTAGATAATCTATATCATCACCAAAACACGGCCAGATTATACCATTACATTTTGATTTTATATGTTCTAGTGGATCAAAGTTATTCAACTTATTGTATCAGATACTCTTGTATTATTATTGAAAACACCAGATTATACCATTACATTTTGATTTGATATATTCTAATGGATCAAAGTTATTCAACTTATTTTATCAGATACTCTTGTATTATTATTCAAGACACCAGATTATACCATTACATTCCGATCTCATGGATTCTGGCCGCGCGAAAGCCTGTTGACAACAGAAAGTGCATTGCTCAGAGATTGGTCGTAGCTCTGAGATTTATCCCTCACCATGGCGTCAATTTGGGGCGGAGTTGCAGGCATCAACCAGATTTCTGGATCAGCTAATACTCCTGTCACCACCTCATCCGTACATGCTTTCAGATACCTCTGAGCTTCAGTCATGTGCATCGCAATGTCGGAAACGCTCTCCTTCATCGGCAAATCAGGCAAATCTTTCACTTTCTGGACCGCAGTCTTAGTCTCAGACACCCCATCTCTCATCCACTTCACGCAATGGCTCAGAGCATCATAAACCGTCTTGCTTTTCCTCCTCTGTTCTTTCTTGATCTGCACAATATACACTGTAAACTTATGGGCTTCTACGAGAGAAGTGTCCAGTGCATGCACTGCACCATATTTCAGGATTTTAGCTGGCGGGATTTCATCAGCGCCGACACCAACAAACACAAAGAGGGCAACAACTAAGCCTACTGAAAGAGAAGTGGAAGCCATTGATCGCTGTAGAAATGCTTTCACGATATACCAACACAATGATCAAATCTTTCGTCGTTCACCTCATTTATAGAAGATGGATTCCTTTACTAATTACTCAGGCAGTTTTTCTCCCACTCAAGAATGAACACTTGTCAGATAGTGAAGAAAAGTTTTGTTAGTATTGGGAAAATGAACATGCAGGAAGCACTTGCTATAAGCCATATAAAACACAGCGCGTCCATCCCACGTCCTTATGCCCTGCAAGAATTCGATGCTGAATTAAATGTCCTGTTTACCGCCTTACCGTGTTACAAGAAACGTGAAATTTAAGCGGCGTTACGCGTTTTAGAACGGCCGTTTTTAAGATTTCTGGCTTTCCAATGCGTTACACCAAGTTTCACCAAAATATCTGGCATTTTTTAGGCTATTTTTCTCCTGATTTCTATTAATGTCCAGTACCTTATGCATGCAAATAGAGTCGGCTGGAGTGGAGTTTGATTCTCATTTATACCTTCGAGGCTCGGATGCATAATTTGCTTTGCATTTTGCTGTATTTTTGTTAAATTTTGGGCAGAAATATAAAAGTGCTTAGTTTCTGAATTCGATTGTGATTGGGTTTTTATCATCAACCTTTGGATCAACTCTGTGATCCATCATTGAAATTTTTTTTCATTTCTTGTTCTCTTTCATCCTAATGATGGATCATGAGTGTTGACCATAAAAACACAAACACAATCAAATTCAGAAACTAAGCACTATAATTCTAATGTGAAAATTTGAAATATAAAAATTATATAATTATGTTTCCATATTAAGACAAGCATAATAACCTTTAAATGAATATATATAGAGTACATTGGAAAACTATATATTTGATGATGAATTTGGAATTTTTTTATATTATTATAAATTAATTAGTATTAAATTATTATTTATTATTATATTTTAATATAATGCATGTGTATGAGAATCTTTAACTAATCAATAATGAAAATTATTTAATGATTGACAATATAGATTATTTTATAAATAAAGAGATTAGTGTACATTTAAAATTGAAATCTTGTAGTGGAAGGGTAAAAATTAAACTTACTAAAAAAATATTTAGTCAAATAAAAGAGAATAGGATAGAAAAATAAATGTTAAATATTTGCATCAATTAAAGATATAAAATAATTATAAATAAATTGTAATTCAAGTAATGAATTAATTAATTGTATAAATTAAATAATTTAGATATGACCATTAGAATTTTAGGAAGGTTTTATATGAATCTTATATCATGTTTGCAAATTGAAATGAGAGCAAAATCTTAAGTCGATACCTTTATTAAGCATTACTGACCAAGAAGTATTTGCTCCATCAAAGTCTCCTAGAGCACAATCATAGCATTTTCCCTCTTTAAAAAACAAAAACAAAAAAATCTAAGAGATATAAACCTTAAGAGATGACATCTGCACTAATACTCAAGCACCGATGCAGCTACAACAATATAGTGTTTCTTTGAATTTGAAGATGATATCAAGGAACCCACTTTCCGATAATCCTTGAGTTTTAATAATAATAATAAGATAGGTGCCATAGAATGTACAAACTAATTACAATCCATGTTAATTAATGTTTGTAATTAAAAGAAGTATTGCTCCATCGAAGTGTCCTAGAGCACCATCATAGAATTATCCCCTATAATTAATCAACACGCTAATGCTCAAGCATCAATGCAGCCACAATACTATAGTGTTGCTTTGAATTTGAACATAATGTTAAGGATCTAAAACCTACATTACCACAATCTTACATTAAAAAGTGCCACATAATGGCTAGTACTTGCCTTTAGTTTTATAATTAAGTTTAATTTAAATTTAAATTTATATGTAAAGTTATTTTTTAATTATAATAATTATAATTAAGTTTAATTTTATTTTTAATTTATATGTAAAGTGATTTTTTAATTATAAACAATTATAAAATTATTTTAATTATAGTTGTAATAATAATTTTTAAAAATTTTATAAATAATTATAAAATGAAAATTGTAATTAATTTAAATTGTAAAATAGTTTTATTTATAATTAATTTTAATATTAAATATTTAGGCTAAATTACTATTTTTCATAAAGAGTACATAATTGAAACCATAATAGCAATATTATAATGTTATTATATTAAATCTAAATTTATGTAATATATATTAAAATAAATTCAAAAAATATTCAATATTTAATAATATAACAAAAATAGCCAATATTATCCTAAAATAAACACATTAGAGTTTTGGTTATATATATATATATATATATATATATATATATATATATATATATATATATATATATATATATAATTTAAAAATATTGAAGAAAATCAATTAAAATTTCAAAATTTTAAAAAATATTCAATAATTAAATAACAATAAATAAAGCAATATAAAAGAGTAATAAAATTGAATTCATAATAAAATTGAGTAAAAATCCTAAAAAAGTGTGGTCTATAAGACTTCAAATGTATTAGCCAATCATATCATCAAAAAATATTTTTTACAATTTATAAACTTAAAAAATTTACATTTCACTATAGAATATGTGTTATTTCTAACAAAATAATAAATACACTAAATTATAATTAGTGCAAAGAATTAGTTTTAATCGCTAGTTAATGGAAGAAATCCATAAAATTATAGTGTGCACAAACTAATTACAATTTATGTCAATTAATATTTGTAACTATTGACTTGATCTATTTTCTTGCAAAATTGAACTAAGATAACAAATTGAAATCATTTTTCTTTGTAAAAATCTAGCAAGGAATTGTTAGTATTCTCAAATATCTTTGAGAAATCTATTGAATCATGCCCATTATGTTCTTCTCAATCAAATATATTGTTGGACCAATTTAGTGGTATTGAACTAAAAATCAAGGGAGAAAAAGAGTGATTTAGTGGACCTAGAATGATATATCTGATGTAGTGGGTTGATAATGTAATTATGATATGCTCTAATAAATTTTCTAGAAATGATTTTTTTAATAACCCTACTATTTCCTAAGACAATTTTAAATCAATGGAAAACATATCTTTAATTTAACTCATAATAAATTCCACAAATTTAGAAAAAGGTTGTCATAGGTTATGCCATAGTTTCTATTGAAAAGATTAGTAAGTTGTGAATATGAATATGAAAATTAAACCTCAATAAAAAAACATGACTATAGAAATGACCTAGATTAAGTCTACAATAACGAATGTGATTCAAAGTCTATGAATAGTGGACCTAGTGATTAAGACCAATCTCCATGAATGAGTGATATATGACTCGATGATGTCATGATCCAAATTGATGGAAGGGTTTTATTTTGCAAGATAATTATTATAGTGAGGATAATATAATAAGGGGATGCAAAATATCAAGAAGTAAAGTGTGAGGGTCTACTTTGCATCATTACACTTTTCTCCCACTTTGATGTACATGTGAACTACTAGGCATATGTTTATTAAATTAATACTATTAGAAGACACATTGACTAAATATTTGAACACTCACGAAGATAAATTTATTCAAGTATGCATGGTGTTCTTTAAATCTCTTCATAATGAATTCTTCGTGATAGATGTGAAAATAAAAAAAGAGCATCCAATAAGTGGATTTACACATTCAAAATGTAATATGGGAAACATGATCCTAGATGAGTTAATGCATTAACCTAGATCAATCCTTATCATATAGGACATTTGAGATGTAGATGGGCTTGGCTAATTTTCTTAAGGAAGATCTATGATTTTTGGATCCACTCTATTATTTTGTAAATGATACAGATTATTGAATGCATGTGCACTAAACTACTAGCCATGGGATGAACACAATTACTCATAAATTAGGGGTATGAGGGGCAATGACCAAGGTGAGCTTGAAACAAGTGTGAATTTGTATGAGGATATCATTTATGATAGAAAAAATACCATATTTAATAAGCTATTATAATTTTCATGCTCAAAACCTTGATATTCATTAGAGGAATGAATGTGTCTTCTATTGGGATAAAATGATTCATGTATACAATTATATTTAATCCATTTCCTAAATAATCTGAGACACAAGCATACACACAAGCTTATAAAATTACTATAATGTGTGAATTATATAGACAAGACACAAGATAATATCTTCTAGAAAAACCCTCATGAGGGAAAAAACCATCCTCCAAAAGAATCCATACTTCATTCTACTATTCATCCATAAAGATATACAAAGAACCTCTGAAACATTCATCCCTCCAATAAATTGTCATGTGTCCAAGCACGTAGATCCACACATCACATTCCATTTTTCACAAACAAAACCTTTAAAAAGGCTCAATAATGATATCCCATGAAATAACTCAGCTCGAAATACTAACATGTGTTTTCTTTTCTAGATAAAAATTCATGAAAAATACAACTAGTCGTAAAGTAAAACCAAGTGCCACAAAAAATATTATTACAATATGTTAAATACACCCAAAGGTTGAGAGGGGTGAAAATCTTAGGGTTTGCAAAAAATAACTTGGTATATCTACCATACGAACATTGACCAAGATATGTCTATGGTTGAATAGTTCGTTGGCTTCAGGAATAGTAAGTACCATAACCAATCAAGAAATAATATTATCCAAGTGTATTTTAAGTAATTGTAATAGAACCTAACTTGTTGATCCCTTGGATCTTCTAGCAATACAAACATATTGAAGTAGTTGGCGCTCTGGATGTCTAACTACTATATATCGAAGTTGTTGGATGGTAGGTACTCTTAAAAGAGCTTCATAAATATTTTATGCTCTAAATAATATTGTTGCTATAAAAAACTTGTAGGCATCTTCGTGTAGTTTTAGAGCCTCTATTCTAGCAATAAATGGTTAGTGACAGGGGATTTCAATATCCCATTTCATAGTTTAGAGAAGAAAGGGGGAGACCCTATTTCTAAGGATAGTAGGTAGGATTTGATCTATCTTATTAATTTTGTGGATCAATTAGATCTAGATTTATATGATGTCATTCACTTGGTCCAAAAAATGTAATTTCTAGGACCTTTTTCAAATTAAATTGGATTGAGTCTTGATCTTCCCTGATTGGATGATTTCCTACTCTTGTAGGCTTTTAGTTCTTTCCCATATTGGTTGTTACCATTTTCCTATTATGTTCAAAGCTAACAATGGTTTTCTTTGAAGAATTTTCCCTTTATGTTTTAGAAGATGTGGACTCTTACCCTAAACATTAAGAGTAAAATTAAAGAATGGTACAGTATAGATGTTACAGGAATAAATATGTATCATGATATTAATAAGTTGACTTCTATTAAATCTAATGTGTTGAGATAGAACAAATATTCCTTTGGTCATATCTTTAAGATAAAAGAGTCATTTGAGGAGTGTAATAGATGATATCCAAGCCCAAATTCAATGCCAAGCTGCTTCTATTGTCCTCATGAATTGGGAAATTTTGATCCTATCTAAACTTCATGATATTATTGTAAAAGAAAAAGAGTTATGGAAGCAAAGATCAAGAGCCATTTGGATCTAAAGTGGTGACCAGAATACTATATTTTCTCATATGTCTACCCTTATGCATTGTTCCTCTAATAGATTCCATTCCATCAAGTTTAATGGAAGGAATTTTGATAAAAATGAAGACATCATGAAGGAAACTACTAATTTATTCTTATATGTTCTTTCAAATAATCAAATTGTGGATCTTGATTGCCAATAGGAATTTTTAAGAGAGATCCCCTCTCTTGTATCAAGAGGTATGAACCATGCCCTTACCAGGATTCCTTCAAAGGAGGATGTTTGTATTGTAATTTTTTCTTTGATGGAAACAAAGTATTAAGTCCTAATGGATTTCCAATGTTATTCTTTCAAATATATTAGTATCTTGTGGCTAATGATATTCTTTGGATAGTTAGAGAATTCATTGCCCCAAGATCTCAAACTAAAGAGTTGAATGCTTCTTTTATTGTTCTCATTCAAAAGAAAGATAGTGATATTTCCATTTAGGAATTTTTCCTGATAAGCTTGTATAACTCTTTTTATAAGATCTTCTCAAAGATCCTTATGATTTTTCATAAGATGATCCTTCCTAATGTGGTCTCTGCTCATCAAACTAGTTTTGTTCTTGACTGCCAAATCTTGGATTCTATACTAACTATTCATGAAAAACATTCATTATTTAACTATTAACAAAGAATAATGTTTTTCAAGCCCATCTAGGGTCATACCTAGTGGCCCGTTGGATTCCCGCCTATGCCCAGAGACACAAGATTCAAACAAAGTCCAACGAATGGACTTTCTTCTGGGAACTATTTTCTCCAAGGCAGCTCACCAAGATGGAGGAACTCTTTGCTAAATACAAAGATGAAAAATAGGGCTGGTCTAAGGTTCAAAGAAAAAAGAGAACCAAAAGCAGAGACCCCTCTTTGGCTTCTCCTACAGCTACCAGGAGCAGAAACAGAGCAGACGTTGGGGCTAAAATCAAATCCCCAGGTAGAAAGAAAGCCAGTCAGATAAGGCAAGAGGAAGTCAATAGGAATATTGCGGATGGAACCCAGAAAACCATCCTGGCTGCCTGCACCCCCCAAAGTGGAAGTTGCAAACATGCAGGAACAGGTTAAAGAGGAAAACCCCAAAACAATGTAGGACTACTCGGGCCACCTGTCAGTTGATCTCACTATTAGTGAGGAAAAAAACCCCTCCTCCTCAGTCCCCTACTAGCACCGATATTAAGAATCATGACCCTGTTTCTAAAGACCACAATGACGAACAGGGTACTAATCAGTCACCTATAAGGTTAGATGAAACTGAAAATGCCTCTGGGGGGAATATAACAGTCAGGATACCGGGAAAGGCAAAAAGGTCTGGAGAAATTTTCAACATCAATACTGTGCGAATGGGAATAATTAGGGAGGTCGTTTACCCATAGATTTTTTAGGACAGTGAAGGAAAAGTCCACAAGGAAGAGCTGATAGATCTAGCAATGGTGGTTCTAAGTGATAAAGCCAGGGAAATGGATATAGACTTCCTCAACAACACCAAGAACAACATGCTGGATCAGTTTAGATCTTTGAAATGGCTCTACCGTGAAATTAAGGACCTCAAAGAAAAAATTCAGAGCTCGGACAACAAGCAACACACCACAGAGAGAAAGCTAAGCCTAAAAACTAGGGTCCAACACCTGGAATCCAAAATGATAAGCCTAGAAAATACCCTAAAGGGAATAGCCGAGAAAAACTTCAATATCTGCAAAACATCCAATGAGAACTTGAAGTTGTTAATCAAAAAAATGGAATAAAAAATGGAAACGACAACTGATCGGAGGACTAGGGAGGATGAGAAGGAGCCCACTAAAGGACTAGGAAAAAGAACTAGGGCAAGAATCAGGAAAAATAGGGAGAAAATCGATCCCCAAGGATCCCAAGTTTAGAATGTGAAAGATATTGTTGACCTGATGGAGGCCCCCAAAAGCAATGCGGTTGTCATGCTTAGGAGCTTGGCATAACTAGCTCTGGTTCCTTTCTTTTTTTCCCTATTTTGATTATTTCTTTGTCTTTTCTTGCTTGGCCCTGTCATGGCCTGTTCCTTGGTTTTCTGAAATGTTAAACTCTATTATTTTTTCATGCTTATCATTTTTAATTTACTCTGCTATGGGTTTTAGGAACGCTATAAAACATATTTTACTTAATCAAAAACAAAGAAGAAGGTTTTTACTTAAGATGGTTCTTCTTAAGGCCTGTGACTAGATTAATTGGAATTTATTTTGAGAGTCCTTTCTACCTTTATCTTTATTTATAATTTTATTTGGCTGATTTCTTAATTTGTTTCTACTGCATGGTTCTCTATCATTGTTAATGGATCTCATAAGTTATTTTTTTAACTAGTTATAAGGGTATTAGGTAGGGGAAAACCATTTTACCTCTTATTTTTATCTTCACAGTAGATGCATTGGGAAGAAATATTTAGAAGGAAGCAAGATTGAGTAGACTCAAAGGCCTTACCCCCTCTTCATCAATGTGAGTTTATTCTTATCAATAATTTGTTGATGATACCATTCTATTGGGGGATGGTTCTATATCTATAAGAGAAGAATATCAAGAGAATTCTTAATAAATATGGACTTTCTTATATTCAAAAGAATACTCAACCTAAAATTTATATTTTAATTATTAATACTCATAAAATAAGGTAGACTATAATTTTTACCAGTCTTGGATGTCGTATTGTGGAAATTCCTGCCACATACCTTGGCTTTCCACTTTTCTCAAATTATTTTCTAGATTCATTTTGATTAAGTCTTATTAATAGACTTTAGTCCAAACAAGAAGTCTAGGAAGTTTCTATTATTAATCCAAGTAGGTAAATTATATCTAATTAAGACTTCTCTACGCAATTTAACAGTCTATGCTATGAGCCTCTTTCATGTTCCAAAGAAATTTATTATAAATATGGAATAGATTTAGAGAAATTTTCTATAGACTAGATCGGAATAAAAGATAGATTGTTGGAATTTGATGAAGGTGTTGGAGGGATTGTTTTCATTGGATGAATGTTAGGGTGTTATCATTTCTGGAAAAAAAGTCTTTTAGGATAAATAAATTCATTAGACAATGGTAAAGATGACTGCATAAGGAATTCTGTAAGTATCTAGTGTACTGGTGATTAGACAGTCAGTCACGGTAAATGTATTGCATGGTAATGATCTAGATAGATTTGGTGGTACGATTGGAAAGGTAGAATCTACATAGTCATATTAGCCTATTGCTATGATTGTGTAAGAAGATTTGAAGAACATATGAAGATTTGGAAGAGACACCAAGGTTATTGGCTAGAACAACCAACTGGTTTGTCAAGGTGATGAAATCGAGGTAGAGGTTGGATTAAAGTTAATAATCATTTTATTTTTTAATTTAATTATTGAGAGATGACCTTGAGGATCTCAATTTCCTATGTTGGCATGATCGCAGCTTATGAAATTTGGAGGCCAACATCAGTAACACATTTTAGGGTTATTCCACTGACCTAAAAGTGTATATATGAGATGAAATAAAAGGGAAAATATGATGGTTAGATGGTATGATGATTGTGATCATTGAGGGTGAGGTGTGTATGATCAAAATAGTGATTTGAGTAGGTTTGAATTGGATCTATCAAGTAGAGTGTACTACTTTCAGATCATTGTTATTGAGTTCATTCTCAAAGAAAGTTCTAATAGGCTTGTGGTCAAAACCCTCTATTAAGCTTACTCCTAACAGGGTATATAAAATCCTAACAAGTCCAAAGTTTAATCTCTCTAACTAGGTGACTCTCAAAAGGAATTACAAATCCTATAGTAGGTTAGTTCCTAATAGGACTTTGTAATAGCTTCTAACCAGGATAAAGATACTCTTAACTGGGTATACCCTTAGTAGGGTGTTGTAAATATCATAATAGGGTAGATCTTATTGGTGCACTAGTGAGATTATTGGATGTTCATTCCCCCTATGGATTTTCCCTCTAACAAGGGTTTCCAAGAAAAAATATTGGTATTTTTGTGTTGAATGATTTTCGATGTTTTATGTGTTATGCTTCTATGTTATATTTACTTTTGCATGTTGGTTAATCTAAAAGGTTGGTAAAAGATTTTATAAATCTATCATTGCACTAATTCACCCCCCTCTTAGTGCCTTATAACATTAACAATTGGTATCGGAGTTATGTACCCTTGAAGAAGCCTAACAACCTGGGGAAGATCCTTAAGGTAGACATGAAGGGTTTGAGATTTCAAAGGCAACTTGTAGAGGATGAAGAAGTCATTAAAAAGATGAAGGATCAACTCAACCAATCAAGACATAAGGGAGAAGAATGTTGAACAATTGAATGAGAGACAAGATCTTATTGAAAAAGTATCTAAAGGTAGTGGATCTAAGGAATCACAAGAAGATTTGGAAGAATTGTCTGAGGAGAATGTGCAACTTCATAAATACAAGAAGAACATCAAAAGAGAGTTAGAAGATTTGTTGATCAGAATGGGTGAAGAAATGGAAGTAAGAAAGGTAGCAGAAGAAGAAAGGAAATTTACAAAGGAAGTCCTAAAAGCCAAGGTGGATCAACTCTTCAAATTTGAACAAGAATTTTGTGCATTGCATGCACAACTACATGATACAAATGAAGAGAATGAAGAAGCCATAAGAGAGAATGAAAAATATGAGTAAATAAAAATGAGCAACTAAAATGTGAGTTGAAGGATGCAAATGATTTACTCAATAAATTAAATGAAATTTTTGCAAATCTTGATGAACAACTGAAGAATCGGAGAATGCATGGAGAGTGATATGGATTATGCTACACAAGTTATGAGGTTGGTAAATTTCCAAGTACCAAGAAGGTCATACAAGATGAAAAATATGCACCTAAGGTGACTCAAAGGAAATATGGTAAGAAATCCTACATACTAGTTTGTTTTAATTTTTATAAGGTTGGACATACTACTAATGTATGCAAGAGTATCAAATCTAGTGTTCCAAGTTTTAGATCTAATTCTAGACCATGAACTTTTCATGGTTATTATTACAATTGCAACAAATATGGTCATAGAGCTAATGGTTGTAGGACAAGAGTGAACAATCAATGGTCCCTAGTTAACTGGCATAGTCCTTATATCTGAATGAGAATCGGTGGGATGTTACATGCTCAATTTTTCATAATTATGGTCACATGGAGATTAACTCTAGATTGAGGACCAATAAAGGCAATGCTTGAGACCTTGGAGATCAATTGGAATGACATGTTTTCACTATCACAAGATAGGACATGTTGAAAGGTTTTATAGAGAAAAGAAAAATAAGGTAAACCAACTAGTTAATCAGTTTGACAAGAAAAAAGGAATGTAGACTGTGAGTTTTGAAGAGACCAGAAGGAGTATGAATCAAATCTGGATGAAAAAGAGAAAAGGAAAATTATCGGAAGGATCCGCATCTCCATCGAGTGTGGATAATTCATCATCAAAATAAGTCATCTTTGACTTAAGGGGATAAAGCATTGTTGAATCCAATGAAGAACCCCTAGATGCATGCATAGTAAGTTATATTTTCATATTCAGATGCATATGGTTGTTTTGAAGTATGTTATGAAGTTTTGTTTAAATGCATGAAGATGTGGATGACCGCTAACAAGATTTGTGAAGGATTATGCTATTTTCTTCCTACTGGTGGCATATTTAATGCTTAAGTGTAGTGGAAGGTAAAGGGCGATTTTAGATATTATTTTGCACCTACACATTGAAGTGCTATAGCTAGGAGTGACAAAAGAGAAGTTAGAGTACATTGATAGAGATTGAAGCAATTGCAGAAGGTGTTGAAGTGAATTAGGTCAAGAAACTTGTGAGATTTTGCATAGGTTGAGCTATTTGTTAACTCAAAAAGGTATTTATTGGGATATCTAAGCTTAAAATGCATTATTTTCAATATGGATACTCCTATTATTTTTGAGATCACAGAGAACATAGGCCAATGCTCAAAACACATCCCAACAAATCAATGGAAAATGATCCAAAGGGTGCCATAACTAGCGTTCCCTATAGTGTAATATATATCAATGATGATAGATCATACATTCATTGTATGATAAAATACCTAGAAGAAAATCATATACAATCACTTTACAAAGATTTGTGCAAAGATTCAGTGTTGAAGGATGAGTATAAAGTGATCCAGCTAAGGGTTTTGAGGATGCAGTTCACTTTCCTTTAGACTTTGAAGAAGAATAGATTAGATATGTGCTCAGTAGTCTGAATGAAAATTTGATATGGTTGGATCAACCCTTAAAATTAAAAGTAAATCCATTCATGCAATAATAGGTTGTTGTGCTACTAGAGAGATACCACAACTTAGATCTATTCTGCAAGATGTAGTCACAGACTGACCAAGTCTAAATGGGATAAGTATGGAGTGACTATAAATGATATCCCAGATTAGGTAGTTAGGTTTACATCCATGGTGGTTGGATATAATGTATTCTACTCTACAAGAATCAACAATATGCCTACTATAGTTATTCATAGTGCATATAAGATGGTGAAGGAGAATGCAACATATTATTTGTGTGCTATGATGAGAGACCAGTTCTTTCTGAACATGGAGAAGATAAATAAAGAAAAAAGGAGAGTGTTTATTGCTTGTAGGTTTTTTTTTCTACTTTCAAAATTTCTTTCCTGGTATTGGACCAATTAATTGGGTAGATGGTACACCAGTGGTAGTCCAAATGGAGAATTGTGCTAAGATGCTTGGAAATCAATTTTCTGAGAAATTTTGGGGATATTTTAATAATTTCTAGAAGAGAATGCATGAAAGAGAAATAATTCCAACACATGTTGGAAAGTATAAGGGGGTAAGTGCGCCAAGATGGTGTTTAAAAAGGGGGGTATAAGTGGCCACTTTTTTTTGAAATCATGTAAACCTGAACTTGGAAGAGAAATTTGATTGTTATGAACTCAATTAGAATATGTGAGAAGAACAAGAATTGTAGTAATTTGAATCTAGTTTCCAAATTACTAAAGTTTTTTAAATATGGAGAAGATTAAGAGGGTCGAATCCATTGCGCACGAAAAATTGATTCTGATTTTTTCAAAAAAAATATAACTGTAATGCCCCTCCCATAGTCTGATTTTCTATATGTTATGGTTATTTTAGGATGATGAATTATGTTAGGATACCATTGATGCTTATGGTTTTACTAACCCCATACTTCCATGTGTATGGTTGGCGTGTATGTTTTATATTTCTATTTTATGTTCCTGATGTGGTTGAGGGACAAAGTCATAGTTACTTGCTTGCAAGATCCACATGATCAACCGATCCCCACCATTGCGTGTTTATATTTATACATGTATGCACATGCGTGTCTTTTATGCAAGTTTGCAGGTACCGGACATCAACTTCCCTGAATTGCCAGGATGAGTGTGCCCTATCACAAAATATCAATAATAAGAGAGGGGAGATAACATACAAATCCAAATCCCAACCAAAGCCATTGTTTGTCCTAAATATTGGGCAAGTATCTGTTTCTACCCATCAGAATTCGTCAAAGTGACGTGAATTTGTGAGCCCTTCCTTTGTGTTTGTTTGATATGGAGTTAGTTTATTTTCGTGTTTTGTGAGTCAAGTGGATTTGCTTGTGTGGATTGTTTGATTTAAATAATTAAATTAATATTAATTGTAAAATTAGAATGATTATATTTTATGAATGTGAAAATATTAGATATAGAGAATATTTAATTATTAAGGTTAATTAAATACCTTTGTTAATTAAAAGATTAAATTTGGAATAAAAGGGTTTAATTAATTATTAAATCCAAAAATAAAATTTAAGGCATAGTTGATTTATTTAATATTTAATTTATTAGTTTGCATATTTAATTACGTGTTAAAGTATTTATTGAAATTAATTAAATAATTATATGCAATTTGAGTTACACATTCGGTTAAAGTGAAAATTGAATTAGAATTTAAAGTTAAAAGTTGAGTTAGAAATTATAATTAAAAAAGTACATTATTTTATTATCGAGTTATTTTATCGTGCAAAGTGAATTGATAGAGATTAGGTAGAGAGAGTTGAGTTTTGTTTTAGGGTTTGCATGTTTTAGAAACCCTAGGAGGAATAAGTCTTCTTTATGAGGGTTTCTTGGTATTATTTTCAATTACGTCTATCAGGTTTTGGAGGAGCTTTCATGGATGAATTTGGAAGATTTTTGGAAAGCTTACATTTTTTTAGGCATTGTTAGAAGATTGTTAGAAAACTTGGATTTTGAAGGGTGAATTAGATCTTTCTTGGTTTCCAATTTTCAGGCATTGTTTGAGGTAGGGTTTGAAACCTTCTTTCTATCAAATTCTTTCTTTTAAAAGATTGTTGCTTCGTGTCTGGAATTGTATGTGCATGAAATTGGAATTAGGTTTCTATATTAAATTAATTTTATTTTTGTGAAATTTTGGATTAGTTGATGTTAAATTTGATCTCGTATTCTATTTGGTGGTTTGAAAACCCAAGATGAAATTTTAAGAAATTTTGTGAATTTCTCAATTAGGGTATTTACCTAGAAAAGATTAATATTTTGTTCTCAATATGTTTTGTATAGAAAATTAAATTTGAAATTGCATGTGAAATCATATTCAAAAGAAATTAGTTTTGCCTGAAACCCTTGTTTTCCATTAAAGAAATCAATTGAGAAAATATATGTGTTTAAAAAAAAGGTTTTTGTTATTTGCATTTATTATTACTATTATTTATTATTTTTCAGATTTAAAAATTTATTTAAAAATAATTATTATTATTATTATTTTATTATTTATTAATTTTTGGATTTGAAAAAAAGAAAAAAGTTATTTTATTATTTTTTATTAATGTTTTCATTTATATTTATATTTAGAAAATAAATAATATTATTTTATACATGATGTTTTGATATGTATGGAAATTTTAGTTAAATACTTATTTAAAAAGTATATATGCATGAGATTTTAGTTTAAATATATAGATATGTGTGAGACATTTATATGAATGCTTTTGTAGTCAAATGGACTTTAGTCAACAAGATGATTTTTTTAGTCGATTGAAATTTATAATTATATATGTTTATTTGCATGGTGATACAAACATGCAAATATAGTTGAACTAGTTATGTTTTAGAATTAATTGGATTTCTTTAAGGGAATCATGTTTTCTTGTAAGTGTTTGAAGTTTTGATTTGAAAGATTTTTGTTGGACCTTGTTATATATCCTTATTGATTATTGGGGGTTTTAAGTTGACTTGGGTGTTGGTTGACCAAATGTTTGGGGGTTGTCTTCTATGGTTTTATATGTATTCGTGTGTTACGAATTATGATGTTATATTATTTCAATCATTTCTACCCAACCTTGTTGAGACCTAAGATCATGTTATTGCATGTGGACTCTTGGAGAGAGTGGTTATGGGATTTTGGTTTGAGAACCAGTGTGTGACCCTGATATCTTTTGCGAACTAGAATTTGATCAGTATATTTTTATGAGGCTTATTTGATTATTGGTGACTTGTGAGCCTAGGGGAGGTTAAATAGGTGCATCTTAAGGGAGTGGCTTACAATAGGGGTCTGGGACCCAAAATGGTCAGTACTTGGGTAACCTATTGTAAGTTTATTAATAAGTGATAACATAATAATTAAAAATTTTAGAACTCATTTAAAAGATAATTTAGAGATTATGCCTCGCCTATGCCTTGAGCACTTGTTTAGGCTAAGGATGGGAATGAGATGATACCTAGAGAGTAGGTATGATTATAATTCATCATGTTCTTAAGAGGGTATTCTAGCTCTGCATGGGTCGTATTGAGGGTTTGGGGTCCAGAGTGGCCAGTCTAGAGTAACTTAATGCTTGAGGGTCTGGGGTCCAGTGTGACCAGTCCAGAGTAACCCAAGTAGATGACCATGTGATGACACTCCCATAGTATGTATCCTAAGTATTGTTCATAGTTTTCTGCATTTTCCTCTCATGGTGGTGTATCTTTGTTATTCAATTATTACCTTGTGGTCTATTTTGTGTTATTTAGTGATTTGTATTTGTTCAATATTCTAGTATTTGGTGTTTTGGTAAGTGTTGGTATTTTGATATTTATTATATTTTCTTTATCTTTAGTTGGTGGTACCTTTTGAGCTAGAAAGCCTTTAGAAAATTTTCTTAGTTGTTTTGATTGAGTTTGTTATCCAAGTGGGGTTCTATGTTATCTCCTCAACATGGTGGGAGTGGACCTTTGGTTCCACGAGGTCGGGTGGTAGTGTTTTCTTTTACTATTTGAGATTCTCATGTTCCTGTAGTGGTGTTGGAGGATGCTTGCTGATGTTACCTTCTTCTGATTCTTTATTGGAGGCTTGTTCATATCTATCTTGTGATGTTTGTAACTATATCTTGTATCATTCCTTCAAAAATGATTCCTTTTAGATATTGTATTATATTTTTTATTTAATTTTTGTAACATACCCTATGACTTACATAGTGGATGTTGTATCATTATGTATACCTTATTGTATTGGATGTATTTGTTATTCATTTGTATATGAGATAATTATAATTATTCTTAATTTAAATATTTAATTGGTAATTTATGAAATTCTACATCATGGGACCCTCGAGGACTGTTAACTATATTTGAGTTGTACTTATGTACTTATTTATATCTTATGGCTATGTTGCTTCCGCATTGTTATCATCATTGTTTGTAAACACTTAAGAAAAAAATTATTGTTCTATAAACTTAATGACATGTTTTAGGTTAAATTCTCTTGGGTTCCCTAGCGGGGCATTACATGTCTGTCATGTGCATCAAAAAAGATACAGTTATATTTAGTATTTTGAAAAACCCTTTTGTAGAAACATAGATAAGGGTGATAGCTAGAACTTTTATACTTTTTTATGATTTTTTGAAGTAGGCACATCTTGAAAATTAGGTGTCTATTCATGTGCTAAAAATAACTTACATAACAGTAATTGAAAATGTAAAATTTCTTTCTCAAAAGTGCATAGAATCAAGTGTAGAACAATAATATGTAATTTTAAAAAAATTTGGTCAAGGATATCAAAAGTTATTAAGAAAATGGAACACATATGTATTTGATAAAAATGGAGACATTGATAAAAAAATTTAACTTTACTATAGTAATGTTGTCCAAAAATAGAAA
Organism: Chamaecyparis obtusa; assembly: GCA_027943335.1. Lineage (NCBI taxonomy): Eukaryota > Viridiplantae > Streptophyta > Pinopsida > Cupressales > Cupressaceae > Chamaecyparis > Chamaecyparis obtusa. The sequence continues at coordinate 893,449 of BSBK01011829.1, forward strand.
AAAATATATTTTTAGAAAGCTTAGAAGACGTGTGAAATTATGGTGGTAATTTTACAAATACCCACTTGATGATGTGTTAACATGATGATGAAGAAGTTGACAAACCTGTTTTAAAGAGAAAAATACATGAAAAAGGAGGGAAATAGAGGGAAATAAAGCTCCCAAGCCTCAACCTTGTTATCTAAACCTATTAATTAGCCTTTTCCTTGACTTATTCATTTATCAAACCTAAGTCTGATTGGGTTACTTGTATTTAAAGTAAGTTAATCATGCTAGGGGTATTTTGTTGTTTTTTGAGTGGGTGGCCACCTTTTTGCACACTATCTTGGTGCACTTACCCAAGGATGATATATATTTTATGGTTGATACAGATTCATGTAAAATGAAGGTAGTATTCCCTAGGACTTCATGGGATTTACATATGGGTTACAAGCTAGAAGGTGATTTATCTATTGCTTGTGTTGATGAGCTATCAAAGTAGCCTATTGATCCTAATGCTAAGAGATTTAGAACTTACAGGGACAAGTATCTTGAAGTTGTTGATACACTTAATGCTCTAGTCATTGAAAATAAAGTAAGAAAAGAGGTAGAGAAATTATTTCTACCAAAATGTTTCACTCATGAAGCTATAGATAAAGTAAGATAAAAATATGAAGCTGGGAAAGTTAACACCTCAGCTATTGCTACTGAAGAAGGAGATGTAGAAGTCATTTCTTCTACAACCCGTAGAGACTTGACCAGTAGACAAACAAGAAGCAAAATAATTAAGGAGGAACCCTCTTCTCCTGCCAAGACTCTTGTGAAGAAATCAATAAAGAAAACACAACCTAAGCGTACAAAAGCTAAGGAAGCTACTGCAACAAAGGTTGGTGGCAAAAAGAAGAAATAAAATAAAAAGGGTACAAAGAATTGCAAGAGGAATTTGAAGGAACATAATCAGAACAAGAGAAAAAATAGCTTAAGGATACGGGTAAGAAGTCAAAAGTGGTTAGTGCCCCTACCAAAAAATCTATTAAGCTAGACTTTAGTAAGTTTGTCTCTATTGATAAAATCATTGATGAAGTTAAAAGGTGGGGTATACTTGCTGGTATTAAAAATAATTATGACAATTTTAGTTAAGAAGATCAAAGGAAAGTGGAAAATGTTGTTGTAGGAAGTATGAATAAGTTCACTTAGGTCCTTATGCAATTGCAAGATCACATTCCTTCTTCTTTATATGGTAAAATTGAAGCTATATGGAAGGGAGTATTAAAGAAAGACAAAAAAACTAATGTAGTATATCTTAATGTATTTAAAGAATGCACTAATTACATAGGAGATAAAGGAAAGATTAGATAAGGCTAGACTTGCATTTAAGATAAAGATAAGAGTTACAAGACTATTGATTGGAGATTCTCAATTAGTACAAGATGAAACTGAGATCATCTTGAAGAAGAAATTAGGTCTTGTAGAGGAGAAGAGGGATGAAGTGGAAAGTGAACATGATAAAGAAGAAGAGAGTGAGGAAGAAGATGTGATTACACTTATAGATGAAGAGTGGACCATAAATGGTGTGAAGGTCACACTTGATAACAATATTTGGGATGAGCCCAAGGATAACGTGGACACCAAAGATGATGTATTGGTCATGACTATTCTTGAAGATCAAAAGAATACCAAAGAGAAACCAAAGGAAGCTCCAAAAGACACTTGAGAAAAATAAGAAAAGGATATAGATGACAGAGGAACCGATCAGAATATGACCAAAGTTACATCAAATGAACAACAAGAGGTGCCAATGATTGAGGACACATGTTAAAATGATGAAGAAAAAGATACACATCAGGAGGAGACTACAAAAAAAGAGACAAAAAAGGTAACCACTAGCCAGTCTATGTCTTCAAGTATTATTGGAATGGATGAAGATATTATTTCTATTAAAGGGAAAATTGATATAAGTTCTATGATCCCAAAAGAATTAATGGACACTTCCAATGTAATTAAGTCCAAAGCAAAGAAGGAGAAACTAAAGCAAGAGGCACAAATAATACTGAATGCCAGAGACATTTTTCTGACTTAGTGCCTAATGTAAATTTTGACAAGAAGGCCACACTAATTGAATAGTTGGGACAGTTGGTTACAACTATTGGTGAGAAAATGAAAACCTCAGAGGTGCTGCAACTATGAGGGAAGAAAGAGATTATGAAAAGAAGAGAATTGAGAAATTGTTTTAGTCTATTGAATGTAAAAAGAAAAACCTGACAACATAAATGAATAAGGTGAAAGATTTGTTAACTGAAGGAGGTAATATTCTCGCCTCTACATCAGATTTTTCATAATTTTTGAAGGATCTAGATAGGAAGAGATGTGAATCTCAACATAAGCTAAGACATTTGACATCAAATTTTGATCCTATCAATGCTTCTAATACAATTTTTGGAGCCCAAGTTAGTGAAATAAATCATAAGCTTAAGGATTATAGTGATGATAAAGAAAAGAAGAATTCTAACTTGATGGAGTTGCAAAATTTATTGATCCCTAATGTGGAAATCTTACAACAAGGAGTGAAGGATGCTCAACTAGTTTTAGCTACCCTTGATATGTGCATGGTAGATGGTTTGGAAGAACTTGCACATCAACTGCATGTGCATATATTGTTCATGGATAACCTTCAGAAGATTTGGGTTGATGATTTCTAGGTTTTGAAGAAAAATTTCATTAATATATTCAGTAGATTGTAAACTTGTATATGCTACTCCATACTTAATAATGTTTTACTTTTTGCATATCATTGTATACCTTTGTCATTGTTGTCAAAGGGGGAGGAGTATAGGATGAAAAATAGCTAAGTATTTGTGAAGGGGGAGGAGTATAGTTATGAGAGTTAGAGTTATGATTGTATTCTCTAAAACTTTTTATGTTGAATGTTGGTTACATTTATGCATGGCTAGACACTTAGCATTTTTTTTCCTCTAAGTATTTCCATTACTGCCAAAGGGGGGGATTTTTTGCATTTGATGAAGGTGTTGGAGAGATTGATTTCATGGGATAAATTTTCCCTAGGTGTTTTCATTGTCAAAAACAAAGTCTTTTACAATGATTGAATTCATTAGACTGGTGGTAAAGATGATTGCATAAGGAAATATCTAAGCATCTAGTGTACCAATGATTACATAGTCAGTCATAGTAAATGCATTGCATAGTCATGATCTAGATAGATCTGGTAGTGCAATTGGAAAGGTTGAATCTAAAAATTCATATTAGCCTACTTCTATGATTGTGTAAGTAGATTCAAAGTAAATATAAATATTTAGAGGAAACACCAAGGTTATTAGCTAGAATAGCCAACCAATTTGACAAGGTGATAAAATCAAGGTCGCAATTGGATTAAAGTTAATAATTTTATTATTATTAAGAGATGACCATGGGGATCACAATTTCCTATGTTGGCATGATCACTTACAAAATTTGGATGGATTTTGGAGGCCGGCATCAGGTACACATTTTAGGATTATTCCACCAACCTAAAAGTGTATATATGAGATAAAATTGAATGGAAAACATGATGGTTAGATGTTGTGATGATTGTGTTCATTTAAGGATAAGTGTGTATGATTAGAACATTGATTTTAGTAGGGATTAAGTGGATCTATCAGGAAGAGTGTGCTACATTCAAACCATTCTTATTGAGTTCATTCTCAAGGAATTTTCTAATAGGCTTGCAGTCAAAATCCTCTAACAAGGTTACTCCTAATAGGGTATGCAAGATGATAACAAGTCTAAATTTTAATCCCTCTAAACAGGTGACTCTCAGAAGGAGTTATAAATCCCCTAAAAGGGCTTTGTAATAGCTTCTAACTGGGGTATAGAAATACCCTTTGAAAGGTATTGTAATGCTTGTAATATGGTAGATCTTATTGGTGCACTAGTGAGATTAGTGGGTGATAACTCCCACCATGGCTTTTCCCTCGTAAAAATATTGGTGTTTCATGTTTAGTTCTTGTAGATGTTTTATGTGTTATGCTTCTATGTTATATATACTTTTTCATTTTGGTTAATCTACAAGTTTGGTCAAAGATTTTATAAATATTTGGTTAAAATGATTCACCCTGCCCCCCTCTCAGTGCCTTATAACATTAACATAGATTGCATCTTGTGACCTAGGACGAAGTATATCTACTCAATAAATTTGGGGGCTTGGCCATTCAGAAGATTAAGGAGTTTAATTAAACTCTTCTTACCAAAAATATTTGTAAAATCACGAGGAAAAGGAATGAGTTAAATAATATTGTTAACACTAAATAACTTTATTCTTATGATCATTTTTCATATTTTTTGGCTGATAACGGACCTAATCCTTCCTTCTCGGCTTTGTGGAACTTCATTTCCATTTTTATATCCATTATTGTTTGGTGTTTTAGATGGTCTCTAGGAGATAGACATAACATCTTCTTTAGGAAAAATAGTGGATTAAATATTATCCCCTCTCCCTCTCTCATTGGGTTGACCAATTTGAGAATCACTATATAACAAAGTTTGGCTATTGGGTTGTTGATTATAGTCATAATTTGAAATGGATGGACCTGATATATTTGGGGCCTTCTCTATATCCCATCTAGAATATTTTTCCTAAGATTTATTCCAATTAGATTAGATTGAATGATCCACTATTTCAACTAGCTAGAGTGAAAATGGTGCTTTCTTCGTCTCTAATGCCTTCAAGTTGCAACAAATGTTTTTTTCCTCTAACCCTTTTGGGTTGTGCTTTGGAACCCTAATCTAATTCTCAAATTTAACATTTTATTCTACCCACAATCTCAAAATAAAATTGTCACTTTGTTAGAGAGGTTTTTCCATCCCTAATAGGTATCTTTTATGCAAAGAGACAATTGCAGACTCCTTCCATATCCTCTTTAGTCGCTCTTATACTTGTGATATTTGGGCCCATTTTTTAATCTCTTGTCTATTTCTTGGATCATTCCTTCTTTATTCTTAGATCATTGAATTTAGTCAGTTCCTCTTTCTTGAAACTCTTCTCTCTTCCTATTATGGTCACTCATCATTCCCCATTTACCTCACGGTGTTTGGAAAGATAGGAACAATCAAATCTTTCGGGATGTTGCCTATCCCTTTGATGCCTTGGCCATCAAAATATAGGTGTTTATTAAGCAGAATTGTTTGGTGGATTGTTAAAAAAGCATGACAACCATTCCTAGAATTTTTTATTCTTATTATGAGCTCCATCTGGCTCATAGTTGGAAGCTCCAATGGTATATTTCTATTCCTATTCATAAATCAAATAAGACTAGAGGTCAAATTGTTTGGAAATCACCTCCGAAAGGGTGGATTAATATTAATATTGATGGGGAAGGTAAGGGTAATCCTAGGTCTATTGGCTATAGGGGAGTTGACATGATCATATTGGCTAGGTAAAAGTACAAAACACTGTCGCAGTAGACAAAAAACTAAGGGGGTTCGGCCGGAACTATGTGGCGCCCACTAGGCACCATGTGGCATCTATGTGGAAGGATCCAGAGGGGTCCAGCCAGAAGGGGTCTGGCCCAAAGGGTTCTGGCCGGACCCCCAAAATCTATAAAAGCAAAAAATCTTGCCACTCGGGGCTCATTTGGTTTTAGCAGCATTTGGATTTGGAGAGAGCTAGCGGGTGGTTTGGCCGGAATAGGTAGGCATTTTTAAATTTTTTTAATTTCAATTTTTTTTAATGTTTTTTTAAAGTTGTTTTTTTAATTTAATATTAAATTATTGTAATTTAATTAAAAATGTTTATTTAGTAGTTGTGTTAGTTAATAAAATGTGTTAGTTATTTAATTAATTTAATTTTGTTAGATATGTTTTAAAATGTTTCAATTTAATTTTGTTAGATATGTTAGATATGTTTTTAAACATGAAACTAGAAGATGAAGCAACTTAAACACTAACAGTAGAAACTAACATAAAATTTCTCTCTTTGACCAATTAAGACCTAACATGAAATTAACAAGACGTAATAGGACCTTTTAAGATCTAATAAAACCTAATAAGACCCTTAACATCTAATAGGACTCTTAACATGATTAATATTTCCTATTAAACTCTAACACTAGAAACTAACATAAACTAAAATTCTAGAAACCAATTAAGACCTAACAAGTGACTAATATTTGACCAATTAGGACCTATTAATTGATCAATTAAGACCTGATACCTACTAATAAGACCTAATAGTCCACCCTTAAGAACTAATAGGACCTATAGTTGACCAATTAGGTCCAATATGACCTACTAAGACCTAATAGTCCTACCAATTAAGACCTGACATGTGACTAATACTTGACCAATTAGGACCTATTAATTGACCAATTAAGACTAATTAAGACTTAACATGTGACTAATATGACCAATTAAGACAGACCTAACATGATTAATACGAACCCTTAAGACTTAATAGGATTAATACCACATAAACAACATAAACAAAAATTCTAGAAACCAATTAAGACCTATTAAACTCTAACACTAGAAACTAACATAAACAAAAATTCTATCTAAACCAATTAAGACCTAATACCTAACCAATTTAAATTAGATGATCTTAAATTTGTAACATGTATGTTTAAATTTGTAGTTCATGTATGTACGTTTAAATTTGTAACATGTATCTTTCTTAAATTTCTAACATCTATGCACGTAACATGTATGTTTCTTAAATTTCTAACATGTGACTAATATGACCAATTAAGACAGACCTAACATGATTAATATGACCCCTTAGGACTTAATAGGATTAATACGACATAAACAACATAAAAAAAAATTCTAGAAACCAATTAAGACCTATTAAACTCTAACACTAGAAACTAACATAAACAAAAATTCTATCTAAACCAATTAAGACCTAATACCTAACCAATTAAGACCTAACTAGTGACTAATATTTAACCAATTAAGACTTAACATGTGACTAATAACACCTAAACTGATTAATACGACCTAATAAGACCTAATACCTACTTTAATAAGACCTAATAGTCCACCCTTAAGAACTAATAGGACCTATAGTTGACCAATTATGTCCGATATGACCTACTAAGACCTAATAGTCCTACCAATTAAGACCTAACATGTGACTAATACTTGACCAATTAGGACCTATTAATTGACCAATTAGGATTAACATGTTTAGTAAATTTGTATGTACATGTATATATAGATTTCATTTTTAAACTAGATGATCTTAAATTTGTAACATGTATGTTTCTTAAATTTGTATGTACATGTATATATATATTTCAATTTTAAACTAGATGATTAAATTTGTAACATGTATGTTCCTTAAATTTGTATACATACATGTATATATATATTTCATTTTCATACTAGATGATCTTAAATTTGTAACATGTATGTTTCTTTTAAATTTGTATGTACATGTGTAGAGATCTATATCTATATTCTTGTTTATCTATTACATGGAAATGGGTAGAGGGTCAGTAGATTTAGGAGAGGCTAGTGTTCATGGGGGGGTGGTAGTGGTAATAGTAGTGCTCATTCCTCTCATGGATCATCTGATACAGCAGAGGCTAGACAGAAGCTATTTTTGGATACTATTGACAGATTGACATGAGCATTACATGTTTTGGATCAGACCTTGGCTTCATCTACCACCATTCCCAATAGGGATAGGTTGGTCATTATTAGAGAGGATTTGGTACGCATGATTGACACAGTTCAATCATACAACCCATATGATACTATGAGCATTGATAGATTCTATACTTCTTTGTCTCGCAGTGTTACTGGCACAGTGAAGTATAGTGAGATCGATATAGCTATTTCCACCCCTATGGTGAAGGGCATGTTTCCTCATTATCGAGACATGAAGAAGGTGAGAGGGTACATGCCTATGAGATGTGAGGATGATCTAGTGGGACCATTTATATATCCTCTATGGTTGGCTGCTCACCACATGTGGCCCCAGAAGGATGAGCTGCCACTATATTTCTGCAAACAATTGTTTGCAGAATTTCATTTGCACCTTGATGTTGATTATGTAGATTTTCCTGATTATGTTGGGTAGGGGAAGGGGAGATTATCTGACAGGTTCAGAGTGCCTGATGCCCCTGTTCCCACTAATAAGTGGGCAAGGGTGGGTCCAAACCTTTTGGTCATACCAAAAGGTTTGGAAATGGCAGGAGCGAGTGTGCTAGATGACAAGATGAGGATGGACATTCATTCTATTATAAAGAGTATCACCACATAGGTTCAGGAGATTTCATTTGATCATGTGGGGAGATACATGTTCTCTCATTCCACCATTCATCCACATACATAGGCTACATCTTCTACTGGTGATCTATATGGTATAGTCAACATACCATCTCCCTTGGAGGTTACAGCTATATCAGATATGGATGATTTGCGACGTACGAGGACATTATTATCTAGTGATATTATTTGTGCATATCAGACCATACAGATGCTCAGTGGGATTTCACTCAGGGAGGTTCCATCATTTGTCAAGACCTATATTAGTACTGGATTAGGTTCTCAGCAAACTGCACCACTGGTAGATCCTCAACAGACTGGACTACTGAAAGGTCCTCAGCAGACTGCACCATCGACAGGTCCTCAGATGAGTACACCACCATCGACAGGTCCTCAGATGAGTACACCACCACCTATAGGTCCTCCACAAACTGAACCACCTACAACGCATCATCAGACCACCCAGGCCACTTCATCACGTCCAGGTCGTCAACTTTTTAGTACATTGCTTACAGACGACCGGATTGATCCTGGGGCTATATCATTAGAATCGTCAAGTTTGAGCACTTTTAGGAGAGCATTACAGGCCACTCTGGTATATATAATTAAATTAAATTTTTATTTATTTAAAAAACTTACACATATATTTGAAATTTGATTAATATATGTTATATATATGTGTACTCCAGGAGGTTATGGGTGGGGATGCTGCATCATATGGAGATATACATACTCCACATGATCCCATCTTGGTGTAGGAGCACCCTTCCAAGGGCTCCCACCATTCAATTTTTTTGTGTGATGTACTTCAGAAATGAAGCATGTAATTAAAATAAGAGCTTAGCTCAATTTGAGTGTCTAGGCCTAGGCTAGGTCCTAGAGGTTCAATTGGTTTTTGATGTAAATGGCACAATGACTCAGAGCATGATGTCATCCTGAGGTCATTGATCTACCATGTTGTTAGGAGTCAAATTTCAGGTGTTTTTTTGAGGTATGAGCACAAGTGTGCCTTAGGAGGACCTAGAAATGGTCTCTTGAAGGGTGTGAGCAAAAGTTGCTCAAAAGTTGCTAGCAACTTTTCTTTTTGTATTATCTAACCATGCTAAGTGGCTAAAAAGCCCAAATCAGACACTCCCCTCGAGGTCAAGACTATAAAGGACTTGAGAAACCCTAATGCAAGGGTTGGAAACTATTCTGTACAGCTATCATATGCAAAACTAGACTGTAACTGAGAAAGTGTACACCAGTCAGTGATATTTTAGCATGATTGGAATGAGTTAGTGGAAATTTTGTGAAATATTTTCAAGTAGAAGTAGTATCAGTGCATAAAATTTCATTGGTCTGTGCTTAGATTAGTTATTTTGATTGTTGTTGTTTGTTTTGTGTTTCTTTTTGAGTTTATCAGTCCTTTGCCAGTTTGGAGAGGTTGTAAGATGTAGGGCTGATACTCCTATTCCCACCGTGGCCTCACCATGGTACTTTGGAATCTGGTAGTATAGTCCCTACCTTGTATAGATATTTTAGTAGGGCCCTAGGAAGCAAGTGCAAACAATTGTTTGATCAAGCCCTAGGCAAGACCAAGCAGTGCCCGACTAGGAGTGGTCAACAAAGAAAGTGCTCTAGAAGACAAGGGAGTGGGTTTCAAGACTAGCCCATTGGAGGGAGTCAAGTGACATGTATGAAGGCTCAATGGTGTGTAGGAGAGAGCCTTAGAAATCCAAGAGTGGTGTTGTTGCAGACAATCTAGCCCTATGACCCCGAGAGGCCTAAAAAGCCCTAAAAACCCTCATTCTTGGAGGAGGCATTGTACGGACAGATGGAGGCCCAAGACCCCAAAAATATTTGAGGGTTATGCATTGGTAGTGAAGTTCTTTTAGAATAGGAATTTTGGTTCAGTGAGGAAAAGGGGCTAAAAGTCGTACAAAGCTGGATGGAGGCCTAATTGGGCTCTTTCTAGTAGCCCTGATTTGTGAAGGAACTTACAATCGGGTGAGAACCCATCTTCACAAATACTTTGGAGATATTTAAAATGTCCTAAAAACTCCCTAAAACTCAACACTTACCTTTTTAGAGCTTGGAAAGGTGTTTGAACCCTAAAAGACCCTTATAAGCCTATGTAAGGGATGGTGCTAGGAAGAAGTGCTTGGAAAGTTGCAAGAAGCTAAAGCTACACTTGATGGTTAGGTTAGGCTAGGTTAGGGGATCCTTGAAGAGAGAGGAATCCTATAGACCTTAGTAGGTGTTAGGAGAACACTAGGATCCTAGTTGTGGATTAGAGGCATAGACTAGCTAGTCTATGCTAACCTCCCCATCACATCCATCATGATACACAGGTACATTGAGATGTTTGTTCAAAAAATTAATTTTTCTATGATCATAAGTATTTAAAATTTATTATACATGTGTGCATGCATGACATATTTTGTTTATTGTACACAAACATCAAGAGGAGGTGCATCGACATTAGGAGGAGGTGCACCGACATCAAGTCACGGATCAGGACATTGCCCTAGTTGAGCGACCATGTTATTTTAGATATTTCATGTGACATTTCATATATACATGTAGATATTTTAGTCATTTCATATATGTACATGGTATATTACATTACATATTTCAGACATTACATGTTACATATTTTATACATGTACATGGTATATGGTTGTGTGTTATTTCATATTTTATACATCACATTACATATTTCAGACATTACATGTTACATATTTTATACATGTTACATGTTTCATATTTTCTACATCACATTACATATTTCAGACATTACATGTTACATATTTTATACATGAACTATATGTTTCATATTTTATACATCACATTACATATTTCAGACATTACATGTTACATGTTATATGTTCGTGTGTTATTTCATCTTTTAGACTTAGTTGTATACATGTGTTATGTATACATTATGTTAAGGTGATGTAATTAATCAAAGCATACATTTAATTAACTAACTAATTAATCAAAGCATAATTAGGTAGTTCTAACATTATTAAGTAAGTAAAGTTAACATAATTAACTAATCTAACTAACATAATTAAGTAATCTAACTAATATAATTAGGTAACTAAAATAATTAAGTAACTAACTAACATAATTAACTAACATAATTAAGTAATCTAACTAACATAATTAAGTAAGTAACTAACATAATTAAGTAATCTAACTAACATAATTAACTAACATAATTAGGTAACAAACATAATTAAGTAACTAACTAATGTCTTAAGGGGAGGTCTTAGGGGGAGGTAATGCATGAAAGCATATAATTAATTTTAAGTAACTATCATAATTAACTAAAGCTTAATTACCAAAAACATTAATCAAAGCATACATTTAATTAACTAACTAATTAATCAAAGCATAAAATTAATTAACTAACATACATACATAAAAACATACAATATATATATGAGTTCAAACATGAAAATTCAAACTATAGAGTTCAAATATATGAAAGTACAAGAGCTACTAAAAGAAGTTTATTTTGAATTTTATAGAGTTCTAAAGCTCCTCATACATATAGTTTGGATCCTCTCTATCTTTTATTATCTCCAAAAGTTTTTCATGTTCTTCAATAGACAACCTCCACTTCTGATTGCCATTTTTTCTTTTTGGCACTGTCTCAAATTGCAACTTTGTTGCTATAACCAAGTGATTGTAATGAACAACTTTTTGGCCAGATAGGTATTCAATAAATTGAACACCATTTATGTCGACCTTTATTTGCTGATAATAGGTTCCTTCAATAACAACTGAACCAATTGGATATGTTTGTCCATCACCATCTACAGTTTGTTCTGCCAACTTGTATTTTTCTTTTGTGCATCTTAGTAGATAATAATCTACACTTTCTACAGTGTCAGGATCCACAACTACAGCAAAAATATCACCTATACAAATAGATTTTATTAAAATTAAACATGACTTATATGATAAATTAAAATTAAATAAAAGAACATGTATGTGCACGCACTTGTAACAACTAAATCAGAAACACGCTCATAATCAGCTGAATATATAGGATCATGAATGTTTATGTCAATGTCATCATCTTCATAAGGATGCATTCTAATTAACTCCTTCATATCCCATCGTGAAACATATCCATTTGCAATATTCTCACATTGACTCAATGGATTGTCCTCAATGTAGTGAGCACAAAAACATGATTTTTTCTCTTACTTGAATCAAAAGAGGCTTGTGTTGTCCTGTAGTGATCAATTGATGTAAACTTCTAATACCAACAATTCTTTGACAATTGTAAGGATTAGATCGGTCTATATCTGTTACAAATATAAAATGAAAGTTGCACATAGTTAGATCAACAATTATAAAAAGATAGACATGAACACGGAATCAAATTTTAATTTAAAAATTTACAACAAAATATAAATTACCTTTCACTTCCCTAAAATAATGTTTGTTGTATATGGTGTCTCGAGGAGCAAAATGACTTTGACACCATTCAACAATTTTCTTTGAATTCTCTATCATGTTACCCGTACATTTCTGAATTATCAGTTTTAAAAAAATGGATCTAAGCTAAAATTATATTATTTGAAATATATATATATATATATACATATATATATATATATATGTATGTATATATATAAATGGGAATTCATTTTTCAGTCAAATTCCATCTGAAGAAATGTTATTTGAAAGAACAATTAAAACTCATTGCAAAAAACTTTGGGATGAATATTTTGAAAATAAAAGTATGGTTGCAAGAGCTCAATTATTTGTTAGGTTATTCAGGAAAAAAGAAATGACTCCTATTTTGGAGTTGTTGGGTGTTGACAACAAGAAAAAATCAGGAGAAAATGTAAATCAAACAATAGTTAAAAATTTGCAAGATGCATTGAACAACATTAATAACTCAAGTCGAGGAGCTGATTTAAGTGTTGCACGTAGAGCAATTATGACTACTTTATCTAGTAGGAGGTTGACATAGAGAAAACAAGTGCATGCAATTTTTGATTTACTGAATGTATCTAGAAGAACTATTCACAGATATATTAGGAAGAGAAATATGTTAGATGAAAACATTGAAAAAAATTGGGTAAATATTTGTAGGCTTCCTCGAAAAGACAAAATTTCTGAACATGCAAAAAAATAGGTCATTGAATATTGGACCGCTCACTCTCATGTTTCTTCTAATAGAAGGGATACAATACAAATGAAAGATGAAGAGACGGGTATGAAAATTGCACATCCAAAACATTTTATAGATACAACGCAAATTGAATTATTTGAAGCATTCAAGAATGAATTTTCAAATGTGAAAATATGTCAAAGAATGTTTGAGAGGTTGCGCCCTTGCTTTGTACACATAAATAAGGTTCGTGAAACTTGTTGTTGTCGAAATCATGTTGAGTTTCATCTACACTTGCAATCATATAAAAAAGTTATGACAGTTCTTGATTCAAATGAGTTCAAAGTACATTGTATAAAGAATGCATGCAGTGATTGTGGAGATTTGCATAAATTTCCATTGCAAATTGAGAATATTAATGTTTCAACAATGGTTTTGAGGAAAAGAGTTGAATATGAGACATATCGAACAAAAAGCGGAGATGAATCCAAAAAAATTGTATTGAAGGAGAGTGAATTGCCCTACCTTGAGTTTATGACCAAATTTCGTGCTCTAATTTATCGACATATCCAGCATTGTCATGGTGCACGATGGCAAGCTAAATAGTTTCGTGATTCCAAAGATTGTTTTTCACCTGGTTGTATTCTTTCAATTTTAGATTTCTCTGAGAACTATACATTTTCCCCTCA
>BSBK01011829.1:910000-1024888 GCA_027943335.1 Chamaecyparis obtusa
TGTGCAATTTTCATACCCGTCTCTTCATCTTTCATTTGTATTGTATCCCTTCTATTAGAAGAAACATGAGAGTGAGCGGTCCAATATTCAATGACCTATTTTTTTGCATGTTCAGAAATTTTGTCTTTTCGAGGAAGCCTACAAATATTTACCCAATTTTTTTTCAATGTTTTCATCTAACATATTTCTCTTCCTAATATATCTGTGAATAGTTCTTCTAGATACATTCAGTAAATCAAAAATTGCATGCACTTGTTTTCTCTATGTCAACCTCCTACTAGATAAAGTAGTCATAATTGCTCTACGTGCAACACTTAAATCAGCTCCTCGACTTGAGTTATTAATGTTGTTCAATGCATCTTGCAAATTTTTAACTATTGTTTGATTTACATTTTCTCCTGATTTTTTCTTGTTGTCAACACCCAACAACTCCAAAATAGGAGTCATTTCTTTTTTCCTGAATAACCTAACAAATAATTGAGCTCTTGCAACCATACTTTTATTTTCAAAATATTCATCCCAAAGTTTTTTTGCAATGAGTTTTAATTTTTCTTTCAAATAACATTTCTTCAGATGGAATTTGACTGAAAAATGAATTCCCATTCATCTCTATCAAATTGTCCATGCCAAAAGATCTATTTTCACCTCTAGAACTACCGATTTGTTCCCTTGCTTGAATTGCATCTTCCTGAATATCAATAGGTTCTTCCTGAACTTCAACAGGTTGATCTTGATTATGTTTTGTTTGATATTTTTTGTCATCCTTTGTTCGATCATATTTTCTTAATCTATTCCTTTTATTCCCCATTGCAAAAACTGTTCACATTGAAAAATATAAAAGAATCACTTAACTGGAAAAACTCACACATTTCTATAAAAGTTTACGCTCATAAGCAAAAAAAATATATACATATTTATCATTCACAAAATCACAACAATCTAATCTTGCAAAATTTCTCAAGGACAATGGGAAAAGTATAATTATTCCAAAATCATCAACCTATCTTGGAAACACAATGAAAACAATATTTTCCAAAGAATAATTGCAAAAACAAATTTCAAACCCTACCTTAAACCACCACTCGATAGAAACCATGCCAAGAACAATCCATCAACTTTGAAATTTCCCAAAGCTTTCACAATCCTCCAATTCAATCTCAGATCCAAAATCTATAAACATGTATATCGAATACTAGCCAAAATCCTCTTAATAAAGAAAACTGAATAAGAGTTTCAATGCATGTGATGTAGCACAACACTCTTTGTTAACAATAAATCCAATCACAAGACAAATAACACAGATTTGAAACCTTCAATAGTTTTCCATTCATCACTGACTACCTCTACAATTTTTTGCAAACTCTTAAGTAACAAAAAACCCTAGAAAATCAAAAAAATTGAAAATTACCCTTTTTGGCAGTTTTTTCCAAACTTGTTTTTTTGCCATTTTTGGTCATTTTCAAAACAACACCTAAAAAGCTAATTTTTTCCCTAAACATGCCCTTGACTAAGTTAGAATGAATTGCCAACTAATATCCAAGATTTGAAACATAAATTCAAATTTATTACAAAAACATAACTTTCTAAAAACAATAGAAAAAACACTAAAAGCTGATTTCAGAGCCCTAGATGAAACTTTCAACTCTCAAAAATGTGCTAAAATAGACCCCAATCAATCTAAGATCATTGGAAAAATAAATGCCACCTCCTGAGGTAGGCACCCGAAAAATTTCAGCAAAAACCCAGACCTAAGTCAAAAGTTTTGACCTTCGAAAGTTTATGTATTAGATTATGGCCTACAGAAGGTCCTGCATCATTCTCCCCTTCTTTAAAGGAACACAACTTCTGCAAGTGGTTGTCTATGAACTGCTGCAACTTTGTGGCATCCAATTTCATCACTTCCCATTCTAAGATCCGGGTGCTATCTGTTGCTGGTAATCCCTCCCACTGAATCAAGTACCTATTGTAATGACCATTCCGGGTGACTGTAGACTGCTTGTCCAGAATGTGGATAATTTTTTCCTTCTTTTGGCTTGGAAGGTGGTGATGCCAATTCACCTCATCTGTACTGTCTGGCTCAGATAGTTCTCCATGAAATGCATATAAATTAGAAACATTAAAGACAGGAGAAATATCTAGATCATCTGGTAGACAAACCTCATAAGCATTATCATTGATCTTCTTCAAAATTTGGCAAGGACCTCTCTTTTTGTATTTTAGCTTATGATATGTGCCAATGGGAAATCTCTCATGCCTCAAGTACAACATCACTAAATCACCTACATTAAATATCTATCTCCTTCTACTGACATCTGCAGCAACCTTATAGTGCTCATTGCTAGCCTACAATTTTCTCCTCACATTTTGTTGAAGTTGTTGAAGGTGTTCAAAAAATGCTTCCCCATCATCACTAATTTGATCTTGCACAGGGAGTTGTACAAGGTCCAAAACACCCTGAGGATTCTTACCATATATGATCTAAAAAGGAGATTTTCCAGTTGATTTGTTAACAAAACTGTTGTAAGAAAACTCTGCCTGAGGTAATGCCAAGTCCCACTACTTGGGCTTTTGACAAACAATACACCGTAATAGGTTTCCCAAACTCTGATTGACTACCTTAGTTTGCCCATCAATTTGGGGATGATAGGCACTACTAAACTGCAACTGTGTTCCCATCTTCTTCCATAAGGTCCTCCAGAAATGACTCAAAAACTTAGTATCCCTGTTAGAAGTGATAGTCTTTGGAATGCCATGGAGTCTAACAACTTTTGAGAAAAAAAAGTTGGCTATCTTTGTGGCATCATTAGTTTTTTTACAAGCAATAAAATGAGCCATCTTAGAGATTCTATCAACAACTACAAAGATATAATTTGTACCTTGCTGGGTGTGGGGAAGCCCCAAAACAAAATCCATACTCACATCTATCCATGGCTCGATGGGTACAGGTAGAGGTGTATACAATCCTATGTTTTGGGAGTGACCCTTAGCCACTTGACAGATTCTACACCTTGCCACGTACTTAGTGATGTCCCTTTTCAGTTTTGGCCAATAGTATTTGTCTTCAACCAAGGCTATTTTTTTGTCCTTCCCAAAGTGACCAGCCAAACCATCACTATGAAATTCCCAAATAATATTTTCCCTCATGGAGCCAGCTGGTATACAAAGTTGTTTTCCTCTAAAGAGGTAACCATCCCACATAAAGTATTCTCCTCTCATGTGATCTAAAAGATTAGTTCCTGGTTCTTTGATCTTCTCTATAATTTCCCAAAAATCATTATCAGCCTCATACAAAACTTTAATAGCATCAAAAACAATGACCTCTGTTTGCATTGTAGTTATGAGTGTGACACTCCAACTTAGGGCATCAACAACCTGATTCTTCTTTCCTGACTTATGCTTCAAAAAAAAATTATACCCTTGCAAGAAAGACACCCATTTAGCATGCCTACTATTCAATTTCTTTTGTGTGTTCACATATTTCAGGGCCAAATGATCTATAAACAATACAAATTCTTGTGGGACTAGATAATGCCTCCAATGCCTTAAGGATTGAACAATAGCATAAAATTCTAAATCATAGGTAGAATAGTTCTTCCTCGCATCATTCAACTTTTCACTAAAAAAGGCTATTGGTTTACCTATCTGGCTAAGAATAACACCTATCCCAACATGGGAAGCATCACACTCTACTTCAAATACTTTATCAAAATGTGGAAGTGCCAATATAGGAGCTTCAGTTACCTTTTTCTTCAAGAATTGGAAACTCTGTTTATCATCTGTTGTCCATGTAAATTCCCTTCCTTTCGTACAATCTGTTATGGGCGCTACAATACTGCTAAAATTCTGAATGAACTTTCTATAGAAGGTTTCCAGTCCATGAAAACTCCTTACCCCTATTATGCTAGATGGACTAGGCCATTCTAGGATTTCCCTGACCTTTTCTGGGGCCATCTGAACACCATCTTCAGAAATGATGAAGCCCAGAAAAGTCAAACTATTTTGCATGAATCTGCACTTCTTTAAATTTGCACAAAGCTTCTCTTTCCTCAGTACACTCAGGATGATCCTCAAGTGTTGTAGGTGTTCTCCTTTATTTTTTTTGTAAATTAGGATATCATCAAAATAAACTACAAAAAACTTACCAATGTAGGGTCATAAGACAGTATTCATCAATCTCATGAATGTACTTGGTGCATTACAAAGCCCAAATGGCATAACCATCCATTCATACAAGCCATCCCTAGTCTTAAAACCTATCTTCCACTCATCTCCTTCACGAATTCAAATCTAGTGGTATCCACTTCGTAGATCAATCTTACTGAAGTATTTGGCCCCTGCTAATTCATCCATCATATCCTCTATACGAGGAATAGGAAACTGATACTTGATAGTAATCTTATTAATTTCTCTACTGTCATGACTACACATCCTCCATGTTCCATCCTTCTTCAGGGTCAAAAATGCAGGCACAACACATGGGCTCATGCTTTCTCTAACTAGGCCTTTCTCAACTAGTTACGTTACTTGTTTGTTGAGCTCTGCATGTTGTGTTGGGTTCAATCGATAGGCTACTTGATTAGGAAGAGTTTCTCTAGGAATCAGATCAATGTGGTGTTGTATATCCCTTTTTGGTGGGAGACCGTCAAGTAGCTCATTTGGAATAACATCAACAAATTCTTCTATTATCTTTACTGAATCATGTGGTATTATGTCTTCTGGTTCTTCTCCCCTTTTTACTACCAATGCATAGCAGCAACCTGTCACCTTCATTTCTTTGACAACATCCTTTGCAGACAACATGGTCTCATTCTTCCTTTCATCCTTAAGTGGTAAGAGAGTCACTTTAGAGCCATCCTTCCAAAAGGTATATGTATTTTTCTCTCCATCGTGCATGATCTTCCTATCATACTGCCATGGCCTTACCAAAAAAATATGACAATCATCCATAGGAATAACATCACACCATATCTCATCCTTATAGATTTTTCCTATAGTAAACCTAACCAAACATCTTTTATCAACAATAACCTCATTTCCTTTCTTAAACCATGCAATACGGTAAGGATGAGGATGTTTCTCACATTGTAGATTTAATTTCTCTACCATTTTCTTAGCTACCATATTCTCACAACTACCTCCATCAATAATAACTTGGCATACCTTTCCACCTAAAGTGCATCTAGTTCTGAAGATGTTGGTTCGAAGCCACGAATCAAAAAATTTCTTTACAAGGACTTCTTCCTTCTCTGGAATGATCATCGATCTCCTCATCATGAGAGTTTTTCCCACATCTGGTAGGACTTCTTGTTCTGTTCCTACTTCTATGAATTTTGGCTGAACCAGGTTCACTCTAGGTTGTCCTCCTTGATTTCTTTTTGGCATGTTATAATTTGAGCATTCAAAGGCTCTGTGTCCTTCTCCACACCTAAACCAAGTGAAAGGCCTCCTCTGGGTTTCCCAACCTCTTTTGCCTTCGTAGCCTCATCCTCCTTGAAACCCCCTCCCTCTTTCTTGATTTGGAGGATCTTGGCTAGTGTCTATATTTTTTTCAAACCCTTGAAAAGAATCACCCTGACCATTATTAGAACTTCCTTGAAATGGAGTTGAGGTACCCCTTCGACCACCTGTATTCCTCTGGATATATTACGTATTCTACTTTTCTTCAGCCTTTAGGGCTAGTTGGTAGGCTTCCTCCATACTGTTGATATGATGCATGCTCAATTCATCTTGGATGGAGAATTTTAGGCCATTCATATATCTAGAAGCCATCTGCTCATTATTTTCTTGATGCTCTATGTGCATGGATAGCTTGTAGAATTCATTTGTAAAGTCTTACACTAAAGACAAGTTCTACTTCAAATTCTGGAACCTACGAAAGAGGGTTTGTGAATAATCCGTGGGTAAGAATTTTTATTTGAGCTTTTTCTCCATCTTGCTTCATGTTTTAATCTTTTCTTTTCCCTTTCTAGTTCGTTCCTTTTGGAGGTGATCCCACCATATCATTGCATGTCCTTTTAATTTTGTGCATGCAAATTTCATCTTCTTTTCTTCTGTCATAGGCTTCCATTCAAAAAATTTCCCCATCTCGTTCAACCAGTCTATTAATTCTTCTGGCTTAAGTCTACCAACATAGTCTGAAATGTCAACTTTGATTGCTTCACTCCTTCCTTCCAAAGCCCTGAGAACTCTATCTTCATAACTCATTTCTTCCAACCTCTCTTTTGTAGTTTCTTCATTTTGGTTAGCACCTCTTCGGTTTCGCTCTTCATCAGATTCATCCCCTCCTTGTATTCCTTGATTATCTATTTGTTCACTGAGTCATTCAATCTACCTCTGCATGTCCATCATCAATCTTTTCATTGGTGTGACACCTCCTCTTCCTCTTCCTCTCCCAGCCATCTTCCTGCTCTGATACCAAATGATGTAGCACAACACTCTCTGTTAACAATAAATCCAATCACAAGACAAATAACAGAGATTTGAAACCTTCAATAATTTTCCATTCATCACTGACTGCTTCTACAATTCATTGCAAACTCTTAAGTAACCAAAAACCCTAGAAAATCAAGAAATCTGAAAATTACCCTTTTTGGTAGTTTTTTCCAAAATTGTTTTTTTGCCATTTTTGGTAATTTTCAAAACAACACCTAAAAAGATGAGTTTTTCCCTAAACATGTCCTTGACTAATTTAGAATGAATTTCCAACTAATATCCGAGATTTGAAACATAAATTTAGATTTATTACAAAAACATAACTTTCTAAAAACTATAGAAAAAACACTAAAAGCTAATTTCAGAGCCCTAGATGAAACTTTCAGCTCCCAAAAATGTGCTAAAATGGACCCCAATTGATTTGAGATCATTCACAAAACAAATGCCACCTCCTGAGGCACGCACCTGAAAAATTTCAGCAAAAACCCAGACCCGAGTCAAAAGTTATGACCTCTGGAAGTTTCTGTATTAGATTATGACCTACAAAAGGTCCTGCATTAGCATGCAACACAATAAATAGGTAAACTACCCTGTGAAAAATAGAAAAGAATTAGTTAACTTGAAAACACTAAATCAAAACTTGACATGCAATACTCAAATATTAAATAAAAATCATTAATAAATTTCATAAAACTATTAAAAATCACTTAATTCAAGATAAAAACCACTTAACTCTTACAAATAAAATTAAAATAATTAATAAATTTTAAAAAACTATTAAAAATCACTTAATTAAAGATAAAAACCACTTAACTTTTACAAATAAAATTAAAATAATTTATAAATTTCAAAAAACTATTAAAAATCTTTTTAAAAAATCGGGCGCATTGTGAAAAATCAAATTTAAGGGGCTTGGCCATGCATGGGACCGTGTTTGGTTGCCTAATGGGTCCGATCGGACTGGGTCCAATCGAATGGGGTTCCGACCGGAGGAGGTCCGGCCAGACCTAGGTGGAATCCTATTTGGCAGCCAAGTCAGCAAAAAAGGGTGGCTCTTAGAAGTTCTCACTTCTGGACCTGAATTCTCTGTCAAAATTTACCTTTTTGTAAAATCTAAAAATACCCTTTTGTAGAGCTCATATTCAAGATTATGGTCATGTAATTTTTATCATGTTTTGATTTCATATAATATATTATAAGTTGAAAATACTTCAAGTAGGTATTTTAACATTTAAGAACACGCTCATTCGAAAAGTATTGAAAATAACTTGAATCATGTTAGAAAAATTAAAATTTTATATTTAACACTAGAGGAGAGAGTCCTCTTCAAGAATATATAAATTTTTTTTAATGATGTAGATTTGATAGGGAAAATTGGACGCGAACTAAAAACTGTTGATTTCGGGTAACACTGACTTTGGATAGTTATAACAGACAAAATATATACCGAAATCCAATCTTTGTTTTTTTATGCATTATCTATACATGTAATCTAAAACATATTATGGAATCAAAAGAAAAAAATATTATTTGCATATAGTTTTTTAACGCGAACTAGACCCTAGATTTTCAACATATTTCAGCAATAAAAAAATGGACTTCAAAAATTAAAAAACTATGTCAATTTTTGTTCAATTCTTTTAAAAAAAATTATAAGCGTAAACTTCATCAAATTTTACACATTTCATTAGTTTACATCATCTTCAAATTCTAAACACAAATGCCACTTTTATGTCGTTAAAGTTGAAAAATTTGAATGTTGTCATCCTTTTCCTTTATAAAAGTGTGACACAGGTTTGTACTTTTACCTGGCTAGAACTTACCTTGAAAATGATCATCCCTTTAGAAACTAAAAAAAACTTTTTTGAGGCATATTTGGCCTACATTGGTATTAAAATGGTTCTTTCTAATGGATTTAGAAGGATTTGGATTAAAAGTGATTCTTTAAACATCGTCAATTTCCTAAAGGTTTTTTAAACCCCTAGATGGACAATAGAAATTTTAATATTGCATAGCATAGGTATTCTCAATTCTTTTTAGTATCATAAAATATCTCATATATTCAGCGAAGGAAACATGGTTGTCAATAGGTGCACTAATATGGTTGTTAGGAAACCTAATATTTTATGGTGCGGGTATAATGACTTAATCCATATGGATATAAAAAATGTTGATCGATGATTATTGGAAATCTTTCTAATTTGATGATGCTCTTGGAAATGGTGATTCTATAGTCTATATTCGTTCAAAGGGATTTGATGAGATATGATTTCCTCACTATGGAATGTAAAGGCAAGGTATCTTAGTATAAAGTTATTTGTATGGTTTATTGGGCCATTTTGATCATCTCTATGATTCTAGCCTCTCTATCTATCTTTCTAGGTTTTTTTTGATATTGGTAGAGATAGAAACGAGCTTAAACCCACCTCCTATAAAAACTTGCAAGACAATACCCCTATTTTGGATGAGCTATGAATAAGAAACTTAACTCCTTAGATAAAGACTCTTCATGGGTTGGATCCATAGGTTACCAATTCCTTTGTTTATGGATGGGAGAACAATGTCTTAATAGCTTATGGAGTTGAAATTTCTATCACCGAGGGCCTTATTGCAAAGGTTTTTGACATGCTAGTGGAGGGAAAAAAGTTTTAAAGAGACCATAAATTGTCTAATGGATATGTGAATATTTTTTCAAGGATCATGAATGAAACAAGGTAAACAAAATTACCAAGGGGGGATATGATTGGACTACCATAAAAATACTATAGGTTGAAGTAGTAGAGTTTATAATGATGTATTTAACTCTTGATGGTTTTTTACATATTTTTTAGTTATTGTTTCATGATCTTGAACTATTTTTTCCATGAAAGCCAAGTAAGTTGGCTAGAGACCAATACAAACTACACTGTGAAGAAACATAACATCATGTAACTTCACTTGTAGAGAAAAATAACACTTGAAAATTGAAATGAGACACTACATAGACAATGTAAACTTTAGATTGCAAAACAAGAAACAATAATATAGAGAAATGCAGAGCATTCTCTGAACCATTTTTGACAAACAACCATATTGTTAAAAAGCTACAACTACCAACTACATCAACCTCAATATTTAGGATAAAAAAACATAACTATGAAACACCCATAAAACATAGACATTATATCTATAATTGCAAGTGCTCACCATAAAACGTGGAAGAATGCAAAGCATTCTCCCATACATCTAATTTAAAAAATATTTCCTACATATTCCAACTTCTGATATTTTTAACATTCTAAATATATCACACACCCAAGATGAACACTAGAGAAAATAGGTGGACCCACAATAGTGGGTTACACTTTTTTTCTTGAATGGACACTAAAATGTGCATTCTAAAAAAAATTCACATTCAAATGCATATTGCCACTAAACTATTAAAAATTGGAAGATGAAGTAAATTAGAGTCTTACCCTTTTTTGACTAGATTCAAAATATTTTTTTTTTAAAAAATTTTGAGTTGATTTGAATCTATTTTTTTATCTGCCATGAAAACTGGTATGTTGTTGAAAACAACATTTTAAAGACTGACACTCACAATATAGAGCATAATTTTTTTTTCTAAAATAGATATCAAGTTGATTCTTTTGAATTTAGTTTTATAAAAGAGGTTGATTTTTTGGTAATAAACGTACATTTGATTTTCATTAAATAACATATGCATAATAAACTCTTTCTTTTTTAAAAATCGTGAGCATTAGAAACTTCATTCAGAGTACTTATGTCATGTATATGGATTTTTTCAGTAATACCCCATCTAAGGCCGATTAATTGAGCTCAAAAGGCCTGAGAACTTTGGATTTTACTTATCCCTTGGCAAAGAAAGCTAGTTAGGGGGTTTCTATTGAAACCCCCTAGGACTTTTTGCGGGGCTAAAGTATTAATTCAACTCCTTTCAATTGAAAACACCTAAATAATTATGATAGAAATCTTGGTAGACTAATTTAATGATTTTTTAAGCTATTAATGGTTTCATATAAATAAAGATGCTTTTAAAAAAAATTTCTAAATACAAATTTAAATTTTGGAGATGGAAGACACTCAAGGAAGTGCATTTCTTTTATTTTGTGGAAATTTTAAATAGAATTCTCAAAGTAAAGCAAAGGGAAATAAAAGGGAAAGGATAAATAATACTACACGAAAGTATTCACCTGAAGCCAATCAAATACTACATGATAAAATGGGTGAACCCACAACAGTGGGTTACACTTTTTTGCCTGAATGGACACTGAACTCTACATTTTGAGAAAAACTTTTAGATTTGGATGCATATTTCCATTAAACCATTCGAAATCAAAGGATGAAGTAAATTAGAGTCTTTTAGGATTTTCTGTCTAGATTTTATATATATATATATATATATATATATATATATATATATATATATATATATATATATATATATATATATATATATATATATATTTGAATACTTTTTTCTTTCTCCCACAAAAACTAGTATGATGCTAAAAATGTCATTTTAAAATAGAAACATTGTTTTCATAGAGCATAACTTTTTTGGTGAAATAGATATGAATGTGATTCTTTTGAATTTAGTTTCATAACATCCATATGGAGGGTATGCAATTGGTTTGACGACATTATCATGATTATTGCATATTTTATTAAAGTTTGAAGTTGACTAAACCATAATTTTGACATACCTTAACTACATAGCTTATAACTTATGTATTTATCGAATTTCAAATATTTTTTTTAATAGAAAGTAGACTCGAATATGGAGGGCACTGTTATTTTTATAAAAAAAATTCCCTTTTTTACTATTTTTCATTGAACGTCAAACTCAGAGGTTTATATTTGATAAAAAAACCTACATTCGATTAACGTCAAAAACCATACACATAATAAATTAAAAAATAGTCAAATATATAATCATTAGAAAGCTAGTTCTAAGTACTTGCTGTATGCAAAAGGACATCTTCTTATTCTTCCATTTGATCACTGTGCTTGAGGCTCGAAGCCATGAAATTCTCAGAATTTTTTCATAGCTTGCAACCATGGCCTAAACCAGGTATTTTCAATCGAAACTTTTGGGTTTCGATTGAAAGTACTTCCTATCAAAATTACTTTCACGGTTAATGCAATTTTTAACCATAACTAAACCACTTTCCATAGAAAGTAAGTTAGTTTCGATCGAAATTCAACTTTGACTTTTGATAGAAACCCAAGTCGGCCTATTTGGTGTCATTTCTGGTTAATAACGATTAGGTATAAATAAATGTATATTTTTTTCATTTCATTAATCTGAAAGGTGTAAAATAATTCGCATTTAGGAGAAGGAAGACATTTTGGCACAGAACAATTTTCTAAGTTGTGATGGGAAATAAAAAGAGAAGGGTAAACAAAAGTAAATGACATTATTCAGAAGAGACTAAACAAAGACTATGCGAAGAATCACAAAAAAGATATTATCGTCGGAAACAAGGTATGTCTAAGATGTTTCTCTCTAGATATTTTAAGTTGATGGTCAAGACTTGTCTTAATGTTCATTATGTAAATGTGATATTGTAATACCTAATTTTAGAGCTAATTAGACTTAATAAGACTAATTATTAGCAATTAGGACATATTAAGACTAATTATAGGTCTAACTAGACCTATTAGGACCAAGTTGACCTAACTAGGACCTATTAGTCCTACCAATTGGATCTATTAGGAAGTTTTTTAGTCTGACCAATTAGACGTATTAGGACCTATTAGGTCCAAAAAGCCCTGACTATACCTAGCTAGACCTATCAGGACCAATTAGGTAGGTAACTAGACCAATTAGGACCTATTAGACTTAACTAGACCTAACTATAGACATATTTGGTCCTATTAAACCAATTAGGACCAATTCGACCTAACTATCTACTTAACTAGGACTTATTAGGACCTATTAGACAAATTAGGACCAATTACCTAACCTGTTAGGACCTATTAGGACCAATTAGATAGATATTAGTCCTTGACCAATTAGAGGTTTAACTATCTATTAATTAGACCTAACTAGATAGGTATTAGGACCTATTAGGACCCATTAGACCTAACTAGACATAACTATGACCTATTAGTACCTATTAGACCTAACTAGATCTGGCTAGGACCTATTAGGACCAATTAGACCCAATTAGGACCTAATTAGATCCAATTAGGACCTAATTAGACCCAATTAGACATAATTAGACCCAATTAGGACTAATTAGAACCAATTAGGACCAATTAGAACTAATTAGGACCTAATTAGACTCTATTAGAACCAATTAGGACATAATTAGACTCAATTAGAACCAATTAGATCTAATTAGGACCTAATATGACCTATTAGAGCCAATTAGGACCTAATTATACAAGTAATTAGACCGATTAGACTCAATTAGAACCAATTAGGACCTAATATGACCTATTAGGACCCAATTAGACTTAATTAGACCAATTAGGACTAATTAGGACCTATTATGACCTATTATAACTTAATTCTAGACCAATTAGGACCAATTAGGACCTATTACATGACCAATTATGACCAATTAGGACTAATTAGGACCAATATGACCTACTAGGACCTATTATGACCAACTATGACCAGTTAGGAGTAATTAGGACTAATTAGAACTAATTAGGACCTAATTAGACCTAATTAGAACCAATTAGAACCAAATAGGACCTAATATGACCTATTAGAATCAATTAGGACCAATTATGACCTATTATGACCTATTATAACTTAACTCTATACTAATTAGGACCTATTATGACCAATTAGGACTAATTAGGACCAATATGACCTATTATGACCAATTAGGACTAATTAGGACCAATATGACCTATTAGGACCTATTAGGACCAACTATGACCAATTAGGACTAACTAAGACCTAATATGACCTATTAGGACCCAATTAGAATCAATTAGAACCAATTAGCACCTAATTAGACTCAATTAGAACCAATTAAGACTAATTAGGACCTATTATGACCTATTATGACTTAATTCTAGACCAATTAGGACCAATTAGGACCTATTACATAACCAGTTATAACCAATTAGGACTAATTAGGACCAATATGACCTATTAGGACCTATTATGACCAACTATGACCAATTAGGACTAATTAGGACCAATCATAACTAATTAGGATCTAATTAGACTCAATAGAACTAATAAGAACTAAATAGGACTTAATATGACCTATTAGAAATAATTAGGACCTAAATATGACCTATTAGAACCAATTAGGACCAATTAGGACATATTATGACTTAATTCTAGACCAATTAGGACCAATTAGGACCTATTACATGACCAATTATGACCAATTAAGACTAATTAAGACCAATATGACCTATTAGGACCTATTATGACCAATTAGGACCAATTAGGACCAATTAGAGCTAATTAGGACGTAATTAGACTTAATTAGAACCAATTAGAATCAAATAGGACCTAATATGACCTATTAGAACCAATTAGGACCTAAATATGACCTATTAGAACTAATTAGGACCAATTACGACCTATTATGACTTCATTCTAGACCAATTAGGACCAATTATGACCTATTACATAACCAATTAAGACTTATTAGGACCAATATGACCTATTAGGACCTATTATGACCGACTATGACCAATTAGAACTAATTAGGACCTAATTAGACTCAATTAGAACCAATTAGAACCAATTACGACCTAATATGACCTATTAGAACCAATTAGGACCTAAATATGACATATTAGAACCAATTAGGACCAATTAGGACCTAATGTGACTCAATTAGAACTAATTAGAACCAATTAGGACCTAATATGACCTATTAGAACCAATTAGGACCTAATTAGACCCATTTAGGACCTAATTAGACCAAATTAAACATATTTAGACTAATTAGGACTAGTTAGAACCAATTAGGACCAATTAGAACTAATTAGGACCTAATTAGACTCAATTAGAACCAATTAGGACCTAATTAGATTCAATTAGAACAAATTAGATCTAATTAGGGCCTAATATGACCTATTAGAACCAATTAGGACCTAATTAGATAAGTAATTAGACCGATTAGACTCAATTAGAACCAATTAGGACCTAATATGACCTATTAGGACACAATTAGACTTAATTAGACCAATTAGGACTAATTAGGACCTATTATGACCTATTATGACTTAATTCTAGACCAATTAGGACCAATTCGGACCTATTACATGACCAATTAGGACCAATTAGGATTAATTAGGACCAATATGACCTATTAGGACCTACTATGACCAACTGTGACCCATTAGGACTAATTAGGACCAATTAGAACTAATTAGGACCTAGTTAGACTCAATTAGACCCAATTGGAACTAATTAGGACCTAATATGACTTATTAGGACCAATTAGGACCTAAATATGACCTATTAGAACCAATTAGGACCAATTAGGACCTATTATGACCTATTATGACCTACTATGACTTAATTCTAGACCAATTAGGACTAATTAGGACCAATATGACCTATTAGGACCTATTATGACCAACTATGACCAATTAGGACTAATTAGGACCAATTAGAACTAATTAGGACCTAATTAGACTCAATTAGAACCAATTAGAACCAATTAGGATCTAATATGACCTTTTAGAACCAATTAGGACTTAAATATGACCTATTAGAACCAATTAGGACCAATTAGGACCTATTATGACTTAATTCTAGACCAATTAGGTCCTATTACATGACCAATTATGACCAATTAGGACTAATTAGGACCAATGTGACCTATTATGACCAACTATGACCAATTAGGACTAATTATGACCAATTAGAACTAATTAGGACCTAATTAGACTCAATTAGAACCAATTAGGACCTAATTATGACCTATTATGACTTAACACTAGACCAATTAGGACCAATTAGGACCTAGTATGACCAATTATGACTAATTAGGACCAATATGACTTATTAGGACCTATTAGGACCAAATATGACCAATTAGGACTAATTAGGACTGATATGACCTATTAGGACCTATTATGAGCAACTATGACCAATTAGGACTTATTAGGACCAATTATAACTAATTAGAACCAATTAGACCCAACTAGACCTGTTAGGACCTATTATGACTTAATACATTTACCTTGTTAGATCTAACTTCATTCAAAAGTTTTTCTTTAATATTTTTTACTTCATACATGTAGGAACTGCTCAAGAAGCACAACCTTCTGAAGTTGGAGAAGGGTCATCACATGATCAACAAGCCCAACCTTCATAAGTTGGAGAAGGGTCATCACAAGCTCAACAAGCACAACTCTCATAATATCAAACAAGTACACATCTCTCTCTCTCTCATTGACTCTCTCTCACTATCTCGATTTAGTCTCTTATTGGTGAATATGCATTTTGGGTCTTTCCCCTTAAGAAGTTATTGTTTTTGTTGTGTACATTTAGCCTTTGATGATGAAAATGTTGGACAAGGGGCATCCCAAGTTGAAGTAATGGACTCTAGAGAAGGTTCAACCCAAGATCAAATAAATATGTGTTTCTCTCATTAGTTTATAAATTATTAAAGGTTTGACATTCACGCTTGTAATTACTTATTTCATGAAGGTCCCCTTAAGATGAGATATTAAGATATTTTTTATTTTGTTTGTAGTAGAAGTGCAAGAAACATATGAGAATGATAGTCTACTCCAACAGTTGAAGAGAAAAATTAATTTTAAAAGCATAGATCATTTAATTGAAATAGATGTGGAAAAATTGAGAGATTATGCTAAACAACCAATAAATATTACGAAGACGGCATTGAATAAAAAGTCTAAGAAAATAATGAAACAATTTGAGAATCTTGGTACACTTGAAAAAACTCAACTATTATTAATTACACTTCTTAAAGATGAGTTAAAAGAGCCATTAAAATTGTTGGGTGTAGATGGAAGTTTGAAAAAGTTAAAATCATGTAACGTACAAAAAAGTATTGTTGACAGTGTTAAGGAATGTTTGCATTCCATTGGAAAAACAACTAGATCTACAAATAGGTCCATTTCAAGAAGAGTGATACTGACATCTATTTTAAATAAAAACATGTCCCAAAGAAGACAAATTTCTTCACTTTCATCTCCGATCAGGTACAGTAGGAAGACAATGACACACTATTTGAAAAGAAGAATCAATTTGGATGATACTACATTGGAAGGTAATTGGGCACTAATGTGTAGAGATCCTCAGTCTGATAGGATTAATGAAACAATTAGGAACTTAGTTACATCATTTTGGACTAATCATACTCGTCCTTCACCAAATACAAGAGACGTTATCAAGAAGAGAACTGGGCCTAAGGAATATTTCCAGAACACAAAAAATTGGTTGGACACCACACAACATGCATTGTATATCTCATTTTGTAACTCAAATCCTGACATTAAGATTGGACAAACAATGTTTGAAGATTAAAGCCATTTTTTATAAAGATAAATAAATATTTTGAAACTTGTTGTTGTCGATATCATATTGAATTTGATCTCTACTATCAAGGGTTTAGAAAGATGATAGAAGAAAGTGGTGGTTCTCAAAATTATTTTCCTAAATGTCCAAGCCAATTCATAGCATCAATCTTGTGTAACAAATCAATTGATCATGAAATACTTGAAATAGATTGCATAAGAGGAACTTGTCAAACATGCGTGGATTTGGCTAAATTTCCTTTGAAACTTGAAGATACTGACATGATGAGGATGATAAAATGTAAGAGATACAAGTACATAAAGTTAGAAATAAAAGTTAGGAAAGAATCAACAAGGTTGGAATATGTAGAAGACGAGATACCTGTTGCAACAATTATGGATAATTTTCATAAATTGATTCAACCATACATACATCATGTTTTTTTTGCTAAATGGTAGGCATAACAATTCAAAATACAAAAAGAAAATTTTCCAATTGGAACAATTTTATCAGTTGTTGATTTTGTAGAGAACTACTCCTTTGTTTCTCAAAAACAACTTCAAGCATAATACTACTATACATAGCAGGTCACTATCATGGTACATGTGTCTTATTGACATGCACAATTAGGTTTGGATGGTGTTGAAATTACATAGCAAGCACGAGTCATAAAGAAAGAATATCACTTTTACATTATTGATGATAAAGAGCATGACATACATTTTGTTGAGCATTGCTTTAGGACATTTTTTTGATATTTGGAAAACAAAGGCATCGAAATTGAAAAGCATTTTGTTTGGTCAGATGGATGTGCAACACGATTTAAATCAGCAAGGCCATTTTATGCAGTATATAGATATCATTGATACCAAAAGATACCACATATTTGGATTTTCTTTGAGAGTGGACATGGAAAGGGAGAGCATGATGGTGCAAGAGCTTGTATAAAACATGCTTTAAGAAAGTATCGACTAGACTATCAAAGATATCGTATAAATAATGCTCATGATGTAGTTGAGTGGTGCAAGATGCATTTTTTGGTGCCAAATCATGATAACACATCATCACGATCAGATCTAGTCATACCCTTCTGAGTATTCTGGGAGATAACATGTATTAATTTTTAGTTCATCACTTGTTGCCTAGTTATAATTTATGTATGTGCAAGCTTTAAATTTATTGATAATTGTTTGAGTTAACTTATATATGTGTACATTATATATATACATGATTTTAACTTGTCTTCAATTTTTACACGTGTCTCTCTATTGTTCAAGTGTTGATAGAAGATCAATCCATGGATGCAAGAGAGTAGACAAAACAAGATCCCTGCATTAAGTTATGAGTACATATAGTAATGTGTGGTCATTGTACACTAGAGATTACTCATGCTTTTGTTATGACTGTATTTCTAAAAATAAAAAATGTGGATATGTTAGTGAATGGAATTTGGTTCGACTAGATGTTACAAACACAAATGATGAAGTTCGGGATGAAATCTTTGACAACATTCCATTGATTTCTACAAATTATGACCATATTTTAGGTTTGATCAAAATTGGTACGTGTGTGTTTATGTACATGTTTAAAAAGGATTCATACACTCAATTCATAAATAAAGTTTGTTTAAAAGTTCGCAAACCTAAAATTAAAAGTTCACTTTAAATGCAGGACATATTTTTGTAGTAGTAGCAGAGCCTGGAAATGTGGAAGGTGTTAGAACTATTTATTACATTTCTGCAAGGAGAGGATGAAGCTAACACAGAATGAAACAAGCGATAGAATTATGTTTCCCATAGGTTCTAGTACTATATTTAAGTTTCATAGCCTATATTAAACTTGAGTGAGACCTTCTAACTTCAAATTTTATTATGGATTTGTTTATATGGTTAATTTCACATACATACATACATACATACATACATACATACATACATACATACATACATACATACATATATATATATATATATATATATATATATATATATATATATATATATATATATATATATATATATATATATATATATATAACATTATTGAACTTGTCTGTGCAGGTTCAGTTGTCGTGCAAGGAACATGTTTGAAGAAAATCAAAATACTTAAACATGGGATTCATTTTGTTGATTATCAACCTAACAATAAGGTTTATCAGTATAGCCATCTTGTAATTGCCACTGTCCTATCTCTTCTTCTTGTGACGAGACATGGCATTCGTAAGTGGATACTTGAAACTGATGACCATGAGAGAATATTAAATGTTATTTCAGAGAGAGATGAACCACTTGATGTGGACTAAATCATGCATGAAATATAATTTGAACTAAAATTTTCACGGCCGAGACCAGAGGTTTTCTTAGCTCCATTCTTTCCTAATGGTGCCCATGTAGTGAATGGAGCTTGAATTAAATTAATAATTTATAATATAGATCTAAAAAATGTCTTACAAGTGGATATGATATATTAATTATCTACCTGAATATGAAGTACTCTAACTTTGGAATATGAATGTGTGTATGTATTGAATTTGCATGTGTTACATTAGGACGTGCATGTTTTAAATATAAAAGCTACTTGAAGTACAACAACATTAAATTAAAAGTACGTGCACAACTATTATTGAATGTACATTTAAATATAAGTAAGATTCAATCAAACATCTAGGGACCTCAATTATATAGCTCACATGTGTCTAAATCAAACATCATTCATGTATGTAATCTATTGAAATCAAACATCATTCATGTATGTAATCAAATTTAAATTAAACACATGTATGTAATCTATTGAAAGTATTGAAAATTTACATTTATAAATTTGAAATCACATGAACTCATGAAGAATAAAATATGTATACAAGTTCATCACACATGCACACATATCTAGAGTGAAAGTATATATATAACATGCATGAAACATCAATCATGTGTAGATAAAGTACTATAAATATGAAACATATGGATCAATCATGTGTCAAACATTCTATCAAAAAGGGTCTAAAAATGAAATAACATAACATCAAACACATCAATCGGTCCTGTAGAGTCTAGAAATGAAATATAGTTCATCAAACACATGTGAATATATATATATAATATGAAATATCTCTAGATCAAATATGAAAGTGCCTAGGACTCATCATGACAACTCCTCACTAAGCGGTCAGACCCAGAGTGACTATCATGCTATGAAGGATGTGCATATCCCTACAAAGAAAGAGATATATAAATTAATATATAAAAATTGTACACATCTTAAGTTTGAATCAAAATATTGTACAAGAAAACATGTTATAAAGTGTGTACACACAGATAATAAATTAAAAACTCAGCTTTCCACTACTGATGTCATCATCGAGTGAGTCCCAATGACGTACATGATCAGTGCTCAAAGAAGGAGCAATAAGAGGGATATCCTGGTAGACAAAAAATATATATCATATATATACATGTACATATATATATATATAAAATAATTAAAATTTTAAAAATAAATTTAAGTTAAATTGTAACATTAAATACATATATATTCTAATTTATACCTATGTAGGTGGTAGAAACTGATAGTACTCGGATTCCCTGGCCTCAATCCTATCAACCAAGGTATCAAGATTTTTCTGCGTCTTGTCCAAGCTCAACTTTGCATCTGCAACATGAGTAGACCACGCACTCCTCTCTAATGATGAATGCAATGGAATAACCAAATGAGATGGCATGGAAGTTGTATCATCATGTCTTAGAAAATCTAGATAACCCGTAGTGGTCATGCTGAACTCAACATCGTCAAGGCCAACATCCAAGAACTGATGTCTTGCACTAACTGAAGGGTCTGTACATTGTACCTCTCTCTATGCAGCAATAGAGTGGTCAGTAGGTGGATCCTCATGAGCACTGCCACTATGGCCATGGTCTACATGAGAAGTATGTGGCCAAGTGTATCTGATAGTACCCACATGAGATCTAAGCTCTGATATGGGGATATCATTCTCTACTGCTATAAATGCATATGTATCCAATCAATCTTCAACCAAACTAGTCAATGTGACATGTGTCATCTCTCCTGTAAGTCCCTCCATGCTAGAAAGTGAATGGATGCCTACTGCACTATACATGTCATGTGTGGTCCTGCTAGAGGGTGCTCCATTTGATGATCTGGAGTGTCATCAAGACATCAATTACTGACCAACCTGATCACTAGATATGGATGCGACAGGTGATGCAATGTCCCCCACACTATCAATCACAACTTGAAGCCGAGTGTTACGAATAACATCATTTGCAACAGGACCCAATGAAGGAGCTATAGCAGGTGTCCTCTGACCAACAATGGCCCTATGTACTGGCCCTTATTGATCAGCTCGATGAAAAGCATCTTTATCAGCAAGTCTGCCATGCCCCTATCCTAGATGTGCTCACAAATCAGTGTAATTAACAACCCTCCCTAAATGAACCTCAACAAAAATATACTGTGCAAAGTACAATGGAATATGGTTATTATTTGGATAACGACCATGGGAAGCTAGAAAACATGGGTATATCAATGCTGATATAGCAGGATCCTGACACTTGGTAACCCGATACCCTTTCACATAATTTAAATTTTCATAAGATGGGAAAGCTTCCCTTTTTAGGGTCACTTTATGCACTAAAGTTTGTACCTCCTTAAGAGAAAGATCAGATCCAACCTCTTGTCTCTTCCTCTCAAGTATGACCTCTATAACATTTGGGGCATAGGGAGTGGTACTGTGAATGTCATCCCTAATGCTAATCAAGCTAGTAAGGATGGATTGACATGTTCTCTTATAGACACTAGAGCTAGTCGGATTATTTATGGATTCTTGCAACTATTCAATTTCTCTATTAGTGCATGCAAATAGTTCCACCATGGGAATCAGTGCATCAGCCATGTGTGATGTTCAATAATATGTCTAATAGATAGAATATGTATACATGAAATATTTTATTTACTATCAAATGAAGTCTACATATATGTACGTTTTCCTAATTTAAATGAAAATAAAATTAAAGTATGCACATTTCGCTACATTATTTCAAAGTAAAATCAATTACATAAATTACATTTAAATGTAAATAAACATGTACTGTGCATATGTACACACACATGTATAGGTGGATATATACATGTACGCATACATGTGTACATGCATATATATACACATGTACATATATAATATGACATGTACACATGTACATGTATGTATGACATGTATACATGTGTCATATATATAGAGAGATATATACAGTCATATATATATATAGATATACATGACATATTATATATATATATATATATATAAAATATGTCATGTACATATATATACATGACATATTATATATATATAGATATATAATATGTCATGTATATATATATATATACACATGCATATATGCATATATACATGCATATATATGCATATATACATGTATATATATGCATATATACATGCATATATACACATATACATGCATATATACATGTATATATGCATGTATATATGCATATATACATGCATATATACATGTATATATGTATATATGCATGCATACATATATGCATATATACATATATACATGTACATGTATATATACTAAATCTATATATCAAAAACTTCAAATAATAAAAAATCTATATATATACATGCATATATGCATATATATACATGCATATATGCATATATATACATGCATATATGCATATATACACATATACATGCATATATACAAGCATATATGTATATAAATGCATATATGCATATATACACATGTATGCATGGATATATACATATGTATACATACATACATACATACATACATACATACATACATATATATATATATATATATATATATATATATATACATACACACACACACACACACACATACATGCATATATGTATATGTATATATACTAGATCTATATATCAAAAACTTAAAATAATGAAAAATCTATATATATACATGTATATATGCACGCACACACACACACACACATGCATATATGTATATGTATATATACTAGATCTATATATCGAAAACTTCAAATAATGAAAAATCTATAGATATATACATGTATATATGCATATATACACATGTATACATACATATATACACATATATACATGCATATATGCATATATGCATATATGTATGTATGTATGTATGTATGTATGTATGTATGTATGTATGTATGTATGTATGTATATATATATATATATATATATATATATATATATATATATATATATATATATATATATATATATATATATATATATATATATATATATATATATATATATATATATATGTACATGTATACATGCATATATACTAAATCTATATATCAAAAACATTAAATAATGAAAAACAAAAATTAAAAACCTGAAAGCGACGATTGATAAATCGGAAGTCAAGCCACAAGTTTCACTGTCACCGAAAGTGATAGTGAAAGTCACTTTCGGCGAGTTAAAAACCTGGTGAAAAAAACCTAATTTTAAACTTTCGATCGAAAGTTCCATATTAAGCACTTTTGATCGAAAGTACTTTCTTACTTTTGATCAAAAGTAAGAAAAGTACTTTCAATCAAAAGTAACTTGCGATCAAAAGTACAGACTTTTCATACTTTCGATCGAAAGTTACTTACTTATGATCGAAAGTACAGGTTACTTTCTATCAAAAGTAGGAAGGGATTTTTTAGTCGGATTCACTTTTCAAGGCATTTTCCTTCCTCCAAAAAAGTGTAACCCACTATTGTGGGTTCACCCAAACATTGGTAAGATATCATAGTAGGAAAGCAGGTGCATCGACCTCTCTCTCTCTATCTCTTATGTGATTCAAAATAATATGTTCATTTTAGGATCTGTCTCTCTTCCCCTTTAGTCTCTATCTTTTTATTTTATAAATCCCCTTAAGACTCTCTCTCTCTCTCTCTATAGTTAGTATCTTTTGGTCAATATTTATTTTTGGTCTTTCCCCTTAAGAGTATTTTTTGGTTCTATGTGCAATATTTATTCAAGAAAATGTTGGACAATTGGTAGCCCAAGTTCAAGTAATGGATGTTGGAGAAGGGTCATCTAAAAATCTCTCTCTCTCTCAACCCCTGCTTATGGGGATTTTGATTAGAATTTAGTGACTTTTGATTAGAAGTAAAAAGAACTTATGATCAACACCATTAAAATTCACAAGTTTTTCAAAAAAGAGGAATTCCTCTGAATGTGTAATCCACTATTATGGGTTCACCCAAACATGAACTTCTAAATAATTATTTCTAGAACTCCACTCACATTAATTTGACATAAATGACAATACTAAACTCACATTGCTAACACTGACTTGTTGTCAGCATCATTGTTAGAATCATAAAATAAAATGAAATGGAAAAGGTAAGGAAAGAATCCAAGAGAGTATGAAATGGAAGAGATATACCGAATACTTGAGAGAGAGATAGAGAGATTTTCCTTTAAGAGATCAAATACAAGCTCACAAGAATGCTCCAAGAACCAAGGCAAGAACACAAGAATTTGAAAGGGGAAAAATAAGAAAAACCCCTTGTGAATTATGAATGAGGCTCAAAGCCAAAAGAAGAAGGAATAATTGGAGCTCAAAGCTCATTACAACATGAGAGAAAGAGATGAAAGAGTAGAGAAGATTATTGAGCAGGTGTGTGAGAGGCATCTCTTTAAGTAGAGATGAGTGGAGGAGTTTGCATGTAACTCTCATCTTAGATGAATGCCACACTCACGTTGTGTGTGAAACAAATGTGAGATTCCTCTTAAGGAGGAATATCTATTTTCCTTAATAAATGAATTACAAATATGACATGTCCTCCCACTTGGAGTAGAGGAAAAATACAATAGGATACCTTGGTTTATCCTTTAAATACATATTTTACCAAGGAAAGATTAAATTTTAACACCCCCCTTTAATATTTACTTGGGGTAATTATATCAAGGGGTATCAAACCCAAATTTTTACATTAAAATTCAAATTTCTCTCTAGAAAGAGGTTTTGTCAAAATATCTGCAACTTGATATTCACCTTTGCAATAGATGAGGGAAACTTTATTTTCTACAATGTGCTATCTAATGAAGTGGTGGTGGAGAGAAATGTGCTTTGAATTTGCATGGTAATCTAGATTCTTTGCCAAGGCTATTGCACCTTGATTGTCACAATACAATGGTGTAGGTTCTTGTTGAGGTAGACCCAAATCTTCAAGTATTCTTCTAAGCCATAGAGCTTCTTTAGAGGCATGAGTACAAATTTTATATTCAACTTCGGTAGAACATGGAGACACAAATTGTTCTTTTTTACTTTTCCAAGATATAGCACCTGAACCAAGAGAAAAACAATACCCAAAAGTAGATTTTCCATCATTGAGGTCTCCACCTAAATTTGAATCAGTAAAACCTTTTAAAGAAAAATTAAAATTTTCATCATAAAATAATCCTAAGTTAATATTCTTTTAGCAATTTTGAAGTGAGTTGGTTGAGGTTTGGACATGAATCTTGAAACTAAACCAACACTAAAAGATAAATCAGGTCTAGTGAGGGTTAGATAAATTAAAATACCTACAAGTTCTCTATAAGGAGTAGCATCTATGAATGGAGATTGCATATCTATCATTAAATTAGTTCCTAAATTACATGGAATTGAAACATGATTAGAATCATTCATATGAAATCTATCTAGAAGATCTTTAGCATATTTACTTTGAGAGATAAAAATACCCTTAGGGGTTTGACAAATTTGCATTCCTAAGAAATAATGTAAAAGTCCTAAATCTATCATTTGAAATTTTTGGTTGAGTTGGAACTTAATATCAGAAATTAAATGGTTAGAACTAGAAGTAAGAATTAAATCATCAACATAAAGAATGATAATAATAATGTCATCTTCACTATTCTTGATATACAAGTTAGGATCATTTTTACTTCTTTCAAAACCTTGAGAAATAAAGAAGGCATTAATTTTGGAATACCACTCTCTAGGAGATTGTTTTAAACCATAGATAGATTTATTTAGTTTGCATACTAGAAGTTTCCTAACCTTCTTTAGTAAAACTAGGAGGTTGAGACATATATATTTCTTCATGCAAATCACCATTTAAAAAAGCACTTTTAACATCCATTTGGTGAATAAGCCAATTCATTTTTGCAGCTAAAGCAAGAACAACTTTAATGGTAAGCATTTTTGCAATAGGAGAAAAGGTTTCATTATAGTCTATTCCTTCAACTTGAGAAAAACCTCTTGCTACTATTCTAGCTTTAAACTTAATAATATCATTATTTGCATTCAACTTAGTTTTGTATAACCATTTACATGAAACTAGATTTTTGCCATGAGGTAAAGTAACTAAATCCCAAGTACTATTAGAAATTAAACTATCATATTCCTCTTGCATAGCAATTTTCCAATGAGGTTGATTTTTAGCTTGAGAAAAAGTTTGAGGATCATTAGAATGCATAAGAGAAGACATTAAAGCATAGTTACAATAATTAAGTGTCCTAGGTCTAAGACCACCCATTCTAGAAATATAATTATCACCTTAATTAATTAAATCTTTAAACCATTTAGGATTTCTCTTAGACATAATGGAAATATCACTATGAGGAGTAAATTCATCATTTTCATCATCACTATGAGGATTAAATTCATCATCATCATTAGGAACATAATTACCATCATTATGAGCAAAATTGTCACTATGAGGAGTAGAAACAT
Source organism: Chamaecyparis obtusa (assembly GCA_027943335.1). Lineage (NCBI taxonomy): Eukaryota > Viridiplantae > Streptophyta > Pinopsida > Cupressales > Cupressaceae > Chamaecyparis > Chamaecyparis obtusa. Next base: position 936,659 of record BSBK01011829.1, read on the forward strand.
TGTTACTATCATCATCATCTTTTTTAATACTAGTAGGAATAAAAATGGTTCATTAGGAGTAGGGTTTAGAATAGGAGGTTGGTCCTCCATGAGGTCAAGAATATCCCCTTTAAATTCATAATCTTTGGCCTTGGAACAATCATGTACTTCATTTTCTACAATAACATCTCTTGCAATATGAACCTTGTTAGAAATAGGATCATAAACTCTATAACCTTTAGTAAATTCATCATACCCAACAAAAATATATAGATGGAGAAGATTTAGAATCTAATTTGTGCCTTTTTTGTTTGGGTGTGTGAACATATGCAATAGATCCAAAAATTCTCAAATGTTGTAAATTTGGTTTTCTATCGGACCATGCTTCCTCGGGAGTAATATTTTTCAAAGCTTTAGTAGGAGTTCTATTAAGAAGATAAGTGGCACAAGCCATTGCTTCAGCCCATAAATTGTAATTTAAATCTTTAGAATGTAACATACATCTAGCCATTTCCACAATAGTTCTATGCTTCCTTTCCACCACACCATTTTGTTGTGGTGTATAAGGAATAGTAAGCTCATGTTTTATACCAAAAGATATCAAGTAAGAATGAAATGCATTGTTAACATATTCAGTACCATTATCTGTTCTAAGAATTTTAATTTTAGAACCAGATTGCCTTTCCACAAACATATGAAATTCAGAAAATGTGTCAAGAACTTGATCTTTAGTATGCAAGAAATAAATCCAAATTCTTCTAGTGAAATCATCCACAAAGGTAAGAGCATACTTTGAACCTTATATTGAGTTGTTCTCCATTGCACCCAAAAAATCACTATGAATAAGATGTAACTTATGAGACGCCCTCCATGAAGTACTATGAGGAAAGGGCTCCCTTTTCATTTTTCCACTCATGCACCTTGTGCATGTAATTTTAGATGGAATAAGAGGAGGTAATCCTTCAACCATGTTAGATTTTAGCAATCTAGAAATATAATCAGAATTCAAATGGCCAAGCCTTTCATGCCATCTATTGAAATCAATATTCACTTTCAAAGAGTACCTAGAACAGGCAAACTCATAGAATTTAAACAAGTTATCATGATCCATATTAGCATTAACAACAACAAGATCAGTGTTAGGATCAATAATAGAGCACATATCCTTATGAAATTCAACTTTGTAATCTTGAAATAATTGAGCTCCTGAAAGAAGAATGGATTTCAATTTAGGAACATAAAGAACATTGTGTAATTTTTCATTTGGAACATTAACATCACCAACTCCATCAACTTTGCAACTACTATCATCAGCTAATTGAATAGAAATATTAGTAGTATCAGGTTGCAAAGAATCGAAAACTTCTCTATGAGATGTAACATGATGAGAAGTGCCACTATCAATAATCCATTCTAAAGCATGTGAAGTTTTATAACAAGTAGTAAAAGCACGATGAGATTGATTACCTTAAAATTTATTTTGATTATTGTTATTCATTGGCTTCTTATCATTTTTCTTTTTAAAACAATCATTAATTAGGTGACCATCTTTACCACAATAAGTACAATGTGGTTTCCAATTTTGTTGATTATTGTAATTATTGTTATTGTATGATGGTTTAGAATTAGACCTATTGTTTGAATGATTATAATTATTATTTGAAGAACCATTATTATGATGGTTATTGTTATTGTTACAATAATTATAGTTGTTATTAGAATGGTTATTGTTATGATGATTATTATTGTGATGATTAGTATGAGACTTATTATTGTGATTTTGAGTTTTCGATACAAAAGCATGTTCAAAAGATTTAATAGTACCAAATTGCAATAATTTTGCCTCCTCTTGACACAACAATTTTGAAAAATAGGATAAGTTAAAAGCGGAGCTAAAGTAGAAATAGCAAGTTGAGAGTGGATATTAGTGATAAATTGCTGAAACTCCTTAGGGAGACATTTCTTAAGAATTATAGTAATCAATCTAATATTTGTAAGAGTAACATTTAAACCATTTAACTAAGTTCTAATAGCATCAAACTTGAGCAAAAATTCATCCATAGATTTAAAAAATATGTATACCTTAGATCTTCCAAGTTGTCTTGGAGCTAAATCGTACGTGATTCGGAGGAGTTGTCATAGGTTTTCTTCAAGATGTCCCATGCTTGATGGGCTTTAGTACAATGTCCAATTAAGACATAAAGGTCAGGACTAATGGAGAGTCCAATTAGACCTAGTGCTTCATCATTCTTAACTTGCCAGGCATCTTTGGCAGTTTGAGCAGCAAAGGTGGCTGGTTCGGTAGTGGCATATGTGGCAACTTCAAGAAAATGTTTAAAATGAAATAGAAAGGAAACATGAGTTTTCCATTGATGGTAGTTAGAGATATTTAACTTAATTTTTGGAATTAGAGTCAACATGATTAACTAATTAAATTATTAAATTAACCTTAGCAAAGTGAGATACAAAGAATATCTAATTTTAAAGAACAAGAAAAAAAAAATTTACTCTAAGGTTAAGAAGCTTTGAATAAAACAAATTGAATTCTTTAAAACATTTAAATTTTATTAAATGTTTTAAAAATAAAGGAGATAAATTGATTAAAATTATAATTAAGAGTGTAAGAGCGAATAAAAAAGAATTAGAGACAATGTATTGATGTTAATTTAGCTTGTTTACACAAATTGATAGAAGCAACAAAAATTAAATTAAATATACATTAGAATGGATATGATAAATTGCATTGAATGTTAACAATTTGAATTTAAATTAGTATCAAACTATCTTTCAAATATAACAGACTAATTTAAAACCAAACTAACATTTAAATATAATATCAACTTAACTTTCAGATTTAAGCAAATTTAGTTTTAAAAAATGGTCAAATAGATTTAAAAAATGGTCAAAGATACAAAGCTAAGAATAGCTGAAAACACTGATTCTATGTTGATAAATTAGAATAAACAGAGACTAGAGATCATGGAGGCTGGCATGTGGAAGCAAGATGCTGAGAGAGGGCAGAGATAATACAGACGATTATTTGTTTTTGAACATAAAAAACTAGTCATATTACGGGGGTCATAAAATTTTAATGCGTCATTGGATTTTTCTAAGATTTTTATATGTTGTTAAGGATGAAGTTTACAAGGTTTTGACCGGAGCAATCTTCCTAATCTATCTGGGTTCAAAAGATATGGGCGTTGGAGTGAGGTACTATCAAAATGGAGATTAGATTTAAGAGCAGATTTTAAAAGATTAGATATGTGAAGGTAAAGGATTCATAGATAACCAGAAAATATTTTATCCAACAAATAGAATGTTAAAATAGAATGGAATGGATTCTTATTTAAACAAAAAAAAAGTTAAAACAAAGATTTATATGCTAAGAGATATATATTGTCAACCAAAGGATATTGAATAGATTTATTTTAACCAGCAAATAGAAAGAAATGATTTGAACAAAAGATTAAAATGTATATGACAGTAAATGAAATATAAACTCAGAATGAAATAATAGAGATAAATATTGAAATCGACAACAAAGTTAGATTTAAATGAAAACATAGGCAGATTAGATTCAAACTATTAGATTGAGTTTAGAAATCTACAGAGAGATTAGATTAGTGATTACAAATGGAATAAACAAGCTTGCAGATCAAAACTCATGAGAGCTAAGAAAAGATTATTTAAACTTGCAAGATCAAAGATTGAAATAGAGATATGAAGCTGCAAATGCCAACAAAAAAGAGATATGATAATATGAAAACCTGTAGAGATTAGATTTAATAAAACTTGAAAAGAGGAAAAAAAAAAAGGCCTTAGATCTGGCAGCAAGCCATCCAAATCTAAGATCAAGGTTAGAATGTAAGAAAAAATGCAATAAAATAAAGAGGATAGAGCCTACAAAACAATGGTTAGAATCCAAAAGCTTTCTCCTTCACAGTTGAAATAAATTTTAACTATCCCTGCATGCACACTCAAAGCAAAGATTAAACATGCTTTGATACCATGTTAGAATCATAAAATAAAATGAAATGGAAAAGGTAAGGAAAGAATCCAAGAGAGTATGCAATGGAAGAGATATACCAAATACTTGAGAGAGAGAGAGAGAGAGAGAGAGAGAGAGAGATTTTCTTTCAAGAGATCAAATACAAGCTCACAAGAATGCTCCAAGAACCAAGGAAAGAAGACAAGAATTTGAAAGGGAAAAAATAAGAAAAACCCCTTGTGAATTATGAATGAGGCTCAAAGCCAAAAGAAGAAGGAAGAACTGGAGCTCAAAGCTTATTACAATATGAGAGAAAAAGATGAGAGAGTAAAGAAGATTATTGAGCAAGTGTGTGAGAGGCATCTCTTTAAGTAGAGATGAGTGGATGATTTTGCATGTAACTCTCATCTTAGATGAATGCCACATTCATGTTGTGTGTGAGACAAATGTGAGATTCCTCTTAAGGAGGAATATCTATTTTCCTTAATAAAAGAATTACAAATATGACATGTCCTCCCACTTGGACTAGAGGACAAATAAATTAGGATACCTTGGTTTATCCTTCAAATACATATTTTACCAAGCAAAGATTAAATTCTAACAATCACTTTGATCTTAAAAGATAAATAGTAAAAGATATCACTCTTAGTAACCTTAAACTAGACATGAATAAGACATTTAATAAAAATTCATTCATTTCTAGAATTTCCAAATAGTTTGGATTTAAGAAAAATAAAGATAATGTATTTAATTAGACTCAACATATACCTTTACATCAAAATACAACACTCCAGAGTGCTTAGATTTTATACAACCATGATTTTAAAGTTTAATATATTTTTTGTGTTTGGTCTTTGTAATCACCTAAAATTGGACAAGATCAATCAAGTGAATAACCAAGGAAAAATTTTAAGCAATTAAATCAAATCGAGCTATTATTAAAGTAAAATTGCAATCAAGCCATAAGTCAATTCTACTTAAAAATCAAAAGCCATAAATTCAATTTAAATCAAGGGTAAAAGTACAAACTTGTGTCAAACTTTTATAAAGGAAAAGGATGACAACATTCAAATTTTTCAACTTTAATGACACAAAAGTGGCATTTGTGTTTAGAATTTGAAGATGGTGTAAAATAATGAAATGTGTAAAATTTGATGAAGTTTATGCTTATAATTTTTTTTAAGAAATTTGAACAAAAAATTGACATAGTTTTTTTAAGTTTTGAAGTCCATTTTTTTATTGCTGAAATATGCTGAAAATATAGGGTCTAGTTCGCATTAACAAACTATATGCAAATAATATTTTTTTCCTCTGATTCTATAATATGTTTTAGATGACATGTATAGTTAGTGCATAAGAAAAGAAAGATTGGATTTTAGTATATATTTTGTCTGTTATAACTATCCAAAGTCGGTGTTACCCGAAATCAACAGTTTTTTGTTCACGTCAAATTTTCCCTATCAAATCTACACCATTAAATAAAAAAATTATATATTCTTGAAGAGGACTCTCTCCTCTAAAGTTAAATATAAAATTTTAATTTTTCTGACATGATTTGTTATTTTTAATATTTTTCAAACGAGCGTGTTGTTAAATGTTGAAAATACCTACTTGAAGTATTTCAAACTTATAATATATTGTATGAAATCAAAACATGATAAAAATTACATGACCATAATCTTGACTCCGAGCTTTAAAAAATGGTATTTTTAGATTTTACAGAAAGGTAAATTTTGACAGAGAAATCAGGTCCAGAAGTGAGAACTTCTGAGAGCCACACATTTTTGCTTACTTGGCTGCCAAATAGGATTCCACATAGGTCTGGCCGAACCCGGTCCGGCTAGAAGGGGTCCGTTCACACCCGGTTCAGCTAGACCTATTGGCAACCAAACACAGTCCCTTACATGACCAAGCCCCTAAAATCCAAATTCTAACAATACAACTGGTTTTTTAAATAAAATCAAATTTTTATAGTTTTTTAATAGTATTTTTAAATTTATAAATTATTTTAATTTTATTTGTAAGAGTTAAGTGGCTTTTATCTTGAATTAAGTAATTTTTAATAGTTTTTAAAAATTTATTAATTATTTTAATTTTATTTGTAAGAGTTAAGTGGTTTTTATCTTGAATTAAGTGATTTTTAATAGTTTTTAAAAATTTATTAATGATTTTTATCTTATATTTGGATATTGCATGTCAAGTTTTGATTTAGTTTTTTCAAGTTAAGTGATTCTTTTCTATTTTTCACATGGTAGTTTAGTTGTTTATGGTGTTGCATGCATTGAAACTCTTATTCGGTTTTCTTTATTAAGAGGATTTTGACTAGTATTCGATATACAAGTTTATAGATTTTGGCTCTAACATTGAATTGGAGGATTGTGAAAGTTTTGGGAAATTTTAGGATTGTTGGATTGTTCTTTGTACGGTTTCTGTCGAGTGGTGGTTTAAGGTAAGGTTTGAAAACCCTTTTTGCAATTATTCTTTGGAAAATATTCTCTTCATTGTGTTTCCAAGATAGGTTGATGATTTTGGAGAGATTGTATTTTTTTTCATCATCCTTGAGAAATTTTACAAGATTAGATTGTTGTGATTTTGTGAATGATAAATATGTATATATATTTTGGTTGCTTATGAGTGTGAACTTTTATACAAATGTGTTAATTTTTCCAGTTAAGTGAGTTTTTTATATTTTTCAATCTAAACAGTTTTTGCAATGGGCAATAAAAGGAATAGATTAAGAAAATATGATCGAATAAAGGATGACAAAAAATATCATACAAAACATAATCAAGATCAACCTGTTGAAGTTCAAGAATAACCTATTGATATTCAAGAAGATGCAATTCAAGCAGGGGAACAAATTGGTAGTTCTAGAGGTGGAAATGTATCTTTTGGCAAGGGCAATTTGATAGAGATGGATGACGATTCACTTTTCAGTCAAATTTCATTTGAAGAAATGTTATTTGAAAGTACAATTAAAAATCATTGCAAAAAACTTTGGGATGAATATTTTAAAAATAAAAGTATGGTTGCAAGAGCTCAATTATTTGTTAGGTTATTCAGGAAAAAAGAAATGACTCCTATTTTGGAGTTGTTGGGTGTTGACAACAAGAAAAACTCAAGAGACAATGTAAATCGAATAATAGTTTAAAATTTATAAAATGCATTGAATAACATTAATAACTCAAGTCGAGGAGCTGATTTAAGTGATGAACATAGAGCAATTATGACTACTTTATCTAGTAGGAGGTTGACACAAAGAAAACAAGTGCATGCAATTTCTGATTTACTGAATGTATCTAGAAGAACTATTCAAATATATATCATGAAGAGAAATATGTTAGATGAAAACATTGAAAAAAATTGGGTAAATATTTGTAGGCTTCCTCGAAAAGATAGAATTTTTGAAGATGCAAAAAAATTGGTCATTGAATATTGGACTGCTCACTCTCATCTTTCTTCTAATAGAAGGGATACAATACGGATGTAAGATGAAGAGTCTAGTATGAAAATTGCACATCCAAAACATTTTATAGATACAACACAAAGTGAATTATTTGAAGCATTCAAGAAAGAATTTTCAAATGTGAAAATATGTCAAAGAATGTTTGAGAGGTTGCACCCTTGCTTTGTATGCATAAATAAGGTTCGTGAAACTTGTTGTTGTCGAAATCATGTTGAGTTTCATCTATACTTGCAATCATATAAAAATGTTATGGCAGTTCTTGATTCAAATATGGTCATCCCTGAAAGTATGACACAATTTGTGAAGTCTATTTTATGTGATAAATTAGAAGATTCAGATGAGTTCAAAGTACAGTGTATCAAGAATGCATACAGTGATTGTGGAGATTTGCATAAATTTCCATTGCAAATTGAGAATATTAATGTTTCAACACCAATTTTGTGGAAAAGATTTGAATATGAGACATATCAAACAAAGAGCGGAGATGAATCCAAAAAAATTGTATTGAAGGAGAGTGAATTGCCCTACCTTGAGTTTATGACCAGATTTCATACTCTAATTTATCCACATATCCAGCATTGTCATGGTGCATGATGGAAAGCTAAACAGTTTCGTGATTCCAAAGATTTTTTTCCACCTGGTTGTATTCTTTCAATTGTAGATTTCTCCGAGAACTATACATTTTCCCCTAAAAAAGAGCTTCAAGCTCAATATTATCATTCTGATCAGGTTGCAATATTTGTGCAAGTGACCTATAGACATGCACAATATAATTTGGATGAGGTAGAAAGTCCCAATCCAAATGAACGCATTATCATCAAGGAGGTTCATTTCTATATCAATGATGATAAGGTTCATGATAGGAGCTATGTGGCTCATTGTTTTGCAATGTTTTTTGAAGATATTGTGAATCGCGGGATAAAGGCTTCGCAACACTAGATTTGGTCTGATGGTTGTGCAGGTATGTGTATTGATCTACTTCAATTTATTTTCATTGTCATTTAATTATTTATTAAATTATTAAAGGATGACATGTATATATGCATGTAGAACTTAATTTTGCAAGACAATTTAAATCTGCAAAAGCCTTTAATTGGCTAGCCATGCAACATGCTAGACACAATGTTAAGTTTTTGTGGAACTTCTTTGAAAGTGGACATGGAAAAGGAGAGCACAATGGAGGAGGAGCATGTGTGAAGTGTGCACTTCACCAACATGAACTTGCAGGTACAAATGGTGTTCAATAGTTAAATATATAAATAATATATAAATTTCAAATAATATAATTTTATCTTAGATCCATTTTCTTTAAACTGATAATTCAGAAATGTATAGGTAACATGATAGAAAATTCAAACAAAATTGTTGAATGGTGCCAAAGTCATTTTGCTCCTCTAGACACCAAATACAACAAATGTTATTTTTGGGAAGTGAAAGGTAATTTATATTTTGTTGTAAAATTTTAAATTTTAAATTTTGATTTCATGTTCATGTCTAACTTTTCATAATTGTTGATCTAAAAATGTGCAACTTTCATTTCATATTTGTAACAAATATAGACCGATCTAATCCTTACAATTGTCAAAGAATTGTTGGTATTAGAAGTTTACATCAATTGATCACTACAGGATAACACAAGCCTCTTTTGATTCAAGTAAGAGAAAAATCATGTTTTTGTGCTCACTGCATTGAGGACAATCCATTGAGTCAATGTGAGAATATTGCAAATGGATATGTTTCACGATGGGATATGAAGGAGTTAATCAGAATGCCTCCTTATGAACATGATGACATTGACATAAACATTCATGATCCTATATATTCAGTTGATTATGAGCATGTTTCTGATTTAGTTGTTATAGGTGCGTGCACATACATGTTCTTTTATTTAATTTTAATAGAATCCGTTTGTATAGATGATATTTTTGTTGTAGTTGTGAATCCTGACAATGTAGAAAGTGTAGATTATTATCTACTAAGATGCACGAAAGAATAATACAAGTTTACAGAACAAACTGTAGATGATGATGAATAGACATATCCAACTGGTTCAGTTGTTATTGAAGGAACCTATTATCAGCAAATAAAGGTCGACAGAAATGGTGTTCAATTTATTGAATACGTGTCTGACAAAAAAGTTCTACAATACAGTCACTTGGTTATAGCAACAAAGCTTCAATTCGAGGCATTGCAAAAAAGAGGACATGGCAATCAGAAGTGGAGGTTGTCTATTGAAGAACATGAAAAACTTTTGGAGATAATAAAAGATAGAGAGCATCCAGACTATATGTATGAGGAGCTTTAGAACTCTATAAGCTTCAGAATAAACTTCCTTTTGTAGCTCTTGTACTTTCATATTTAAACTCTATAGTTTGAAGTTTCATGTTTGAACTCATATATATTGTATGTTTTTATGTATGTATGTTAGTTAATTAATTGTATGCTTTGATTAATGTGTTAGTTAATTAATTGTATGCTTTGATTAATGTTTTTGGTAATTATGCTTTAGTTAATTGTGATAGTTACTTAAAATTAATTATATGCTTTCATGCATTACCTCCCCTTAATTATGTTAGTTAGATTACTTAATTATGTTAGTTAAATTACTTAATTATGTTAGTTACCTACTTAATTAATTGTCCTAATTGTTAGTTTGTTAATTATGTTAGTTCGATTATTTAATTATGTTAGTTAATTAATTGGTAATTGTTAGTTAATTAGTTACTTAATTAATGTATCATTTGATTAATTACCTCCCCTTAAGACCTCCCCTTAAGACATTAGTTAGTTACTTATTTAATTGTTTTTTACTTACATGTATATTGTTAGCTAATTAATTGTATGCTTTGATTAATTAGTTAATTAATTAAATGTATGCTTTGATTAATGCTTTTGGTAATTATGCTTTAGTTAATTATGATAGTTACTTAAAATTAATTATATGCTTTTAATGCATTACCTCCCCTTAAGACCTCCCCTTAAGACATTAGTTAGTTAGTTACTTAACTATGTTAGTTACCTAATTATGTTAGTTAGATTACTTAATTATGCTAGTTAATTATGTTAGTTACCTACTTAATTAATTAGATTACTTAATTATGTTAGTTACCTAATTATGTTAGTTAGTTAGATTCCCTAATTATGTTAGTTAGATTACTTAATTATTAGAAATATTTAAAATAACATTAGTACACGGCATAACATAATGTATACATAACACATGTATAAAAATAAGTCTAAAAGATGAAATAACACACGAACATATAACATGTAACATGTATAAAATATGTAACATGTAATGTTTGAAATATGTAATGTAATGTATAAAATAAGAAATAACACGCAACCATATACCATGTACATATATGAAATGACTAAAATATCTACATGTATAAAATGTCTAAAATGAAATATCTATTAAATGTCTAAAATGAAATATCTATGAAATGTTATAGCATGTATTTATGAAATGTCACATGAAATATCTAAAATAACATGGTTGCTCAACTAGGGCCATGTCCTGATCCATGACCTGATGCCGGTGCACCTCCTCCTGATGTCGGTGCACCTCCTCCTGATGTATGTGTACAATAAACAAAATATGTCATGCATACATTCATGTATAATAAATTTTAAATATGTATGATCATAGAAAAATTAATTTTTTGAACAAACATCTCAATGTACCTATGTATCATGATGGATAGGATCATGTGGAGTCTCTAAATATCCATATGGTGCAGCCTCATCGATAACCTCTTGGAGTACACACACACACACACACACACACACACACACACACACACACATATATATAACATATATTAATCAAATTTCAAATATATGTGTAAGTTTTTTAAATAAATAAAAATTTAATCTAATTATAAATATACCATAGCAGCCTCTAATGCTCTCTCGAAAGCGCTCAAACCTGATGACTCTAATGATATAGCCGCGGGATCAATCTGGTCATCTGTAAGCAATGTCCTAAAAAGTTGACGACTTGGACGTGATGAAGTAGCCTGCATGGTCTGATGATGAGTTGTATGTGGTGTCATTTGTAGGGGAGCTATCAGTGGTGGTGTAGTCATCTAAGGACCTTCCGGTGGTGCAGTCTATTGTGAAGGAGCTGTCGGTGGTGGTGTAGTCATCTGAGGACTTGTTGGTGGTGCAGTCTACTGCGAACCTATCGATGGTGCAATCTACTGAGAACCTGATCTTGTACTAATATAGGTCCTAACAAATGATGGAACCTCCCTGAGTGAAATCCCATCGAGCATCTGTATTGTCTGATATGAACACAGTAGATCACTCGATAATAATGCGCTCGTACGTCACAAATCATCCATATCTGATACAGCTACAACCTCTAGGGGAGATGGTATGTCAACTATATCATATAGATCACCACTCAAGGATGCATCTTGTGTAGGTGGAGGAATGTTGGAATGAGAACGTAACATGTATCTACCCACGTGATCAAATGACATCTCCTGAACTTGTGTGGTGATATTCGCTATACTGTAATAAATGTCCCTACTCATCCTATCATCTGCCACACTCACTCCTGCCATTTCCAAACCTTTTGGTACTACCCAACATAATCAGGTGCATCAAGAAAATCTCCCTTTCCCCTGCCCAACATAATCAGGAAAATCTATATAATCAACATCAAGGTGCAACTGAAATTCTGTAAACAATTATTTGTAGAAATATAATGGCAGCTCATCCTTCTGCAGCCACCTGTGCTAAGCAGACAACCATCAAGGATATATAAATGGTCCCACTAGGTCTTCCTCACATCTCGTGACCATGTACCCTCTCACCTTCCTCATGTCTTGAAAATGAGGAAACATGCCCTTCAACATAAGGGTGGAAACAACTGTATCGACTTCATTGTACTTCACATTGCCAGTATCACTACGAGACAAAGAAGTATAGAATCTATCAATGCTGAAGGTATCATATGGGCTGTATGATTCAATTGTGTGAATCATACGTAATAAATTATCTCTAATAATGCCCACCCTATCCCTATTGGGAATGGTGGTGGATGAAGCTAAAGTCTGATCCAAAACATGTAATGCTCGTCTCAATCTCTCAATAGTATCTACAAATAGCTTCTCTCTAGCCTCTATTGTATCATCTAATCTATGAGAGGAGAGACCACTACCACTACCACTACCACCTCCCCCCATGAACACTAGGCTCTCCTAAATCTAATGAGCCTCTACTCGATGCCATGTAATAGATAAACAAGAATATATCTAGATCTCTGCACATGTACATACAAATTTAAGAAACATACATGTTACAAATTTAAGATCATCTAGTCTAAAAATGAAATATATATATACATGTACATACAAATTTAAGAAACATACATGTTACAAATTTAAGATCATCTAGTTTAAAATTGAAACATACACACACACACATATATATATATACAAATTTAAGAAACATACATGTTACAAATTTAAACGTACATACATGAACTACAAATTTAAGATCATCTAGTTTAAAAATGAAATCTACATATACATGTACATACAAATTTAATAAACATATTAATCCTATTAAGTCTTATTAATTGTGTTACCTATATAAATTGATCATATTAGTCACATGTTAAGTATTAATTAGTCTTAATAGGTCAATTAATAGGTCCTAATTGGTCAAGTATTAGTCACATGTTAGGTCTTAATTGGTAGGACTATTTGGTCTTAGTAGGTCATATTGGACATAATTGGTCAAGTATATAGGTCCTATTATTTCTTAAGGGTGGACTATTAGGTCTTATTAAAGTAGGTATTAGGTCTTATTAGTCACTTGTTAGGTCTTAATTGGTTAGGTATTAGATCTTAATTGGTTTAGATAGAATTTTTGTTTATGTTAGTTTCTAGTGTTAGAGTTTAATAGGTCTTAATTGGTTTCTAAAATTTTTGTTTTTCTTTTTATGTCATATTAATCATATTAAGTCTTAAGGGGTCGTATTAATCGTGTTACCTTTCTTAATTGGTCATATTAGTCACATGTTAAGTATTAATTTGTCTTAATTGGTCAATTAATAGGTCATAATTGGTCAAGTATTAGTCACATGTTAGGTCTTAATTGGTAGGACTATTAGGTCTTAGTAGGTCATATTGGACATAGTTGGTCAAGTATATAGGTCCTATTAGTTCTTAAGGGTGGACTATATTAGGTCTTATTAAAGTAGGTATTAGGTCTTATTAGGTCGTATTAATTAGTGAAGGTGTTATTAGTCATATTAGTCACACGTTAAGTCTTAATTGGTCAATTAATAGGTCTTAATTGTTAAATATTAGTCATTTGTTAGGTCTTAATTGGTTTAGATAGAATTTTTTTTTTATGTTAGTTTCTAGTGTTAGAGTTTAATAGGTCTTAATTGATTTCTAAATTTTTTGTTTATTTTGTATTAATCCTATTAAGTCTTAAGGGGTCATATTAATCATGTTACCTATCTTAATTGGTCATATTAGTCACATGTTAAGTCTTGATTAGTCTTAATTGGTCAATTAATAGGTCCTAATTGGTCAAGTATTAGTCACATGTTAGGTCTTAATTGGTAGGACTATTAGGTCTTAATAGGTCAAGTATAGGTCCTATTAGTTCTTAAGGGTGGACTATTAGGTCTTATTAGTAGGTATTAGGTCTTATTAGGTAATATTAATCAATTTAGGTATTATTAATCATATTAGTCACATGTTAAAAGTCTTAATTTCTCAATTAATAGGTCCTAATTGGTCAAATACTAGTCACTTGTTAGGTCTTAATTGGTTATGTATTATGTCTTAATTGGTTTCTAGAATTTTTGTTTATGTTAGTTTCTAGTGTTAGAGTTTAATAGGAAATATTAATCATGTTAAGAGTTCTATTAGATGTTAAGGGTCTTATTATGTTTTATTAAATCTTAAAAGGTCCTATTACGTCTTGTTAATTTCATGTTAGGTCTTAATTGGTCAGAGAGAGATTTTATGTTAGTTTCTACTATTAGAGTTTATGTTGCTTCATCTTCTAGTTTCATGTTGGTTTAATGTTAAGGTTTATGTGTACGTTTCATATTAAGGTTTATTTTTTAATTATGTTAAAGGATCTTTTTTAAAATTAAGTTTCTGGTTAGAGTTCATGTTTATTTAATGTTAAGGTTTTTAAGTTGATTTGAATATTTTAATATCATGTTTCTAATAATTTATATATGTTTTCCTAATGTTTTGTAACACTTTAAAACATATCTAATAAAACTAAATTAATTAAATAACTAACACATTTTATTAACTAAAAAAAAATATTATATTAATTAAAAAACTAAATCTACATAAAATCATATTATTTAATATCTACAATTAAAAATAATAAAACTACATAAACAAAAACAACCATTAAAATAAAATATTTTTATTTCAATTACAATTATCTAATATTAATTAAACAAAAAGAACTATTACATAAACATTTTCAATTAAATTACAACTATTTAATATTAAATTTAAAAAAAACTTTAAAAACATTAAAAATAAAAGAAATAAAAAATTGCCTACCTGCTTCGGCCGAAATACCCACTAGCTCAGCTCTCCGCAATTTCTGAAAGCCACTCAAACCAAATGAGTCACGCGATCGGTTTGGTTTGCTTATATAGATTTTGGGGGTTCAATCAGACCCCTTTCGACTGGAACCCGTTCGGCTGAACCCACCATGACACATAGACGCCATTTGGCACCTCGTGGGCGCCACATGGGTCTAGCCGAAACCGGTCCGACCGGACCCCTTCCGGCCAGAACTCCTAAGTTTGTCCTCTAGTGCGACAGACTTTTGTACTTTTACCCTCAAATAAATCATGATACATCAATCAATTATGTAACTAATCTAATTAATTACATAGTTCATTTAAATCAAATCAACCCATTCAAGGGGTACACATGGCTAAGGATATTAATTAAATTCAATTGATTAAACCGTATTTTCCCTCAACCACCAAATGGGAGGAAAAATCATCAACCAATAGGATTTCAGGATTGAGCTCACATGGATCAAGCCTAAATTGAATCTTAATTACTCACTTGGAGAATGCATCTTGTCCACGCATTTTTTCCTTTGGTCCCAAGCTTTGAGGACAAAATATTTAAATGGTCTCCAAAGGTGGAACCATGGACTTAAACCTCACCTAATCATGATAAAATCAACTATACCCCATACCCTTGCCCAAAATCTATAAAAGAAAGACATAATTGAAGCAATAATCATCCACAAATTTTATGAAGCATCAAACCTCTTGCAAATTTGAGTTAGAAAGGAAAAATCTAGAGCTAACTAGTATTTCAATTTGGAATTAACTAGTATTAGCTTGTTATCATTTGATTTCTCATATTAAGACTTTCACTAGTGAGAGCTTGCTGAGAGATCATCACTAGCATCCCTAATTAGAGAGCCATAGAGTGCTCAATCTTCTTTGAATTTACTTAGTTAAATTGATTCTTGTGGTTATTTATTTGTTATTGTGATTTATTGACTTGATACTAACCCTATGAAGGTGCTTTCCTTAGCACACAGTCTCTTAAGCTAAATTTTGAATAATTATATCTTGAAAGGATTATGACCCTTCAAGAAGGAAACAAGGCCTCTAATAGAATGTAAAGGCCCAAGTTGAGATTTTCATATCCTAGTTTAAATCCTAGAAGATGTAAAATAAAAACTATAACTCTTGGCATCCTTACACTAGATATACATGAGAATTTTTTATAAAATTATGTTTATTTCTTGCATGAATAAATAGTTTGGAGTTTATGGAAACTAATATGAGTTATCAGAATTAAATGAGACAACCATTTACATGTATCAAAAGAAAGATTATCAGATTCCATAGATTTTGAGAAGTGTCATTTTAATATTTGGGACTTTCTTTGTTCTTAAGTTTATTAAGAGATATTTATAGACATCTATAGATTATAAGATTAATGAACCTTGAAAATAAAATTAAAGGTCTCCATTACCATTTACTCTCCCGCACCAAATTTTAGGATCTTTAAGTTTAGTATGTGCATACAAAATTACCATTCTTGGCACCCCTATAATAAATCTAAGGGATACATTTTAAAAGAATTCGTTCATTACTAATATAGTCAAATAGTTTGGCATTCAACATCCTACAATGTAGCAGTGCTAAGCCTTTTAATCATTTATAGATCTCATAGATTTAATTAGTAATGATATTTTTTCTAGGGTTGTAGGGTTTCAGCTAAGTGATGAAGGTTTCTCTAAAAATTTGATATATTCATAAGATTTTGCAACCCTAAAATGAAGATTGAGTGATGAATACTAAACCTTAAACACAAAATGTTTGGCACTAAATATTAAATCATAAACCTTAAAATTTTAATGATAAATCCTAAGCCTTTAGAATTTTACCTGTAATCTAGGAAATGATGATAAATTCTAAGAGGCAGATCACTCACCAATTCACACATACATTGGAATGCAAAACATTCTAACAAGGAGAATCTGATCAGCACAATCAAAGAGTAAGTGTGCCAATTGATGATCTACACTATATAGGGTTTTATATTCTTGGAATTTAAATAAAAGGAGGTTGTAACTAATATGTAAAAATGAAATATGAAAGAAATGAAAACACAAATAGGAGTAACTCACTTTGAAGAAAGCGGAGGAAAATGTATCTTCAAATCTAATTTTGGCTTTTGCAAAGCTGTTAGAATTAGATAAGGTTCTGGATCTAGAACTTTGGCACATATAAATTTTGTCTATGAAAATCTCAAACCCAAAGCACAAGGTTGAAAATGGAAACCTGTAAGGAAACTCAGGTGCGGAAACAGCTTCCTACGCTAATCTCTATAGGAGAGTATTGTGCAAATTCTTATAAATCCTTACAATTTTAGATTCGTTAACTACTTTAACAAAGATATTGCAACCACATACAATGCATACAGAAAAATAGAGAATGACACAATGATATACCCTGGGGAAACCTTTCGTAAAAAACCCCAGCACTCCAAAACCTGCACAATGTATTATCTTCAACACAAAGGTTACAATACACTTGCAATGCAAGTTCTTTCAGGAGATGAGAGACAAAGCCAACAAGACTTAAATTTCTGTTATATCTCTCCCATAGGAGCAGCATCATATATATAGACTCCTCTGGACCCAAAAATAGGCACAACCACCAAGACCCATGCACAAAGCCACATGTACATAGTTGTTACATGCAATCCCAAGAATAGGCATCCATCCCTAGAATAGACTATGACAGCTTGTCATAGAATCTGCCAAAAATAACGGTCACAAGAGAAGTGTAAGAGAATCTGTCATACCAACCTATTTTTGGCATATTCTCTTACACACACCAACCACTTCTTCTTGGGCGCCCAAATAGGCCCAAGTCATAAGATGCTCTTACACCTGTCATAGCACATTCCTTAAATAGTTCTTACGCGTCATAGGAATCTGTCATGACCGTTTCAGTCATGATCTCCTTACGCACAAGATGCCGACACATCAAGTGGAGTGACACATCAACATGCCAACTAGACATGTACACTCACACTTAATTACATTATTTGCAAAAAAATACATTTACAAAACAAATAATAAGAATAGGAATTATCCAAGGTTGAGACACCTTATTCCTAACAAAACCTTGTCTAGGAAAAGGCCAAAAATGGCGGCCTTGTCCTTTATACTCTGAATTTGGTGGAATTTGGAGGGACCTATAAATGCACCTAAGGCTTCCGGATCTGGATCAGAAAGTCCATAACCTACTCCTACATAAAGAAAATAAGGGGAAGAAGGTTGAGGGGAAGGGTTTACCTCATTCAAACCCCTATTTGGAAATCAACCTTGAAATGAAATAAATGTACTTGAAATAATGACGATGTTGCAGAGAATAGATCTAAACAATGAAGCATATCAAACCATATAGATGCATTTATCTCTAAATATGTGATAAAGAATGCTGATGCAATACCTTTGACTCAACAAAAAAAAATCAAAAGGAAATCATGTAAGACAAAACCTCATGTATTAGATATTGTAATTCACCAAAAATATTGAATTGAGTAAGAATAAGACTTAATGGATCAATGTATATCTCCTTCATTGATTCTAAATCCTTTGCTTGTCTTCCAATGGGAACAATAGCTAGATATATGGAAGAAAATGTCTTGTATGTATGATGGAAATGAAGATTTTAATGCTCAAAGACTCTTGATGACTTCCTTGCAGTTAAATGTTTGATGGGCTTGAATGCTTGGTAATGGATTTCGTCAATAATGGAACTTGCTTGCACTTGAATTCTCTTGAATGCACAATGAATGATAGCTAACATGTGTGTGTGTTATTACACCAATAGATGGATTGTGATTTTCACAATAATTATGGATGTGAAAATGAGAGGATTTTATGTCCTTATATACACATTTCGAGGATAAGATCTCATAGACCAACCTTAAAGAAATACTTGGAAGAAATACTCCCGCATTGGGCCTAGAGACCAATGAAGCACAAAGATATAGGAAAAGGCCACAAATGGCATCTTTGTCCCAAAAAGACAAAATTTGCATGGGTCTTAGGGGAGTGTGCTAGAAAGGGGTGGTGAAAGCCACAACCTACCATGAAATCAAGGCAAGTCCTGAAATCTGAAATTAAATGCATAGGACCTAGGTGGAAAATGAATTATTTGGATGGATGCTAAAGGGGAAACCAAGAATATATATTGTTAGAGACAACCTCAAGTTTTAAACAAGATTAAATGATAACGAGGATCTTTATTTGAATTAATTATACATTTAAGTGCAATATGAGGTCCGACCATAAGGAACACACTAAAGTGGGCTCAAATTGGCCCCAAACTGATAAAAAATTAAGTTCTTAAATTTTAGTACGGTACTTTCAACCCCAACTTTAGAGGGAGTATGAGACAAGGGTGATCCCACAATAGTGTGTCACACTTTTTTTAATATCTTGATTTTTGTTAAAATTACACATTTAAAAGAAAATATGATGATTTAAACCTTGAGAGGTCCCATTTGAAGGAGTAAATTGAAAATGGTTAGATAAAATCCTCTTAGATCAAACTCTCTTTGGTATAATCTCTTCACTCTCCAGTCATACCTATAGTCAAGTCTCCTTTGCACCTATCATAATGCTAAAAAAATCACTTTAACATTATCTTTTTTGGGAATCAAATAAATTCATTTGAAAAATTCAAATGCATGTTGATAGTACTTAGACAAATCTTTCCAATGATTGTTATTTATATATATATATTGAGTTTATTATGACTTTTTTAAAAAAATTTACTAAACATAGGTTGTCTAACCATTTAGCCACTTCTTTGTTTGACACTTCTAAAAAAATAGTAAATTAGGAAAAAATATTGTAAAAAATATCTAGAAATAGGTACTTATGTCACCTTTCTATCAAAAAAAGAAAAAGTAAATTTTGATTTATACAAACCAAGTTAGAACAATCGAAATGAACTTATGTCCAAATTATAGTTTTAATTTTAATTCATAACTCAATAAACTATAAAATATTCAACCAAACCGAATGAAACCAATTGTATTTTCTAGATATTGGTGTTACAAACCTAACTTTGAATGAAATACGTCAAAAGTCACTAGTTTACATAATCTTCAAATTATTAATGGTTTTGCAACTCTATGTGTTCGAAAGTGATTTTTTTTCAGAATGTTCATCTCAATGTCAAAGTTGGCCAAAAAATGGGACATACTAGATTGTGGGATCACCCACAAGCTCATGCTCACAGTAAAGGAAGAGATGAAAGAAAAATATGATCATGGAGAATTGAAAAGAGATAAGACAACTCGAAGCTTAAGGATGTAAGGCCCCAAACCAAGGA
Organism: Chamaecyparis obtusa; assembly: GCA_027943335.1. Classification (NCBI taxonomy): domain Eukaryota; kingdom Viridiplantae; phylum Streptophyta; class Pinopsida; order Cupressales; family Cupressaceae; genus Chamaecyparis; species Chamaecyparis obtusa. Next base: position 956,990 of record BSBK01011829.1, read on the forward strand.
TATTAACTCCACATTTGTGCACACAAGAATGAAAACAAAGAAGAATGGAAAAAGGAAAACATTCTTGATCACATCTCCTTCCTTGATTGCAACTCCTTTTCTTTTCCTCCAATGAGGAAAATAGTCATATCTATATGAAATAAAATGTCTTGTATGTATGATGTAAATGAAGACTTGAATGGTCAAAGGTTCTTGATGACTTCTTTGCACTTGAATGCTTGGTAATCGATGCCTTCAATAATGGAACTTTCATGCACTTAAATCATCTTGAATGCATAATGAATGATAGCTCTCATGTGTGTGTGTGTGGGCATGCACACACCTATAGATGGATAATCAATTATACAATAATGGATGTAAAAGTGAGAGGCTTTGATGTCCTTTTATATACATTTCAGGGCTCAGATCTCATAGGATGACCTTAAAGAAAGATCTAGAAGAAAAACTCCCACATTAGGCCCATAGCCTAATGAATCACAAATCTCTAGGAAAATTAAAAAAATGGCAGCCTTGTCCAAAAAAGAAAAAAACTTGCACAGGTTTTAGGATAGTGTGCCAGAAAGGGGTGGTGAAAGCCACAGCCTGCCAGGAAATCAGGGTAGATCCTGAAATCTGAAATTAGATGCATATGACCTAGGTGGAAAATGAATTATGTGGATGGATAGAAAATGAGAAATCAAGAATACAAGTTAGATCTAACCTCGAGTTTTAAAAAATATTAAAGGAGAAGGTGGACCTTTATTTGAATTAATTATACATTTAAGTACAATATGAGGTGCTACCATATAGAACACACTAAAGTGGGCTCAAAATAGTCCCACAATGAGCACAAATTAAGTGCTTACTTTCTAGGATGATGCATTTATTCCCCACTTTAGCGGGAGTATGAGACAAGCTCATGCTCATAGTAAATGAAGAGATAGAATAAAGAAAGAGATGCAAGAGAGAGATGATCATGGATAATTGCAAAGAGATAAGACAACACTAAGTTTAAGGATGTAATCCCACACACAAAGAATCATAACTCCACATCCGTGCACAAGGGCATGAAAATGAAGCAAAAGAAAAAGAAAAAAAAAAGACAAAAGACACAACACAAAAAAGGGTTAGTACTAAAATAAAACTCCAAATCAACTAGCGAAAGAGACATAAATAAAAAATTTCCCATCCACAAATATCACACCTGGAAAGCTATTGCAATCTAGCACAAGTGTTCACATAGGAGAAAAAAGAGCATTGCTAAAGATGATACAAACTCCATGGTCTAGCCTACTAGGATAACCATGAGAGAGAGATAATTGATGATCTAGCAAGTTGTGTTATGCTAGTCAACTCTACCTTGTGAAATTTGCACCTTTTGGCGACTTAAAAATGTATTTGCACACATGGAAGCTTAAAAAAATTGTTTTGTATAGGGGTCATCTTGAAAAGGGGTTTTCACAGAGGCTGGCTTGAAAAGTGTTTTGTGCATGGGGTGGCCAGAATTTTTTTTTTACGTATGAGGTAGATTTAAAATAATTTATGCATGGGGTGGCTTTAAAATATTTTTTTCATGGGGTGGCTTGAAAAGTATTTTGTTAACAAGGTGGCTTGAAAAGTGTTTTTGCGCACGGGGTGGCTTGAAATTTTTTTTACATAATATACAAGTAAGGTTGTATGTATGCCCCCCTCCTTAGGATGGCATTGTAGAAGATATCATAAGGAAGAGAATCAAGGATACCTACTTCTGACAAAAAGAAGATATCCTTAAAGAAATAATGTATGCTATTTGAGCATGGGGTGGATTCAAAAGTTTTTTGCACATGAGGTAGATTTAAAATAATTTATGCATGGGGCATATTTTTCTCACGAGGTGGCTTGAAAAGTGTTTTATGCACAAGGTGCCTTGAAAAGTATTTTTCCACACGGGGTATCTTGCAAATATTTTTGTGCATAATATACAAGTAAGATTTTATGTATGCTCCTCTCTTTATGATGGCACCGTAGAAGACATCATAAGGAATACAATCAAGGATACCTACTATCAACAAAAAGAAGATATCCTTAAAGAAATAATGTATTCCATAAACTTAGCTAAGAGCATTGACTCTTATGAGCTAAGAAAATTAATAATCATGAAATAATACTCCGCTTGTGGGAAGAGACCCTTGAAAGGAAGAGATATTATTTAAAATAAATCTACCTTCAAGAGGAGTTCTTGATCAAAGATAACATCTTCAATACAAAGAGGGGAGGACAAGAAGAATGCACCCATTTAGCCCCCAATCGCTAGGTGAAATAGGGATTCTTGATGAAGGATGACATACTTTGAAACCAAAAGTAAGAGAAGTTGTTTATGATGAACATAGTTTTACAAATAAATAAGAGGTTGTGATCAAGGATACACACCTCTTGTATAAGAGAGAATAGCGAATCATAAAAAAACAATTATTTATAAGAAAAGAATGTCACATGATAAATAAATGCCAATTTACTATGGAAATTAGATCTTTAGATAAAAGAGAGAAAAGAATATACAAGAAACCTTTCCCCCCAACTGTGAAGGAAAGACAAAATATATAATACACCCCTAATGAAGGTTACTTCATAATAGATATACAATTCTAAGAAAAATAAGCTCCAAAAAAGAGAGAATTCTGAATGTACAATAGACATATTAAAGCTAGATAAGGCATCACATATAAAGTAAGAAAGTCATCAAGGAAAGGAATTAAATGATGATATGAAAAATTATTAGATGGTAGACATTCCCTTTGAGGAATGAAATGAATTTTTAAGAAAACATGTTAGGATCTCGCATGAAACAAAGGATATCATGCCAAAAAGATGTGCCATCATAAAATAATAAAAATAGATAGAGATGAAATAGGAGAAGAAGGATGCCACATTATGTCTACTTAGTGTTCAGCTAAATTATACAAGATATATGCTTCCAAGTAAGGAGGATATTGTAAGGAGGATACTAATCTCATTAGGGAGAACGATCCCAAACAAAAAGTCCATACATGGGAGGACATCATGGAATAAAAGAGATGAACAACAAAGAGATAATGCACCCTCTATTAAAGGAGAAAAGATGAGATAAAAAGAGTGAAACCCAATATATGCCCTAAGTGATAGATCTTTACAAATAGACATGTACTTTGCAGCAAGCATAAGGTTATAACTAAGGATGAAAATCCTTGTGTAAAATAAGAAATTCTTGCAAGAAAGTATGTCATATCATAAAAGCTTCAAGATCGCAATAGATATTGAACGCAGAAAAAGGAAAAGGAAAGAAACATTAAGATCCCTAAGTGGTTTCTCATGTAGAAAAGACACGCGCTTGCAAGAAAACATAAGATTTCCATTCGGGATGTCAATATCCTTATGTAAAATAACAAATGCATGCAAGAAAGGATGTCATTGTATAAAAGAAACATGATAATAAAGGGAAAAAAATAGATCCCTAAAAGAAAGAAGAAATAATGTTTGTCGTCCAATTTAGAGAGAAAGAGATTGATCTTCCAATTATGATGCTCTTAGTGCTCATTATGAAAACAATTTTGCATTATATAGAGAAACATAATAGGAAAATAATAGCTAAGGTATTTCTCTAATATGATGGAAATGTAGAATATCTAGTGTTAAAAGAAGAAGACATATATCAACCAAATCTTGAACAAATTGTCTAAACTCAACACAATCACAAAGAGAATTCCTATTAGAATAATGAAAAGACCATGAAAATTTGTCATTGTAAGTTTGTGGGTTTTGATAGTATCTATAGGAAATATTATCCTAGAATCATACTTGATATCTATATAAATTAATTTTCCCAAAGCTTTATGGTCACTATAAAGTGAAGGGTCACAAGATGATTTTGGTAAAAGAATGATCAAGAGGTAGTTTTGGTTGAGAGAAAATGTTAACTTGTGGCACATGATATTCATTGGTAAGATTAGGAGGGGCCTTAGGGATATGGTCACTAAATCCTTGATCATGTTGGATAGGATGTGATGTAGAGGAAGGAAGATAAGTGTGGATGGTTTCTCTAGGAAGATCATCATCCTTATTATCCTTAGTTTGGGAGAAATAAGGAAGATTATCCCTTATTATTGGATAAAAATCATCTAGGAAGTGTCTGGCATCTGGATCATGTATAATTCTTTGAATGTTTTGATAAGAGTCACAAGAATTATCTTCCACAAGATCACTAGGAGCTAGACTTTCAGGGATGAGACTAGGGATATTAGCATTAGAATCATTAACAAAGACCATTATTTTACCTATGTATTGCATGTGCATTTATTTGAAATTTGAAGAAGAAAGACATATAGAACATTGATAATGGTCTTGAAATATTCCTTATAATGAAGATATATATTGGTTAACCTCATTATGCCATATGAAATAATACCATAAAGGAACACAAATATAATTAAATGAAAAAATATTTGACTCACTCCACATGTTTGATAAAAAGAGGTAAGAAGGAAGGTAATCACATAAGTAATTGTACACCAATCCAATTTAGAGAATTCCATATTAACAAACACACAAATAGATATCAAAATAGGAATGTGATAAAGATTAAGATGCAAAATAATAACAGTTGAAAAAAGTTCTCCTTGTCAGCAATGAAGATAAACTCATGGAATGTCAGAGGCTTTAATGCCTCTAACAAAAGAAGTAGGATTCACCAATTAATTGAAACTATGAAGGCTGATATTATTATGTTATAGGAGACAAAATTATCACAAGATACAAGTTTGAAAAAACTATGGCTAAATGGCCAAGGTGGTCTTCATCGCATTCTCCTAGCATTGGAGCCTCTGATGGTCTTGTTGTTTTATGCAATCCATTAACAGTTCAGGGACAGCTAATTCAATAGCACTCAAATTGGCAATTGCTGAAGATATCAGAGTTTGATGTTTCCTTCATTTTGATAAATGTTTATGGCCCTACTTCTACACACGATAAACTTAAAATTTTGGACAGACTAACTTAGTTAATTCAAATGCAAAATTCTCATCAAGTTATCTTGGGTGGTGACTTTAATGCAATTCTGAATCATGCAGAGAAGGTTGGAGGCATTTGTACTCCCCTCAAAACTATTCAAGATTTCTCACAATTCATGGATAATAATGATCTCATGGACATTAAACCTTTTAATGGTAAGTTTACATGGACAAACAAGAGGTCTAGATTTGCACAAATTGTAGTTCGGTTGGACAGGTTTCTTCTTTCTCATGAATGGAAACTATGCAATTATCAAATTCAATTAGAGATATTGTCATTGTCAGGGTCTAATCATTTTCCAATCTCCCTAACTATAAGACAACTAGTAATTGTCGATCAAAATCAGTATAGATCCTCTTTTAAGTTTGAAAGAATGTGGTTGTGGCATCCACATTTCCTTCCACTTTTAAAACAATGGTGGATCAATGCTCCCTTTGTTCTAGGCTCTAAGATGCATCAATTTGCCATGAAATTGAAACATGTTAAGGAGAAAATAAAAAAATGGAATCAACATGTTTTTAAGAATGTATTCAAATAGAAAGAGGTCGTCAAATTGCAACTGGATGAAATCTATAGTAACATCATTCAACATGGGATGTATAATGATACTTATGTTAAGCAAAAAAGTCTTCAGCAAGAATGGGAGGAATTGTGTAGTAGGGGGGAAGAGTATTGGAGACAAAAATCTAGAGAACTATGGTTACAACAAGGAGATAAAAATACAAAATACTTTCATGCTTTAGCCCAACAAAAGCGAGCAGCTAAAACAATTTTTCAAATCAAAGATTCAAATTCGGGTAATAGTTTAAATAATGCACAGCAAATCAGAGATGAAGGTGTCAAGTTTTTTAAGAACCTACTTGCTCCAGCAGACTATCCAATGCCTCTGCCTTCACAAGTGGATGATCTCCTTCAGGTTATACCAACGATCTTGTCTCCCGCTGAGAATATCAAGCTTATGGCCCCTTTCACCTTTCAAGAACTTAGAGAGGTAGTATTCTCATTTCCTCCAGACAAAGCTCCGAGGCCAGATGGCTTTACAACGCTCTTCTTTCAGAGTTGTTGGGAATTTATTGGTTGGGATTTGCTAGCAACTATTGAGGAATCTAGAAAAAATAGATCTATGCTCAAGTACTTTAATACTACAAATATTGCAATCATTCCAAAAATAAAGGAGCCTGAAACTTTTTCTGACTTCCACCCAATCTCACTTTGTAATATGGCATACAAGATTGTCGCCAAAGCTATTTATTTGCGCCTGCAACATCTCCTTCCACACATAATTTCTTCGGAACAAGGTGGCTTCATTCCAGGCAAAGAAACTATGGAGGGAGCAATGGTAGCTCATGAAGTTCTCCATTCCATCAGCATTAATCAGTCTTCCAATTTTGTAATCAAGTTATATATGCAAAAAGCATATGATGGAGTATGCTGGATTTTCCTATTTCAAGTCCTTCAGAAAATGGGTTTCTCCAAATGCTGGTGTAAATGGATCAAAGCATGCATCTCTGGGGCTTGGTTTTCAATTATAATCAATGGAGCAGCATCATGTTTCTTTTCTTCTACACAAGGTGTCAGACAAGGAGATCCACTTTCCCTGACTTTATTCATTATCATGGCCGAAGCATTTAGCAGGAATATCAAGCATCATCATTTAATTGACAAGTGGAAAGGAGCAAAAATTGAGGGTACGTCAATATCCATTACGCATTCATTATTTACTGATGACACACTGTTGTTTGGTATCTCACAAGTTTCAGAAGCTAGGCTGATTAAGAAAATATTGCAACTATATTTAGATGTCTCAGGGCAGAAAATTAATCCTCAAAAGCCAAAGATCTTTTTATTCAATACCAATAAAGTTATATTAGACAAAATAGTGCAGATTTTGGGATTTTCTGAGGATTTTTTACCTTCCACTTATCTTGGAATTCCTTTTTTTATGGGATCTAATAAGACAAGCTATTGGAATGTTGTTCTTCAAAGAATTAAGAGTAAAGTTGTGGCATGGAAAGCAAGATGGCTTTCCTTATCACGCATAATCTTACTTATTAAATCAGTACTTTTAGCAATTCCAAATTACTATTTGGCTATCCTTCAAGCCCCCCCGTCAGTCCTAATACAAATTCAGAAACTAATTAGATGTTTTCTATGGGCGGGAAATATGACAAATGAAAAAAAAAATTCACTTATTTCTCTCCAAGACATGGCACATATTCTTGCATTAGGGGGTGCAAGAATTCATGATTTATCAAAGAGGAACACAACTTTCGATGGCAAGTTGATTTGGAAAATGTACAATAAACCACAATCAACATGGTGTCAAGTAATGCAACAGAAATATCTAGATAACAATGATCCACAAATAATATTTTCCATGCTGGATCCTCCCAAGGGCTTTGTTATTTGGGATTTCATGATTTCCTCCAGAGATATTGTCCTTAAATACATTTCTTGGGAACTAAATTTTGGTGACAAGATTAAGTTTTGGAGAGATTCTTGGAATGGACAACCCCCGTTAATCACAATGCCAAACATTCAAGAAATTGTATCAACTTCAGAATCAACATGGGGAAATCATGTTATTCATTTTATAGATGTAGTCTGCCTTTTTTCAAGGAAAGTAATATGGAAAGATCTAGATCAACTCCCTTTAGATAGCCAAGGAAGAGAGTTTTTTTGAACTATTCTTACAGAAAGACAATCATTTGTATCCAATTGTGAGGATCGATTATTGTGGATACCAGCCAAGAATGGTAAATATTCAATCAAAGAAGGATACAAACTTCTACAAAGAGTTGCATTAGAGAAAAGTCCATCTTGAGCCTATATGTTCTGTTGGAATCATGTGGTGTTACCAAAGGCAGGTTGCTTTGTGTGGCTAGCAATTAAGCATAGGATCCTAACAAGTGATCGGTTGGAAAGGTTAAGTATTGCTCCTCCATTCAAGTGCATATTATGCGATGAAGAATATGAATCAGTTGATCATCTTTTTGTAAGATGTCCCTTTGCATATCAGTGTTGGATGTTTGTTCTCAGAAAATTAAATTACTTCAATCCATTATAGAATAACATTTGGGATATTTTTCAAGCATGGCCAATCCTTTTCCCTGACGCTTTCTTTGTGGGAATCTGGAAATGCACTCCAGCATTAGTAATTTGGGCAATTTGGTGGGAAAGAAATAAGAGGATCTTTAGAGAAGAATTCTCATCCCTAGACAAGGTGATAGAGGGCATTGAAAAATTGATATCAAAAGTTACTAATGCAAACCTTAGTAGATGTAAAATCAATCCAGTTATCACTACATGGGATGGATGTATCATTCGTGAATGGAAATCATTATTTATTCCATTAGGAGTTGGACTAATCAGGAGAACACAAACAAAAATAGATAGATCAACAGTGCATTGGCAGCCTCCACAGTCAGGATTTGTGAAGCTCAATTTTGATGGAGCATCTAGAGGAAACCCATGCAAATCAGGGTTAGGGGCATATTTAAGAGATTGTAAAGGTAAAGTGCTTGCAATTACAATGGCACCTTTACCAGAAGGAACTAATAATATAGCAGAGGCTCAAGCTTTTCTTTCAGGATTAATTCTTGTAAGGAGAGGGGACTATTAACAAGTCCAGATCGAAGGAGATTCTCAAGTAATAGTTACTGCTTGCATCAAGAGACAAATGTTTTCATGGAAGCTTCAGTATGTTCTCCAAAAAATATGGATCTTAATTGATCAAGTTTCTGAAGTGACTATATCGCACACATTTAGAGAGGGAAACAAAGTTGCAGATTATCTTTCAAATTTTGGTTGCAATGGCATCACTAATTTTACAATGCAACCAACGACACTCATTAAGCATCACATAGATTTGCAAATGTTAATTAATCATGAGTTAGTGGATTGTCAGAGTTAATCATAACTAACTACTCTCAGTCGAAATCATTACCACAACATAGGGAGAAGTTAGTGAATTTCATGTCAATTTAATTTCAGCCTCCAAGCTTCAAGAAAAAGGACATCATCTAGATACGACAAACTCCCAAACTAGTCGCATGGTGTATCTCACATGATGTGAGATCACTACGGAGATTGGATACGTTCATTATTCACATGGTGTTTAGTCCTTTGAATTTTCTGCACATATCTACAGGAATTTGACAATTATTATACATGCCTTGGTACTATGGTGCCCACCATTAGTTGCACTTATAACAGGCGGGATTGACCTCTCTTTTCATTTCATCCAAAAGGTTGTAGTGTTCTCAGATATTCTTCGTCTAAAAATGTCAATGCCATCAGAGTCTTGCGTTAAGTGTGATTCTTGCAATCAATTTCACAGGACCCTGTTGCCCAAAAATTACCAAATTTGGATTACTCTGAATGTGGATGAAATTTTTCTGCCCTTGCAAATTGATGAAATCATAATGGATGCGATGTTCTTTGTTAATTCTCCAACTATTCGCTGGGCTATTCGACAGGTAATTAGGGAAGAATTTTTATCCCCTTCATCTAGACATTTTCTATTTCCGTCAAACGTAGTGTCCATATTCTTTTTGAATGCCATGGATCTATTACAATCGGTCCTTCTGTTAGAAATCTTGGCGAGAAAGGTTGTCCATCCACAGTTCTGGAATGAAAACAAGCTTACAAAGGCTATGTAGCAGTATGATTTATGGTTTGGTAATGCATTAGTTGGTGGTCTATTTTTGAGGTCTCAATTATTACAGAGGCATGATTTCATGGTCATGTATGAAGCTCTACAAAAATCATTTGAGAGGCAGACTCCTCGCTTCATGAAATTTTCTCTACAAGCTACAGCTAGGGCTCTGGGGTATCAGTTAGAAGAAAGAGTGAAGCATACTGGTTACGCTATTTTGGATATGTTGAGCCTTTCCAATAAGGACTATGCACTACAGAGCTCTGAGGGGCTTTCTTCAGGGGTCTCTCTTCGAGCGCATCCTTTGAATAGGGGAGTGAGGCGTGGTTCACAAATTGTTAATGTTGAAGCTGCCCGGGACCATGAACATGGAATGTCAACTTTGTCAGGTGAGGCAACCGCTGGTTCAGGTTGGAAAATGCCACAATCTGGTATACAAATTTGTCAATGGAAGCAAGAGGCAACCGTTCGGTCTCCTATTGATTTGAGCTTAGATGGCAGGTCAGGGTGGGAGGCTTCTCCTCACATCCATTCATCCGTTGGTTGGGGGTGCACATCAGGTGATCTAGTGGTAGCACATGGGGAGGAAAGCGCAAAAATGGAGGAGTAAAATGATGACTATTCAATTTTTTGAGATTTTGAATTATGATCAAACTATTGTTATACTCTGATGATTTTTGTATTTTAATTGCTCAAATTTTGTAGCTATGGGAGGAAGGATAATCTTTGAATTGTATGATTAAGCAATTTATCATCGATATAAATAGTTGTAAATATTGATGATCTTTTTTGTATTGAGCGACGATTCTAGGTTTTCTTACTGATTCTTTCCCAGTTGAGCTTTTTTGAATCAGTTTTTTAAAAATAATAATATATTCAGTGGCTCGTCCACTTTTGCCAAAAAAAAAAAAAATAACAGTTGAACACAATGCATACAAAGTATATGTAATTATAAAGAAGATCTAACTACTGAATCAAAAAGTGTAATGCATGAAAGGGTCGGTTTCATCAATACATAATGTAGTAAATGGTGAGTCATGCTAAGAGGTAGATCACTCACCAAGCCACACATACATTGGAATGAAAAATTCTCTAACATGGTGAACTCAATTAGCACAACCAAAGAGTAAGGATGCTAATTCGTGATCTACACCATATAGGGTTTTGTATTCCTTGGTATGTAAATGAAAGGATAATATTACTGATATGTAAAACTAATATATGAAAGAAAATTTAAAGAAAAATAGGAGTAATAAAATCACTTTTAAGAAAGAAGAGGTGAATGTATCTTTAGATCTATTTTTGGTTGTCTTAGATCTGCCAGAATTAGATAAGGTTATGGATCGTGAACTCTTGCACCTAAAAGTTCTGTCTATGAAAATATCAGACATAGAGGACAAGGCTGAAAATGGAGGCCTTATCTAGGACAAGGCCAAAAATGGTGGCCTTGTACAGGACAAGGCCAAAATGGTATCCTTATCCTTTTGACTCTGAATTTGGTGGAATCTGGAGGGGACTTGTAATTTCAACTAACGCTTCTAGATCTAGATTCAAAATTCTATAAATTATACTCCTGCACACAAAAATAAGGGGAAGAAGGTTGAGGGGAGGGGTTTTCCTTAGTCAAACCCCTATTTAGGAATCAATATTGAAACAAAAAAAATGTAATTGAAATAATGTTGTGATGTAGCAGAGATTAGATATAGACAATGAAGTAAATCACACCACATATATTTAATTGTCTCTAAATATGTGATCAAGAATATTGATGCAATAGCTTTGACTCAATACAAAACAAAAAAAAAAATCATGTAAGAAAAAACCTCATGTAGTAGACGTCGTAATTCACAAAAAATATTGAATTAAGGAAGAAGAAGACTTGATGGATGAATTTAGATAACCTTCCTTGATTGCAACTCCTTTTCTTGTCCTCCAATAGGAAAAAGATCTAGATCTATGGATGGAAATGCTTTGTATGTATGATGGAAATGAATACTTGAATGCTCAAAGGCTCTTGATGACTTCCTTGCACTTGAATTCTTGATGTTCTTGAATTCTTGGTAACAGATGCCTTCAATAATGGAACTTTCTTACACTTGAATTCTCTTAAATGCATAATGGATGATATCTCACATGTGTGCATGTTATTGCACTAGTAGATGGATTATGAATTGCACAATAATGATGGATGTGAAAATGAGAGGCTTTGATGTCCTTTAATACATATTTTGGAGCTTAGATCTTGTAGGCCAACCCTAAATAAAAATCTGGAAGAAACACTTTTGCATTGGGCCCAAAGCCCAATGAAGCATAAAGCTCTAGGACAAGGCTGCAAATGGAGACCTTGTCCTAGCAAGCCAAAATTTGTACAAGACTTAGGGGAGTTATCTAAAAAGGGGTGGTGAAAGATACCGTCTGCCAAGAATTTAAGGAAGATCTTGAAATTATCTAAAATTAAATGCATAAGCCATAGGTGGAAAATTAATTATGTGGATGGATAGAAAGGGGAAATTAAGAATAGAAGTTAGAGCCAACCTCAAGTTTTAAACAAGATTAGAGGAGGAGGACCTTTATTTGAATTAAATATACAATTAAGTACAATATAAGGTCTTACCATAAGGAAAACACAAAAGTGGGCTCAAAATGGTCCAAAAATGAGCACAAATTAAGTGCTTACTTTTTAGGACGTTACAATACCTTATACCATAGATATTGAATCTCAAGGGATAAAATGTAGGTCACAACCCGTAAGTAAAATCTGAAATGAAAACATTAAATAAACATTAATTTTAATATTGAATATTAAAAATTTCTAATTGAAATATGAACCTTAAATATGCACTCTAACCAATAAAAATAAAAGAGTTGATAGTAAACACTTAGAAGTAAATATTTATCCTTAAACATTTAACTATGAATATTTGATGCAGTAGCATCTCGGGTCCTTGGCAATCCTGTATCACCAAAAAATAGTTTGAGTTTCCTATGTTTCTCAGTTCCTTCTTTGACCGAGTTGGCTCGGTAGTTTCTTGGGTTCCTTCTTTAACCAATTTGGTTGGTTAATTCACTGGTGCTCGGTTAACCTTGATTACCGAGTTATTTGTTTCAGTTTTCTTTTGAGGCTGACTTGTGCATCTAATTGTGGTTGTAGATTTAATGTTGGTATTGATCATTGGGAAGTGTGTGGACCTAGATCTAGTCATTCCTTCTGTTAATGGTGGATCAGAAGGCCAACTTGTTTCGGTAGCCTCTTGTATATATTGTAGTCGTTGGTTGTAGTTTTAGGAGGAGGAGCTGAGAGCTAGAAGATTAATTGTATTAGATTAGGAGTGGAAGATAGTTTCTGAATCCTTACATGTTGGAGGATTGTTGTAATTGAATTGTTATATCTAGCCCTAACTAGGAAGGCCTTACACCCTAGCATGTATGAATCAATTTGATGAATAAAAGGATCTGATCTGTATTCTCTCTCTCACTTGTTGTGTAATTACTTTCGTGTGTGTTCTCTACAAGGTAGATTTGGATTAGAGTGTGCCTTTTGTTAGATTTGACAAACGCAAATCATCCCAAGAACACCTGCATGCAAGACTGTCACAAAGAAGAAGCAAAAAGACAGAAAGCTATGACGGCCAAAAGGCCAGAGACTGCAAAACCATGTTGCAAGAAAATAATCTTCTATTAACAATGATGAAAATAATACAATCTCCTTATTGAAATGAAAGAAGTGAATCCTTATAAAAGGAAACACGAAACCCTAAAGGCTAAAACCCTAAAGAATTATAAAGCGCCTAAGTGAAACTTAAGCCTAGAGTATGATAAACTAATAATTAAATGATTTAATTATTAGCTAACATAAGACTACTCTAACACCCCCCCTTAAGTGTAACTTAGGGAGAAGCAAAAAAAGCTAAACTACTGCAGAAAGCAGGAAATATGGGTCCCGGCAACTAGGCCTGATCAGGTACCCAAACATAAAGCAAAAGATGTCCCAGACAAAGGAACAAGAAGAGAGCAAGAAACTCCTCTGAAGCATGTCTGAAAACTCTGTCAGAAGATACTGCTGGAACCCCCACTGAAGTGCATGACCAGGTAGAGAAGACAAGTGTCTGAAGAGCTGATCAATCGAACCAGGAAGCAATAGAACCAACAGGTGAACCCCCCCATAATGCTGAATTGGGAGAGGTGACAGGAACACTGAAATGCGATGCCAAAAATAGCTGCAGAAGAAGAACCAGGAACACCAACAGTGCAACAGAAGCACACACACAAGATAAAGGGCGGTGTCATAGACACAGTCTACATGGGCTAATGTCGTGGAAGGTACGCTCACTTGACAAGAGTGGATGCGCCTATAGTGGCAAATGCATCAGAATCCCCCCATGGCACTTTATAACTGAGTGCGAATACTAAAACTGAACCAGGTGAAAAAGATCTCAGAAATGCAGAAGAAGGCACTTTATCTCAGTGCGTTTACAAAACAAAGATACATCAGAAAGAGCATGCAAGCTCAGAAGTCAGAAAGAAGAGTGCACTAAGAAACCAGAAGAAGAGATCCCCAGACCTGTAGAACCAAGCACACCACCAGAGGGCATAAACTGCATAACTCGGAGGAGTGAAAACCTGGAGTAGAATCTGGAAGAAATACCTCTGCCACTGAATAGTACACAGAACCAGCTTTCCGACGATATCTCATTTGCCGAAAAAGGAGTCCGGATGAGCCAGATATGACTCCCGGAAGGCAAAAAGAGACATCAGACTTCAACAGAAAAAAACACTGTTGAAACGGTGGAACCAAAAACCCTAACCTCCACCATCGAAAATTTCTCGGAAAAAGCTTTCCGACGATATATGGAAGTCAGAAAAAGACCCCCGTATGCTCCCTGTAGAGCGAAAAAGGCCCAGGTACCCCCAAAAAGGCAAAAAAAGAGCCCCAGGGGCTTAAAAAAATAGGCCCCCGGGCGCATGGCGCGCTCCGGGGGCTGGGCCGCAGCCCCTGGTCGGTCATATGACCGCGCTGCTGTGAAATGAGCCCGCGGGGGCTGAAACGGGCCGCCACCGGCGGCGGGGGCCAGCGGAGCGGCGGTGGGCCGGGCGAAGCCTGCAGAGCGGAGCGGGGGCGCGGGGGCGCTGGCGGAGCCGGGGTGGCCTGCAGAACGGAGCGGGGGCGGCGAGGCCGCGAGCGGGCGCTGGGCCGGTGGGCAGCGGACGGCGGAGGAGCCGTCGGGAGGAGCTGCGGAGCGGAGCACCGGAGAGCGGCGGCGGCACGGGCGCAGGGTGGCCGCTCGGCGGTGCACTGGTGGCCGCTCGGCGGTGCCTTTTAAAAACAAAGGCTGCGTTATTTTTAACGCAAAAAATCATTAAAAATAATGATTTTTTAATATTTTTTTTCGATTTTCGAGCCGTACGGCCCTAGGAGGGCAAAAAATTTCTCCCAGAAGTCACAGTGGCCAAAAACTGCAAACTTTATATGATTTTTGACTCTCCCGGGCCTTCTGAGTGCAATGGCGGTGTCCGTTTTTGCACAAAATACCCCAAAAAAAAAAATTTCTTTTTTGCAAGCAAAAAAGAAACAAAAAATAACGTCCTGCAGAGAGTACCAGAACTGAAATTTTTCTGAAACCCTCCTGCATCTGAATCACTTCAACAAAACACGAACAGCGAGCAACAAGATGGCTCTGATACCATGTTAGATTTGATAACCATCAAATCTTCCCAAGAACACCTGCATGCAAAGACTGCTACAAGAATGAAGACAGAAGAGAGACAGAAAGCTATGGCGGCCAATAGGCAAGAGACTGCAAAACCATGTTGCAAGAAAATAATCTTCTATTAACAATGATGAAAATAATACAATCTCCTTATTGAAATGAAAGAAGTGAATCCTTATAAAAGGAAACACGAAACCCTAAAGGCTAAAACCCTAAAGAATTATAAAGCGCCTAAGTGAAACTTAAGCCTAGAGTATGATAAACTAATAATTAAATGATTTAATTATTAGCTAACATAAGACTACTCTAACACCTTTGGCCTCTCATCCACCCCTGCCTTGCATTAGGTGGTATTAGAGTGAAGGTTGAGAACTAGATCTAGATTTTTGAATCTAGGTTTGAGGGTTCCTTCTTGTCAAACCCTATTTGATATTTTTGTGGGGTAGCTGATTGTGATATGGCCTGCAATTCTAGAGGGTTTCAAGATGGTTCATGGGAGGTGAGATGCGGATCCAGGATTGGCAGACATGTTGAGACAACTTGCTACTAGGTTAGAAGCTTTTGAAACAGTCCATCGTAGAGGAAGACATCTTGAAGATGTTAGTGATGAAGCAATTGAGGAAGAACAAGGTGATGTAGAACCTACACCGGTGATGGATCATGGTGAGGAAATATTGTTGAACGCTTTGAAAAATCTGAAGTCTACACCATATTTCAATCATTTTGAGTACAATGGAAAAAGGGATTCAAATGAATTGGTGGATTGGATCACCGAGATGGAAAAGTACTTTGAGTATGAAAATGTCCCTGAGGAAAAGAAGGTGAAAATTGAAAGAAAAAAGTTGAAGAGTCATGCATCCTTGTGGTGGGAGAATCTACAATTGGACAGAAAAAGGAAAGGCAAAGACAAAATTAAGGTATAGAATAAGATGGTAAATAACTTGAAAGGAAATTTTTTACCTTGTGATTATCAGATTAACCTAGTTAGGAGAATGAAAAGTTTGAGGCCGAAAGATAGCTCGATAAAAGATTATACCGAAGAATTCTATATATTAGATATCATATCTGGACATGATGAAGATGAAGTGGAAAGAATTTCTAGGTACCTGAATGGATTGAGAGTTTCCATCCAAGAAGAAATTAGTTTGCTTAAATTGGAAAACATTAAGGAAGCTTATCAATTTGCCTTGAAAGCTATGGATAAATTGAACAAAAGACATGAGCAAAGACAAAGAGGATGAGGTGGTAGATGCCCTAGAGAAAGAGGTATATCCTATGGTGAAAATAATAGATCTGATCTAGAAAAGAAAAATCTAGATAAAGGCAAGACCGAGTGGAAAGGTGAAATTTTGGCTAGAGGAAGAGGCAATAACTACCGAGGTGGTTATAAAAGAAGTGGATTCTGAGGAACTTGTTACAATTGTGAAGAAGGACATAGATCATTTGAATGTACACATGCAAGTAAGAAGGTCGGTAGTAGTAGGTACAAGAAGATTCACCGAATGAACCTGAGAAGGAAAAGAACTTGATGGTAAGGAGAGCACTTTGGAGTGAAAGTAATAAAGAAGATCCAGTAAGGAAAATTTTGTTCAAGACCAAATGTAGATTTAATGATGAAGTGTGGAAGGTAATCATTGATAGTGGAAGCTCAGAGAATTTGGCATCTGAGGAAATAGTTACAAAGTTGCAGTTGAAAAGGTTGGAACACCCGAAGCCCTATCAAATTTCATAGATCGAGGATGAGCATACACTCTTGGTAAGTGAACAATTTTATGTGAATTTGAAAATTGGAAAGTACTATGATAAGGTGTTGTGTGATATCATGCCTATGGATTGTTGTCATATTTTGTTGGGTAGACCTTGGCAATATGATAAACATGTTGTATATGATGGGAGATTGCATAAATATACTATTTGGGCTAATGGGAGAAGACAAATCTTGTTACCTTTGATTGAAGAACTTGTTAGTACTATTTGTACATCTATGAAAGTTTTCTTGATGGAAGGAAGAAAGTTTTTTAAGGATTTGAAGAAGAATGATGTATATGTTGTTGTGATTTTTAACAAACTGAGTAAGAAAATAGAGGATAGCATCCCTGAAGAGATTGATAAGATACTCACCGAGCATAAGGAGATCATTTCTGATAATGTACCCAACAGTTTGCCACTGAAGAGAAGCATTGATCATTGTATGGATCTTATCCCTAGAGCTAGTTTATCGAATAAGGCACCACATCGGTTGACACCTACCGAGAATCAGAAATTGAACCAACGGATTCAAGAATTCTTGCAGAAAGGTTTGATCTAAAAAAGTTAGAGTCCTTGTGTAGTATCATATGTATTGAAACCTAAGAAGAATGGAGAATAGTGAATGTGTACTAATTCCAGAACAATCAACAAGATAACAGTGAAATATAGGTTTCCTATACTAAGAATGGATGACATAATGGATAGTTTGACTGGAGCAAAGTATTTTACCAAAATTGATTTGAAAAGTGGATGTCATCATATCAGAATCAGAGAAGGTGTTGAATGGAAGACTCCTTTTAAGACAAGAGAAGGTTTGTATGAGTGGTTGGTTATGCCTTTTGGTTTAACTAATGCATCGAGTACTTTTATGAGATTGATGAATGAAGTTTTGAAGAAATTCTTAGGTAAATTTGTGAGTGTATACCTAGATGATATTCTGATATTCAGTAAGACAAGAGAAGATCATTTGCTGCATGTTAAACAAGTATTGCAGAGATTGAAAGAAGAAAAGTTGTTGATAAACCTAAAAAGGTGTTCTTTCATAAAAGAGGAGATTGTGTATTTGGGATTTGTAATTCTAGCTGATGGTTTGAAAATGGATCTTGAAAAGGTTGAAGCTATTTTGAATTGGCCTACACCTGAGAATGCTAGTGAGGTAAGATCATTTCATGGTTTATAATTTTTTTACCAAAAGCTCATTAGGAATTTCAGTTCAATTTGTAATGGTATGGATGAGACTATGATAGGAGATAAAAGAGAATTCAAGTGGATGCATGGAGCTGATAAAATTTTTGAGACTCTAAAACAAAAGGTTGCTGAATTGCCTGTGTTAGCATTTCCTAATTTCAATAAGGTATTTCAAGTTGAATGTGATGCAAGTGGTAGTGCAATAGGAGCTATATTGAGTCAAGAAGGTAAACCTGTTTCTTTCTTTAGTAAAAAGTTGAATGGTGCAAAATGGAAATATTTTGTGTATGATCAAGAATTCTATGCTATTGTTCAAGCCCTAAAGAAATAGAGACATTATTTGATACTGAGTGAATTTGTGTTGTATACTGATCATAAGGATTTATAGTATTTGGGTAGTCAGAATAAGTTGAATCAGAGACATATGAAATGGGTTGAATATTTGTAGACTTATACATTTGTGATAAAACATAAGAGTTGAGTCACTAATCAAGTTGTCGATGCATTGAGTAGAAGAAGATCTTTGATGATAAAGATGAGAATTGAAGTTCTTGGTTTTGATGATATGAAAGTATTGTATGAAACTAGTCCTGATTTTTCTGAGCCTTGGAGAAAGTGTAGAGAACCTATTCAAGATCAACCGAGTACTAAATGGGAAGACTATTTCATTCAAGAAGGTATGTTGTTTAAAGGTATTTAGTTGTGTATACCAAGAGGATCAATGAGAACTAATTTGATAAAGGAGAAACATAGTAGTGGTTTGGCTGGACATTTTGGCATTGATAAAACATTGAATTTTCTCAAGGAGAAATACTTTTGGCCACAGTTGTATAAGGATATTAAAAAAAATTTGAAAATTTGTAGAATTTGTCAAGTTGCAAAGTGAGTAAGTCAAAATACTGGATTGTATATACCGATTGATGTTCCTAAGAAACCTTGGATTGATATTAGTAAGGATTTTGTTCTTGGCTTAGCGAAGATAGTAAGAGGTAATGATTCTATATTTGTTATTCTGGATAGATTTTCTAAGATGGCACATTTTATACCATGTAGAAAGACATCAGATGCAGTACATATAGCAGATCTTTTCTTTGAGGAAATTGACAGATTGCATGGATTACCAAGCAGTATCATCTCTCACCGAGACAATAAGTTTGTTCAATAGTTTTGAAAGACTCTTTGGAGAAAGTTGGGCACCAAGTTGAGGTATAGTTCTACATTTCACCCACAGACTAATGGAAAAACAAAGGTTGTGAATATAAGCTTGGGTAATCTTTTGAGATGCTTAGTTGGAGATACACCAAGTAATTGGGATTCGATGTTGGCACAAGTAGAATTTGCATACAATAATTCAATGAATAGGAGCACTGGGAAAACACCTTTTGAGATTGTAAATGGAATACAACCAAGAGGTATATCATATTTGAAGGATATTGCTGGTGAAGAAAAGAGAAGTGTTGAAGGAGTAAAGTTTGTTGAGTTCATGAAGACATTGCATGAAGAAGTGAAACATAAATTGGAGAAAAATAATCAGAAATATAAAGACAGAGCTAATAGATCAAGAAGACATAACACTTTTGGAATTGGGGATGAAGTAATGGTACACTTAAAGAAAGGCAGATTTCTTGTTGGAACATATGGGAAGCTAAAATTGAAGAAATTTGGTCCTTGCAGGATATTGAGGAGATTTGACAGTAGAAATTCTTATGAGATTGAGTTACCTGATGATATGGATATATCACCTATATTCAACATTGTAGATTTGTATGAATATCATGAATCAAATGAAGAAATGACAGTAACGAATGATTATCCTAAGAGATAGACAGAAGAAGTTGAACAGATATTGGAACAAAGAGTTGGCAGAAGCACAATAGGAAAATAGTATATGGAATATCTAGTAAAGTGGAAGAATAGACCAATTAAAGATAGTTCATGGATTTCACAATCTGAGTTGGATTCAACTCGGGTTGTACCTTCTACATGATTCAAAGAATTATTTCAAACAACCCCAGTTTCCTGATGCAAGAGCATCTCGGGTCCTTGAAAATCTTGTATCACCAAAAACACGTTTAAGTTTTCTTTGTTGCTTGGTTCCTTCTTTGACCGAGTTGGCTCAGTAGTTGCTCGGGTTTCTTCCTTAACCGATTTGGTTGGTTAATTTCCTGGCACTCGGTTAACCTTGCTTACCGAGTTGTTTATTTTAGTTTTCTACTGAGGCCGACTTTTGCATTTAATTGTGGTCACAGATTTAATATTGGTATCAATCATTGGGAAGCGTGTGGACCTAAATCTGGTAATTCCTTTTGTTAATGGTGGATCTGAAGGCTGACTTGTTTTGGTGGCCTATTGTATATATTATAGTTATTGGTTGTAGTTTTAGGAGGAGGAGCTGACAGCTAGAAGATTAATGGTATCAGATTAGGAGTGGACGATAGTTTTTGAATCCTCGCATGTTGGAGAATTATTTTAATTGAATTATTACATCTGGCCCTAACTGGGAAGGCCTTATACTCTGGCATGTATGAATCAATTTGATGAATAAAAGGATCTAATCTGCATTCTCTCTCTCACTTGTTGTGTAATTTCTTCCATGTGTGATCTTTGCAAGGTAGATTTGGATTAGGGTGTGCCTTTGGCCTCTCATCCACCCCTACCTTGCATCAATATTGAACACTAAATACAAAATATTATATACTATATAATAATGAGTAGATTTCTACAATCCATTAGATTTTTTTAATGCTAAGTTTCTAGATTCGATTGAGAGTATTTTTACATCAAAATTTTGGATCACACTCTGTGATCCACCATCAAGATCACACTTTGTGATCCATCATTAGGATCACACTTTGTGATCCTTATGCTTTCTCTCTTTCATCCTGATGATGGATCATAGAGTGTGATCCAAAAAATTGATGTAAAAATACTCACAATCAAATCTAGAAGATGCAATCATAAATATATACTATGTGTTTAATGTGGAACTTTGAACTAGAACATTAAATCAAAAACCTTGATCCATGATTCCTATATCCTAAACGTTGATCCCCAATCCAAAAGATTAAATTCGTATTCAATAATTTAAACTTGAAAGATGAATTGTAGATGAAATTTAAATAATAAATATTGAATATTGAATAATTCTAATTAAATTTTAAGTTGTAATTGTGAACCTTACTTCCTAAAATCTCGATACATTAATTTAAGCCCTTTAAATTAAATGTTGGACCTCAAACATTGAATCATTCAAATTTTAAACCTTAAATGCTAAATATTAGACACAACAAATGTTTAATCATAAACCATCTTAAGTTTTCAATGATATGTATTAGACCATTAGTCTTGAACCCTATACCATAAACATTAATCACTAAGCAATACGATAAAATTTTAAGGTGCGTAAGACTTAAAACATAAACCTTAGATGAACCTTAATGGTGAACATTTAATATTGAATAATTATAACTCACAATTGTACCTCAAATTTGAATCCTTACGCTCATCCATTATTTAATTAATTAAATAATAGACCTTAAACATTACATATCAAATGTTGAGCATTGAAAGTTCAATATTATAAATTACATGTCAAATGATAAACCTTATATCACTAATAATAATTATTTATAATCAAAGAGGGTAAGAGCCCTAGCATATTTTAGAATAGAAACTAACCATTACAACAAAAGACTATTGTAGGATAGAACAACATATTTATCAAAAGAAGTAATCCAAAAACACAAGACAACATTGCTAACATAAACACAAATTGTTCACAATAAAAAATTGAAAAACTAATATAAATTTCAATTTAGAGTTGGCACTTAGTTGTTGAAACAATAGAACAATTAGAGTGTTCTTGTAATTTTTCCTTTCTCTTCCAATGAAAAATATTCCAAGAAGAAATATCCTTACATGGATAATCTAATGGATCAGTGTCGGAGGAACCATCAGAGGTAGTAGATAATTAAGTTAGCCAAGCAAGCCAACAAATTTTGAGATGAAATTTGATAGTCTAAGGATAGAGAGTCACAAACCTTGGGTAAAATAACATCATAACTCAAGAGACCGCCAGAATAGGCCATAGGAGGAGCCAAGGGGGTAGGAACAACATGAACTACCAAAATTGGTATAGTAGAATGAGGGGGAGGTGCTCAATCTGCAAAAGGCTCTGACTAAGAAGCTTAGTCAGTCAAAAGACCTATGAGATGGCACCACTTAGTGTCCTTCTACTAGGTGGAAGAATAATGTAGATGAGAATCATGAGGCCATCAAGAAGTTAAATTCCATGTATTTTAACAACATATACACCAGAAAGGGATTGCTTCATAATCCATAATCTATCTCCAATGCACCACACCCACCCTTATTGAAATCTCAATAGTAAGTGGCTTAGAAAAGTTCAAATCCACCAAAACTAGAGCATAAGAAATGTGAGATAAAATTCTTGTATTAGGAGACTACTTTAAGGAAACCACTCAAGTGGGAAAAACTTGGTAGGTTCACCTAGAGAGTTGGAAGAGGGTGACCAAAGGTAGATGGAGAAAGCATGCAAGCCCCATTTCTACATAGCCATGTTCTGAACAATATCCCTATCTTTAGTGGATTCAAATTAGATATTGAAGAAGGCACGAGCATAAAGGCAGATCTCAACTTTTCTTGATATCAGTTTATTCCTATGGTCCCAAATCTATGAGTGCAATACAAGAAATCAAAGTAAACATCAAACCTTAAACATTAGATACTAAAAATTGAACCATTAATACTAAATATTATATGCTACACGTAGAATGATAAACTTTAAATTATTAATAATATTTGTTAAACCTAATCATACAATTCAAATTTAACATGCACATATTATACTGCTAAAAATACCTTTTAAAAATCAAAATAACTTTTTAAACCATTTCTTCTCATTTCAATACTAAAACAAGCTATAAGAATATCTTATCTAACTCTACAAAGTAAAAACTTAAAATTGTATTAAATTCCTAATAATATTATTAGGCTTGTATATTAGATTAAAGAAAGAAATGAAAAGTGGTTAAACCTATTATTTTCAATCAGATTAATCTTGCAAACAAGTGAAAGTCTGATATTACATGGGAAGAAGTATGAATGACTGAGACATTAAAATAGTTGATAGAAAAACCTAGATAATGCAACTCTTATATCACATAAACAAGAAACTGAAGATGACGGAAAGTTGGCATGATCAACAAACTAACTTGTCTGTTTGCCTGCAGCTATCCTATTACATGTATTCCAATTGCGTTGTTGATGTTGTAATGCATATAGGTAAAAAAGAAAGAAAGAATGCAGGTAAAAACACCAGGCTGACATGGCAAGATCAGATAGTCTAAGGAGAGGAGATAAGAAAATAAGTCAAGTACAATCTAGATGACAAATATTAAAAAAAATAACCTGCCTCAAGCGTGCTCTTCTCTCCATAGAACTCCATGTACGCTGTCCCTGTAATCCTTGTCCTCATCTGGGCATACTTCTTGACATGCCCAAGTTGACTGCAGCTGAGAATTCGTTCTAAATTCTGCCATGTTGGAGTTACTGCCACTGGTCTTATCAGCAGTATTGATATTAGGAGAATCAAGAAACAGGTCCGCCAAGTCCCTTATCTTATGGTAATTATGAACACCATCATCAGAGCTAGAAAACACCTCATTGGTGGTGGCCTTCTTGTTTCCTGTTTGGCCCCTCATTGATGAATTGTTTTCCTCGTGAGCAATTCCATTTGGAAGATCCCTAATAAGCTCATCTGAGCTGAAAGCAGAGGAAAAGGATGGAATTGGGCTGAAGGTTGATTGGAGAGTTGTATCAGTCCATGGGAAGGCATTCTCTAGATCATGATCTACGTCATGGGTATACTCACCATTGTTATTGTTGCTCTTTGTCTTATTAATAAGGGACTCCTTCCTGAAGGCCTTGCCTGCTTCTGAGCTCCAAAGCTTCAAGAAAAGACCACTGGGTGCCTTGGAATCGGCCTCTGCAATAGTGTTTTCCATCAACTTATTCTTAGATGAAAGGATTGAATTCCTGGAGAGTCTTGCTTCGGCTTCAAGCCTAGCAATCTCCCACTGTGATGCGTGCCTCAGGAGTGTTGTGGACTGCTTGTTGGGTATCTCAGATTTGGGTGCACGCGTGGAAGGATCGAGTCCCATTCCCAATAGCTTCTTCTTCAAACGGGTATTCCAGAAGTTCTTGATCTCATTATCAGTTCTCCCTGGCAGCTGGGAAGCTATTATAGACCACCTGCAGAAAGTCATTATATAAAATTAGCAATATCAGCCTTAAACAAAATTTCATGGAACTCCAAGATAATAATCAGCACCTCTAGTTGGTCATTCATGGTTTATTAGTGTATTTTTACTACCTGTTGCCTAGAATTGCATGGAGCTGAAGGATGGTTTTTTCTTCTTTTGGTTGAAAGAGGCCCCGCTTAATATCGGGTCTCAAGTAGTTAGTCCAACGCAGGCGGCAACTCTTCCCACACCGAAGAAGCCCTGTGTACTATAAATTGACAACATAAGTTCCTAAGTTCACATGAAACATGTTAGAATCTGCCTAGGACAAACAAATCTGGTGGGAATAAATAATATGACAAGTTATTGACACCTGTCAAATCATTCATTATTTTATGGTGCAAATTTTCTTTGGAGTACTTTACACCTCATTTCTTAAGGGAGAGGGACCAATAGTCATGAGGGCTAACTTGGTCAACATGTGGCTTTTAACAATAAATCAACCAAATGCCTGTGTACTGCACTTCTAAACAAAATGACTGTGTTCATACATGAAAAAACTTACACACAGGAGTTACAAATGCAATATATGTTCTGAAAGTAGATATTCATTTTGTAAAGATCGGTTTATAATTTATTGTGTATGTTTACTTGGTGCTTTATTATTAGGTGGAGAAAGATAAATAATTATGATGTAGATATTATCTTAAAAAATAGACGAAAGATAGGGGATCAGATAGAAAATACAAGACCTCTAAATATAATTACTTAATGATATAGATATTATCTTAAAAAATAGACGAAAGATAAGGGATCAGATAGAAAATACAAGACCTCTAAATATAATTACTTAATGATAGCAGATTTTCACAATACATGCAAATGTTGTCTGTATATGTTTCTGAATTTGATTATGCATGGATTTTTTTTCATCAACTTTTTGGATCAATCTCAATGATCCATCATCTTTCTCATCCTTGAATTCTCTCATCATCATGATGGATCATAGAATTTGATCTGAAACATTCATGGTAAAAAAAATCCATACACGATCAAATCCAAAAACATACAGACAAGAAGTATAATTATTTAGTTATTAAACAACATAAAAACTATTTCACTAAAGAAAAGAAATCCAAGTCATAAATTCTTAATAATACAGATTCCAAAACTTATGCCAACCAAACTATCATTTTCTAACTACATAAACACTCAAACACAACCAAATTAACCAGATAAAGTAAACTAAATATAATTTAATATAACCTTTCAGATCAAAATTCAATCTTCCTAGTTGACAATCAATTGTAAAAACAAAATACTTTACACTAACCTCACAAAACAAATATAGTTTCTCCGTATTCTTGTAACATAAATAAACACAGTCACTCGTATGTTCATAACATATACCCATAAGTTCAAATATCTATCTACAAAAGTAAAAAAAATATTGCAGCAAATATCTTAATTCTCTGCCAGCTTGAGAAACAAGTAGTCCCAATGGAGAAGAAAATGTGAGGTTTTAATAAAATTTAGACAATTCGTTCATTCTGAACAGGATTCTATTGATGGAAAGAAGCTGTTCCAAACATTATCATTCAACATTATCTATGATATACTTCATTACCCAAATGAATATTCATGTCAATATACTTCCAATGCAAATCATTCATATATGAGATGCATCTAGTTCCTAGACAAGCCATAAGTTGTGGAGTTCCTTAACCAATAAACAAAATGTGTATATAATTCATTGTCAAATAAGTATTTATCAGATGCAAATGATTTCTATGTGGTTTTTACTCGAAATGAAATGAAAAGTACAATATTTGATATTGCATAATATACAGACCAGCCAGTTTGGGAAGAGCACGCCAGCATCCATGGCCATTTTTCTGAATATACTCAACAAGAATTTTATCTTCTTCAGCTGTCCAGAGCCCCCTTTTCAGGCCAATTTTCTCACAGCAAGGGACTCTAGTCATTATTGTTTTGTTTTTCTCTTGCAGGCCTGAAAAAAGGCGTGATTTATAAAAAAACAAGATTGCCACCACCACATATATTATCTTTCTTGCACGCCTGAATAGAAGCAGGGTTGACAAAAACCAAGATTGGCTCCACCAAATATAGTATCATCCGTTCACATCGTGCACACGACGTGGAGAAACACTGTCCTCAATTTATCAGTCAGAAAATGAATGCAAAATCAGTCAATGCACCTTATCTTTAAATGCATTTCTATTGTTAATGACGGTGGATTTTATTTTTGTTTAAACATTATATTTAAGTTGTTTAACTGTTTTATCTACTAGTGTACCTATATTTAAAAAGACTAGTGAACCTTATAAATAACTATGTCAAAAATCTACACATTAAAAAGATGATATGTACGTCAAGAAAACATTTGTAATTAATAATAAATTTCTTTCAAAACTTTGAAAATGAATAGGGTAGAAGTGAAATGAAAAACACATGGAAAATATTATTTTCAATTTTTATTATTTATTTTTTATTAATTGTAAAATTTATTTATAAGATTTCAATTTTTTAGGTAAATATTTTTATAATTGCAAAATTTATTTATGATTTTTTTCATTATGTAATTTTTCAATCATGTTCATTGAATTATATTTCATGAATAGATCACACAGCTTATCTTTTATGAACAGTAATAGTCTATTTTAAAATTACTACAACTAAAGCACACTTGCCTTCTGATTTCTTCTTCGAATAGTTTCAACTTAAGCATACTTAACAAGTTTCTCCACAAAATCATATAAACAAATCTCAAAATAAAAAATCTAAATACCAATTCACCTATATTCCATATTTAATTTATTGAAAATGAAACAAATGAATTTAATCTATAATTAATTATATTTTATAAGCCTAGACTAATTATCAACTCATTGAAAGTTTCTACAAGACTGACATGGATACTCTATATATGAATCTATACCATGCATTCACCCATTTTGGGTGAAAACCACAATACAGTGCCGGAATCATTAGCAGTTCATACACAACAAATACATGCATCATACTTTTTCAGATATATAGAGCTACTTAGGGAAGAAGAATAATTTACCTTTTATATTAATAGAGATAGTTGAAAAATAACAGAAAACAATCAGACATGTGTTGGAGATTGTAATCTCAACAACCCCTGTCACATAATCATCCGTATGCAGGGATTAAAGATTGAGGCATTTTTGATTGATTGTGTAATAACTCCTCCAACCTGTCACTGTCCATCTAGATTGTTCTCGCACTTTCTGGATTATGTTAATGCTTCCTATTTATATTGGAAGACTGCATTTTGGCAATTACTCTCTTTCTCCCAGCAGAGTCCAGCTCATAGAGCTGTAAGTAGCTTAATGTCTTTCTCCGTATTGTATAAGCAGCAGCTCAGTATATTGTAATGTTATTATTATTATTTTTATATATCAAATATGGTTTTTGGTCTCTTCGTGTTTATCTGTTTTCTGCTGCTCCTCTGTTTTCATCTTATGGTTTTAGATCATATTGTGTTCAATGCTGGTCTATGCTCTGTTCTTAAATTTCTGTCATGGTATCAGAGCAGGTTAAGGTTGAATCCTGGGAGAATAGTTTGTCAGAGCTTGGTGAGATTGTGAGATCATGTGATTTTGTTTGCAAGAGCCAAATTTGTGTGAGATCTAGTTGAATCTGTTTAGACTCTGTTTATCAGAACCCGTTGCAAATCTTGGGCTATGCATTTGTAGGTGGTGGCTATGTAATGTCAACTGTGTGATTAAATCTTAGTTGTGTGGGTTGTTATCGATCTGAGTATCAGCTCCTTGCTGTGTCAGCCATATTCTATAAGATTTATAGTTTGTAATATGTGGGATGAGGTCAAAGCCATGTTGTATTGTTTGAAACCCGTATTTTATAAAGGAATTGTTGTCTTAAAGAGAGATAGGTAGAAGAAATACGTGGAAGAAAGAAGCTGCAGCACGCATGGTCAGTTTGTAAAAGAAGTCACTGAAATAAGTTGTAAAGGCATTTTACAAGGGAAAAAAAAAAAAAGGATCGCTGTCTAATCGCAGTTAACAAAGAAGACACAGAGGTTGCAGATCTGATCGCCCATTCATCAAAGTTAAAGGCAGATTTTAAGCAATGCTGAGGAAGGACTGAAAGCCGAAGTAGTCCAAGGTTGCAGAGGTTTTAATGTTGCTGACTTGGATCATTCTATCTACAGAAGGGCTTATTTCAGCTGCCAGCAAAGAGGAGGTTAATTTGGTGTAAAGGAGCGGTGGTTCTTGTGCTTGTGTGAGGAGGCTTTTCAAGGAGGAAGTGACTAGAAGATAGTAGAGCTGATGTTTGAGAATGGAGGACTGAGGAGAATAAAGTTAAGAGGAGTCAGTACTGTTGTAGCAGGAGAGATGTCATCCATTTTGAAAATGTCTCTATAGAATGGAGAGAGTTTGAGAATTTTGTATGGGTATGTCTAGGTTGAGAGAGAGTCAAAAATTGTGTGGGAGAGCAGTTTTAAAGTCTGAAGATCAAAGGTTGAGAGGAGGATAGGTTTCTGAAATTGTGAAATGTTAAAGTGAAGCTATCTATGGAAAAATATCAATATGATTGAATGCCACAGCATTCTATATTTGTGTGAGTAATGTTTGAGGGCCAGCAGAGCCCAATACGATTCCCGAGCACCCACAGCGTGACTCTATGGGAGGTGCTAAGAAAATACAAGTGTTTGGCACCTGAACCAACAATGGACTGGTAATAAAAAATGCCAGAGCTCATGGGCAGAGCATCCCAACAGCAATATGGGATTTCCTAGGTTTAATCCTTAGAACTTGAAGGTTCAAGATATTGATGTATAAAGGAAAGAAGTGGAGAAACAAATTGAAAATGGTAGTTGAGATTAAGGGGGAGTGTTGGAGATTGTAATCTCAACTACCCCTGTCACATAATCATCCGTATGCAGGGATTAAAGATTGAGGCAGATTTTTGATTGATTGTGTAATAACTCTTCCAACCTGTCACTGTCCATCTAGATTGTTCTCGCACTTTCTGGATTATGTTAATGCTTCCTATTTATATTGGAAGACTGCATTTTGGCAATTACTCTCTTTCTCCTAGCAGAGTCCAGCTCATAGAGCTGTAAGTAGCTTAATGTCTTGCTCCGTATTGTATAAGCAGCAGCTCAGTATATTGTAATGTTATTATTATTATTTTTATATATCAAATATGGTTTTTGGTCTCTCCGTGTTTATCTGTTTTCTGCTGCTCCTCTGTTTTCATCTTATGGTTTTAGATCATATTGTGTTCAATGCTGGTCTATGCTCTGTTCTTAAATTTCTGTCAACATGGCAGATCAATGTGATCAAGAAAGATTTAACAACTCTAATTACATCCCGATGCACAATGAACAAGAATAGGAGTGAAGTAGACATAATTATTCATTCATACCCGTCTTTACAAAAAATGTACAGTATAGTGCCTTATGATTAAGAAATACTAATTTTAATTAAAGAGCCTGAATCAGAAACAGACCCAAAATTGCATGCATCATGGTCTGGTTTAGTAAAGCTTATGTTTTCGGCTCAAACAACTCTTGTTATCACTCTGAATCCGAGTTGAGGCTTTTCAAAATAGATGGATTTAAATGAATTTGATGAGGATCCCATTGTATTAAGCCAAGACTAGTTAAGATAGAAATTTTCAAGAATTACTGCCCGAAGTTGCTTTATTTCTCAGAATGAAACCCAATAAGCTCACCCGCACACAAATTTTAGGAAGCTGAAAACTTTTTTCTTAGACAAGATATCAAGTTTTGGAAGGTAACTTCATCAAAAGGGATGGTTAATCCCATTTGGTGATCAAACCCATACTCTTCCTCAGCTTTCTCCAGTGATGCCCTGAAGAGAGAATGATTCAAGTATTATGTGGGGATGATAAAACTACTTCTTACATTACCAACATATACTGCACAATGCCCTTTTGGGACATCCAAGGGAAGAGCACTGCATGATCTACTCATCATCTCATCCTTAAATGCAAAATATCTTCTTCTCTTTAGGGTAAGATCATACTCAATTGCTTTGTGGGCTTTGACAAATCTGAAAAATGCTGATAATATGCATAACGTTTTGAACCACACCTTCAATCATGAAAATAGAATTAGTAAAAAAGTTTTGATTTAGTTGATCCATAAAATTACAAGCTAAATTCTTATGAATTTTAGGAGATCATGTATAATATAAATAAATTCCAAATGTCGCGCAAGCATGTGTGAAAATAACAACTTACAATCCATTCCATCATCCATCAATCCCATGACAGTAATTTCAAATTTCTTCTCTATAAATTAAAGAGGAACAAAAATATCTAAAAACAACTGAAAATGTTGTTGCTAAATCTCTCAACGCTTTTTCTTCCAAGGTTTGTACTCACTACCCACTCGTCCAAATTCTCCCATTCTATAATGAATCAGAAAATAGCTGAACGAACATTCTTGATTGAAAAACTTGAATATCTTTAAGTTCTCTAATATCAGGCCATTTTAAAAATATTGTAAATACCCAAAATGGTCTGTGGGGAACCGAACCATGATTTAAAGCAGACCTTAATGTCATTTTCATTGAATTACAATAGAAGTGAGGAATCATATAATTGTAATTGCTAAATATGGATTTACAGACAAGCACTTGAATCGTCAGATGAACCATTTCACATGAATAATTGCCAATGAATCGACTCCCTCTTCATTTCTTATTCTACAATATTCTGTCAACTCGAATAATATTCTGTCAACTCAATTCTAGATGGTAAACATTTTTATTTTATTTTAAATGTCAAATGTTTATAAACAATTTTTTTTCACTACAGGAGCTTTTTCAATAAGATCTCTCTATTTTGTATAATTTTAGACAAAAGACTTAAACAAATCAAATCTTATTGGAAAAGCTGAGAAAACAAGTGTAATTATATTAATAGGTAAATCTTATTGGAAAAGTTAAGAAAGCAAGTGTAAGTTGGATATGTTACTTAAACAAATTAAAATTTAAAATATTCCATCTTATTTTTAAATATATATGTGACTTTCTCAAACATTAGTATTTGTATTTGTTGATGATATTTAGTTATATTTTTATTTAGAGAGTATATTTTAAGATTTAATTTGTTTACATGTTTTGTTTACAATCATACTAATAGATAGATATTATTGAAAATGCTTGTGTAATTTCATATGGGTGACTTAAACAAATTTATTCTTTGAGTCTCATATTTAAGCTTCAACTTACCAATGATTAGGTAGGGACAACAAAATCGATATGTTATTATTACCCAAGATTGCTAAATAACATCTATTTGTCATTAAAATATTGTCTAAATGTTTTTTACACTATCAAACACCTCTTAATAAATTTTATATTGGGAAAAGAGTACAAATGTGGCTCTATCAAAGTAATATATTTTTGAAAAAAGCAGCAGCAAAATGGTGCTGGCCCGTGGAACATAAATTGGCTAACTAAGAGAATTAACATAATACTAATCCAACTTAAAAAGCAGCAGTAGTAACAAATAAGCACACATAGCGTCTACCTCTATCAAAAACATAAAAGCAAAATTCGACCCAGCACAGCCGCTAAGTAGCAAACAAACACGAAATAGTTTTGGTAAAATCCATCATAAAAAGGAACATATGCCACGTAGGGCTAAAAATAGTACTTAAAGTCTTAGTCATACGAAAATTAAAAAAACCCGCCCAACAAAAAGACCTAGAGTCAGCCCCAACATCCGTAGTCCTGTACCCATCTAGTCGCAAAGTCATTCCCGTCCCATAAGCGCTTTGACAGCAACAAGTCAGCCCACTCTTCATTCAGGAACTTGAAGAGTTCACGGTTTCTTTCCATAGACTCCTTTCCCTCCGAAGCCTTCTCATTGAGAAGGCAGAGTGTGGTAGCAGACACGTGCATCACCTTAAGGGAAATTTTGTTGACATCTGGCAGTCTTTTATTGGTGTTATCAAGGTCCCGAGTGAGTTTTTCCACAGCATTCCCCAGGGAATAAAATTGGTATTTAATTCTTGGGACACTAGACCACGACCTGTAGTATCTTTACCAACAATAGGGTCCTTCTTCAGCTTGTCCTCCTTAGCCATGGTAGTTGGATGTCCTTTTGCCCCTTATTCTCCACCTGGTCAGAAGCATTATCCGAGCCTTCTCTACTAGGAGAGCCCACAAAGGCATCCTCCTAGCTCATTAGCCCTTGATAGTTTTTTTTCCTTGCTCTTTGGCAAGACAAGAGGAGCGGTGGGTAGAGGTGGGCTGAGGATCAATATTCGGAGGGAAATCCAGGTTAATGATGATTTTCTTTTGTTTTTTGGGAGGGGGCTAAGAGCATTCTCCCAGGATAAGGACATGTTTGGGGCCAGTCTGCGAAACAGGGGTGGGTTGGGTTTTGGAGAATTTAGGGCTAGCAGTAGGGGTAGAGCAACCTTTAGATTCAGAGGGTGCATAAAGGCCCTGGTTAAGGGAGATCAAAAGCAACGGAGGTTGTTGGACAGAGTGGGTAACTTGTACTATAGGAGGGGGGGGCAGAGGGCATGATGGAAATTATACAGTCTAAGGATTAGGCCCTTGTGGACGTAGACAGGCATCTTCCCAAGTGAAATAGCCTCATTAACATCATTTACATTGGACTACAAGAAGTGTAACAGGTAAAAGGGTAAGGAAATCAAAATTTTATGCCGAAAATGATTTAGAAAAGGAAGATGGTAGTTGTAGAAAGTACCATAGCGGCCCTCTAGGGTGAAATACTTGATGACCAACTTGCACATTTTAGGCCAGAATTCTGGGAGGTCAGAAATGTTGTAGACACCATTTTTAGAAACTGGGTTATCTTCATTCTTAGAAAATTGAATGAACTCATTTTTTGCCTGGGATTTTGTAGTTTTCTTCCACTTCCTACCAGTATTCGGCATCCATGTAGCTTGGTTGATAACCTCCTTGTTTATCTCAAAGGTGATTGATCGTGACTTTCCTTTCATTCCATGTCTTAACAAACTACCTGTAGATCATTT
The DNA here is from genome assembly GCA_027943335.1 of Chamaecyparis obtusa. Classification (NCBI taxonomy): domain Eukaryota; kingdom Viridiplantae; phylum Streptophyta; class Pinopsida; order Cupressales; family Cupressaceae; genus Chamaecyparis; species Chamaecyparis obtusa. Next base: position 990,611 of record BSBK01011829.1, read on the forward strand.
CGTCATGACCCGTGAGATTTTCCATAAAAGGAAGAATACATCCCTCTTTACAGAAATACATGACCATGGGGTCTAAGGAGAATTCTTCCTCAATCTTGTCCAGTTCAATCCTCTTCTTGTTGCCTCCCATCTTTATCTCCAGAAGCTAGTCACTCAACACCCCACAAAACACAGGAACTGAGTAGCAGTTGCCCCTGAGACCAGAAGGGTTTAAACCAGAATGGTAACCCACAAAACCAATCACACCAGACTTAGAGCCCAATTTTTTCGCAAGGCAGAAGTTGGGAATGGTGAAATGAAAGACGAAGAGAGGAATTAAGGTCTTGTCATGATGGGTGCCATAATTAGGGTAATGATTACCTTGGAGCTTGTGAAACCTCACCAGTAAGGCCACCGGGGTTAACATGTGGGGATGGCACTTTAAAATGCAATTGGCATCAAATAAATCCATTCCAAATCTTCTATAATCCTTTGTAGATTGAAATTTATTTAGAAACCATCCATAATAATGATGGCCCATAAAAGGCAGCCTTGTGTCGATATGCCATGTCAAACCCCTGTTGCAACTAATGGGCCCTCCAAAATATGCCAAGTGGCACATGAAAGTAGTATAAGTTCAAGTGGTAAAAATGTGATAGCACCTGACGCCACTAGTAGGTGCCCAAACCAAGGTCCAAGTTTAAAAATTCATGGAACCCAAATTCACCGTCGCTCGTTTCCTTCCTAAGCAGGTCTTGAGTAATCTGGGGCAATTGACTAACCGCTCTCCAACACCGAAGCTTGTTGAGATGTAGACCGGTAGAAGCCATGGCATCAGCTACAAAGTTTCTTTCTCTGTAGGTGTGCATGATGGTAGACATGTGAGTGCACTCCAGTAAACCACAAACATCAGATAAAATACTGTCAACTTTCCAACCAATGTTAAAGTTTCCCCAAATAGCATCAATGATAACTTTAGAATCCCCTTCAATAGAAATGTTGGTATATCCCAGAGTAATGGAAAAATTTAGGCCCCAAACGAGAGCCATACCCTCTGCTCGATTGATAGTATGATCTAGAAGAGGACCAACATAGGCAGCAACCATTTGCCCCCTATGATCATGAATGATGCCACCGCCAGCTTGGATACTATTACAGACTAAGCCATCAAAATTGAGTTTGTGCTAAGTAGCTTGGGGAGGAGTCTAGACAGTAACCTTATGAGCTATGAGCTTCGTGTTGTCAAAATTGGCGAAACCCTTATGAATACCCCAAATCTTGGCAATTTTGTGGTCACAAATAGAAGGGGGGAGACTAGGGGTATTCCAGTGGGAGACAAGCAAACTATCCTGTAACACTTTGAGACCTAGATAGAACACCGCAGTAGCATTAATCTTAGTCTCCCTAAAGATCCTATTATTACGCTCCTTCCAAAGGATCCAGAAGAAGATGGGGAGGGCCTACTTCCAAAGGAGTTCAATCATGGGGTGGTGGGAAGGAGAAAGCCAGTCATGAAACCAATCATGGATATCCTTGTTAAGAACCCACAAAATGCAGAACCGGGTTAGGATTTGCTACTGAATCTCAGTGGCAAAATCACAGTGTAAGAAGATGTGATTTATACTTTCCTGCTCCTTTTTGCATAAACACCATCTATTAGCAAGGCTAAATCCCCTTTTAGTTAGATTGTCAAGAGTCATAATTTTGTTGTGGAGCACCATCCACTAAAATAAATTCACTTTAGGGATTAATTGGGTCTGCCACACTTCCTTCCAGCATGTGGTGTCAGCAATTTCCGTGATCAGCAGATTGTAAGCCGTTTTAACGGTGAAGCCTCCATTTTGGGTGTGTCTCCATAGAAATCTATCTAGCTGATCCATCAGGGGGATGCAAACATAGTGGAGTAATTCATTGATTTTGGTAGCAAGGTTGACAAGATCCGGCCTATCCCACAGGATAGGGGTAAGATCAATCCACTTGCCATTTTGGTGATGAAGTTAGAGACCAAGGTGTCAACTCCAAGAGTGAGAATGTTCCTTAGTTGGGAGAAGCGGGAGGAAGCTAGAATAATATTTGGTAGCCAAGGATCCTCCCAAAAATGGATGTCCCTTCCATTGCCCAATTTCCAAATGGCCCCTTTCTCCAAACTACTTCTTCTCTTGAGAATGTTGTTCCAGATTTTGGATCCTCTCGGGTGGCCCTATTCCATGAAGAGTTTACAGAATCTTCCACCATCTAGGTACTTGGCTTCCATAATTTTGCACCAGTCATCTAATCCTATGACCATAGTCCAATCCAACTTGGATAGCTGGGCCCTATTGAGATTGTAAATTCTTCTCAAGCCTAGACTACCTAGGTATTTAGGAAGACATACCTTATCCCAACTAACCAAAGGGATACATTTATTTTCCTTAGACCCCAACCAAAGGAAGGTACATTATATCCTTTCTAGGTTATCTGTCATGAAACTAGAGATTTTGAAAATGGAAAGGAAATTTGACATGTATACCTTCAAGAGAAGCAACAAGGAGTTGGAGCTTACTAGCACTACTGAGGAGCTTAACTTTCCATCCCACTAGCTTCCTTTGGGTTCATTCCAGAATGGAGTTCCAGAATTCATTCTTCACATTTTTGATAGTTAGGGGGGGGCCAAGGTAAGTGGAAAGAAGAGAATTAGCTTGGTAGCCTAGGATCTTCAGAATTTTAGTTTGAACAACAGGTTCAGTATTGAAGACGAACATGCAGCTTTTGTGATAGTTGATATGTTGACTAGAAGAAGTAGCATACCTATCCAACATCAATTTCCACATCCTAGCCTCCTTGGCCAAGGAGGTACCAAAGAAGAAGGTGTCATCCACAAACTACTGCAGGACCGTTGGGTGTAGGTTGGTAGCCAGTTTAACACCCTCAATTTCTCTTGTATGTACCATTTGTATCATATTACGTCCTAAAACCTCAGCAAGAAGGATGAAGAGGTAGGGGGAGAGGGGGTCCCCTTGGTGAAGAGCCTTTCTAGGGGAAAACTTTGTGCCCGGTTTTCCATTGAGTAGCACTAAAAATATAACTATTTCAGTACAAGCTTTCACAAAGGATATGAAGTCTTGAGAGAAACCAAAAGTAGTTAAGACCTTATAAAGAAAGGTCGAGTTGACTTTATCATAGGCTTTTAAAATTTCAAGTTTGAGGGCCATTCCAACAACCTTACTATGGTCTATGGAGTGCGAGATTTGATTAATGGTAATGGTAGAATCCATAAATTGTCTTCCCAACATAAAACCTTTCAGATTGGGGTTGATGATCTTGTTAAGAAAAGGTTTGATTCTATTGACCATGATCTTGGAGAAGACATTTTAGAGATTATTACATAGACTGATGGGTCTGAAGTCCTCCATTATTCTTGGCTTCACACACTTCGGGAAAAGAACTATTTAAGTGTTATTGATTTTCTTAAGAATTTTCTTAGTTCTGAAGAAATCATAGGCCGCACAAGTCACGTCGTAACCAACAATATCCTAGAATTCCTGGAAAAAGATAGGGGGGAAACCATCAGGGCTCGGGGCTTTGTAGGGTCCCATAGTGAAAACTTCTTTATGAACTTCCTCATTAGTAACCTTAAAGAGGAGGGAGTTGTTATCAATATCCATGAAAACCTTAGGAAGATTGGAAGTAAGCTAGTTTTGGAGGTTGTCAGAGTTTCTAGCATTTATTTCAGTAAAGGCATTGATAAAATAATTAGTGGCCAAATTTTCCAACATACTAGGGTCAGAAATCACATTACCTAGATTATTAGCTAGAGTGTTGATGGAATTATGTCTCTTATTCTTGCGAGCAAATTGATAGAAAAAGCTAGTGTTGCGGCCCCCCTCTTTGAGCCACAGAACCCTAGATCTCTATTTCCAGAAGACTTCCTCATTGGCTAGAGTCTCCTTCCAACTTTCTCTAGCATTTTATTCTTCAATGTATAGGTCAGGCGATAGGTTCCCAGCAGCCATCTTCCCTTGGAGAGTTTCCAACTTCTAAGCCAAAGCTTTTTTATTGTGAAAGATGTCTCGGGTAAGTGCACAAAGATGGGGGACCAAAAAGTTGCCACTTTTCTTTTTGGCCCCCCATCGCGCATAGTGCACACGCACTAAAGGGCATGCGCCCTATAGGGCACACACCCTATGGCTTGGGCAATCCAAGCCAAAGGGCGTACACCCTTTGTAAAAAGTTATATATTTTTGCTCCATGCGGGTTTGAGCTCATTTTTCTTTCTCAAACCCGTGTTTTCAGCTTAGAGAAGATTTGAAAGTGTGCATGCCCTATTATAGTTGCTTGTGAGTTGATTATTTTTGTTCATCCATCGATCAAATGGCTCCACGATGTCATCAAGTTCGATCCGGGAGAAGAGGTAAGTGTTTTTACAACTTATCATGCCTCTTATTTGTTTTAAAATTTTAGTTTTGTTGCAATTTTTTTTTGTTTAAATTTTTTGTGTAATCAATATTATAAAATGTAGTTTTTTTAATTGTCAGGAAGAAATAATCTCCCTCCACCAAACCCTTCGTCTCCTCATGAAGAACCAAATGAAGAACCGAATGAAGAAAGAAATGAAGAAAATGAACCTCAATTGCCTCCACCAATCAAGAAACCTCCCCCTGGAACACAACAAAATTTGTTGAACCAAATTGAAAGAGGGAAAAAAGAATTAGAATCTTTAATTAATAGGTTAAAAGATTCTAGTGGTACAAATCTTAGAAGGGAAAGAATTGCAAAATCATTGGAAGCAATCTTGACCCACGTAAGCATAGTTAGTGGAAAAATTAATATATGGCGGGATAAAAGAGAAAAAAAACAATATTATGCAAATAAATTATCTTATGCAGACATAAAAAAGAAAAAAATCACAAAAGATGACATTTGCCAGCTATTTAAAAAACCAGGGGATGCAAATACTCTTAGAATTACAACAAGGAGGTTCTCAATTCATTGGTGCGTAAATGAAGACATTAAAAACAATTTTTGGGAGAGATGGTGAATGGTCTTTGATTCGCCTCCTTGTAACAATCATGAGGTTCCTATATATTTCTTGAGGAAACTCTATTGCGAGTTTGTACTCAAGCAGGTGCCAAATTATTTTGACATGCTGGATTCTCAGGGTAGAGGAGGGGTTTCATCATTTGATCGAGCAGGGGCACATCGTGACCCTAACGCACCTAGGGTTGTTAGTGGAAAGCCACCGTTGGATCATGTTAGTATTCCTTCCATTGTGAAGGAACATGTAGAGGCAGACACACTAGGCACGAGTAGTGCTCTGACACAGACTCTCATTCAGTGTGCCACTCCTTTAGTTGAGGTGACTATGGTCAATCCTCAAGGGGGCATATTTGTTGATCATGTGGATGCTTGTGCACATTTGGTACTGGCGAGAGAGAGCAAGAGGATTCTAGATTGATGACTGATAACTTTCTAAATACGACATTTGGCATTGATACACAGGTAAATATTTACAAGTTCATTAAATTGCTTTGATCATATTTAATTTATAAAAGAATAACTATTTAATTTAGTATCTATTGTTTATGATGAAAATTCGAGGCAAGAGTGTCAGTGGCGGTGGCGGTGGCAGTGGAAGTGGAAATGATCCTAATGTCCCCTTTTACACATCATCGTCAATTGCACAAGTATGTATTGAATAAAATATTTAATTAACATATTTGATTATTATGTAATTATATGAATAATTGTATCCTAACTTATTGTGCATGTGCATTAGATGTGCACTGGTGGACCATTGACGTTCACAACAAACAGGGAAGGGCATCGTGCAACTTTCCTTGAGGTATCTTTATTTGCATATTAATTGGATTTACTTGATCATGTTTAATTAATGAATGAATGACTAAATTACTAGACAAATTATGATCAAAATCCAGAGGCATGATGATTACATTCTTTCACCTGGGTTTGTGAGGTCACCATTGAGTCCATAGGTATACATGTAATAATGCATTATAATTAACATGTCAGTAGTATGTTCTTATATGAATGGTTATCTTATAATTTTCCATGTACATGTGCACTAGTTGAATGTTGGAGCTTTGACTTTGACACCACACATTGAAGGACATGGTGGAACCTTCACGGAGGTATCATTTACTCATTAGTAGGGTTGTAAAAAATATATGTAATCTTGATAACTGCATAATTTACTTTTTTTGTTTCATTTTCAGCTTTTGACATCAGAGACTCCTCCTTCTATCTGTGATACTTTGGATCATGGAGTAGCTGCAGCAGTAGCTAGTTCTGAAGCACTGACTGAGGTATGAAAGAGATCACTTAACTTTAATTGTTATTTTAATAGTTTGTATTGAATTTTATAATGATATCCATGTATGTATTTTAATTATTATTTTGATCATTGTTGTAGGGACTTATGACTCTAGATCGCTAGCATACACCTTCGGTGGATGAACATAGTGACTATTTGCTAGCGGTAAGCCAATATTCAATTTTATGTCATTGTATAATTCAATTTTGATGTATATTAGTTATCTCTATCTAAATTTTTTTTTTTATCAAGTCGAGCTACAGAAGAGTCTAGACAGGAGGACGAGTGAGCACACTTGAAAGACTACGGTATCTACTGCATCTCCATCGACGTGACGATCGAAGACAACTCGGGATTTGTTTTCTTCCCCTAGTGGGAAAGGACTAGATTAGGGATATGGATTGTATGCCTATATGGCATTAGTGGACATATTTTTTGTATATTGTATCAGTGATACATTGTACATCTATTTGGCTTTGAGGAAGCCAGTTTTACTGTATTGAATATATTCAATGTATGACATTATTGGACATATATATTTGACTTCATGCCCTACGAATATATATTTTTTATGTTTTAGGTATGCAATTCATGTGTTTGGTGTATTGATGTATACTAAATTATGTTTATGTTCATGTCTTTGCTTTGTAAATTTCCCATGCCTTATAGTTATGCTTGTATGTTTAACTTGTTGACTGTGCTACAAATGCCAGTCACTGTCCTCAATAGCAGTCAATTCCTTAACTGTAATAATAACAAAAGTAATGAAATGAATGCATAAATGTATAAATATAATATGTAAGAAGCCTAAGTGGCTCTTGTTCTTGCAATGATAATTTTTTAAAGAAATTCTGACAAATCCAGATACTAATGCTTCAACAATTTATTTATAGCTTGGTTGAAAATTTGATGCAAATAGGTAGGTTAGATTGGGGTTATTTTATAAATAAAGTGTTTTTGGTTTCCTCAAAGGTGTTCCTTACCCAAGTGGCCCCAAGTGCCAATATGCCACTAACCTATCAATCTGAATTCTCCCAACTCCCTTACTATTATAGGGATTCAATATGGCTTAAAATATGACTCCAGCAATATTCAAGTGGTTCTTGAAGTCCTACTCCAAGATCTTACCCTCAATCCACACTCTAGGCTCTCTATCCTTGTAGCCTTAACCAGCGAGTTTTTCCCAAATAACTCTTAGTTTTCCCAAAACACTTCCAAAATAAATTACATATTTAGTTACCTTTTATGGTTTTACAAAACATATCTCAGAATTAGGTAGGGTTAATTTGGAACACAAGCCCCGAAAACTACTGCTCTAGTTTCCTTCCTAGACCCAATAGGTCACTTTTACAAAGGAACCCTATTACAGACTTAACACCCAACCTTGCCACTTTTCACAGAGTGTTAATATGGTCCCAATTAGAGAAATTTGAAGTCAATTGGATCCTATAGGCTTTCTATACCCAAAAGCCCCAAATTGCTCCCTCTAGGCCTTCAAAACTAGGGCCTTCTTAAAAACAACTCAAAACTCATTTCCAAAACTCCTCCTTCTGGATCAACCTTTCATTTGACATATACTTCTGCTGTTTAAAATAAAATTATACCCTTGTTAAGGTGGATCCTTTGCTGCTACACTTGTGGCACCAATTTTGTGCCCTTTTCCCACTCTTCCTCATGGTGTACACCCACTAAAACAACTTCTCCTGCATCCAAATGGTTAGTAACATCATACATATGTTACATAGGGTCCATTAAATGAGAAAAAACAATTACATTCATTGAATGGCCCATTATATCATCAAAAAGACCAAAATGGAGTTATTTCAATGCACCAAAATGACCACCTACAACAACTTTCCAAATCTGAAGCAAAATAGATTATATAATCATTCAATATAGATGAAAAATGATGTTATGATGTTATTATATCACCCACAATTCTGTTCCAAACCCAAAACAATCAACCAAACATTAAAAAAACAAGATTTTGCAAGGAAAAACTTGAATTTTTATTGAATTTTTGAATCTGTTTCTATAGTCCGTACCTTCTCTCTTCCAAGCATTAAATAAAATTCCTATCAACTTCCTCAACCAATCTGGGTTGGTTGGCAAGCTTAGTTAAGTCTAAAAACATTAAAACACCATTTTCCCTCCTAAATGCTCATAACCGTTGGGATTCAAATATTTGAATTTCCAACTTACATTTGATTGCATATTAATATTAAAAACCTTTTAACTTCTATCCCAATTAATTTATTATTTCTTCTAGGACCTAATTGACTCCCCTAAACAACTTTAGATCTCATTTGGCACTATTGGCCACCCTTACATTGTTTTGGTCCTAAGTCCTTTGCCAGGACTTCTAGGACTTATAATATTTAAATTAAATTATTTATTAGATATTACCATTATTGGCCTCAATATATCCCAATTCACTTTTAGGAATTCTTTAGATCCACTACCTCCATTTGGTTCCAAGGTGGACTTAGGTGTTTGGAGAGGTGCTCCTGCACCAAAATTCTTCATTTAAATTTCAAGACATTCGATAAATTGAAACTCCATGTTCATTATTATAATTTCTAATATTTCATAATCTCCTCAAATTAAAATAACATTCATGCACCTGTTATTTCATCTGCTATGACTGAAAGTATAATCTCCAGCTGAAATTGCTCACGCAACTTCTGTTATTGAATTTGTGGCTGTTGGAATGTAATAGCAAAGCATCAACTCACACACCTGATAATGTTATCAAACCCGCGCCTACTGGGAAGAACCATTTGCAGAAGACTTACGCCTGGCAGAGAATTGAAAGACCCTGTGGTTATGATAATTAAGTCTGGTCACCGCAATCTCTGTATTAAAACATTCGAACAACAAACCTCCTACCGTTAATTCACAACACTACTAGAAATGCACCTAGATTTGCTAGCCACCCACCACTTTCAAAACTCAATGGCATTCTTAGTATTATTTGATGGCACAAGACTCCATCTCACAACACAATGCTTGGAAGAATGAACGTTCTTCTTGGCAATTAAACCCTAGTCTCCTTAGCATTTCGAACCATTACAGAATTCTCCATTTCATCAAAATATAACATAATCAATGAAATCCATTTTCGCAATTCGAAGGCTTTTTAAGCAAAAACGTCAATCTTCTTCATCAGACCAAACTCTAGCTTCAAATACACACTTCTCACTTAAGTGCCTTGAAGCGTCAAGCACACACTTTTTAATTAGAACATAAAGTAACATGATAATAAATTAAGCCAAGCTTAATTGTATAAGATATGAAGACGGATGAACATTATGAACCCAATTGAAGAAGAATGAAGATCAAACTGAAATCCAACTTCCTTGCCTAAAATAGGAGCCACTAACTGACTTAATATAAATAGTAAGTGCACACAGAGATCCCCTAAACATTCGATCAGCTCACGGGAATCGCATTAATGAACTGACAATAGCAAGCATAGGTACTTGCTAAATCGGGGACATTACATAATATAAGGATTCTTGGGGTACCCTAATGTTGGCAAGAGTTCTTTTATTAATAAGATTACTACGATAGATGTGGATGTGCAACCTTATGCTTTTACAAACTAACTTCTAATTGTCCCCTAACTGACTGATTATTAATGACAAACACTAGAATACATATTTGCACTCATCCTACTGCTCACCCCGAAGTCGTCGGTGTCGTTCGAAAAACTATGTGTGCCAAAAAAGGTTGTCAGTAGAATTTATCCAACCATTCAAAGTTGTTGGAACAAACGGTTCAATGCTATGACCGACGGTTAGAAAGATACGCAACGTTGACCGTTTCAGCTGAGGAACACTTTGAGTTTTGACACCGACCGAGAATGTGTTGCCAAATTTAAAAGAAGTTGAATCTCTGAAAACTAAGATAGGCTTTTGTAGGCCCCGGCAACACGGTCCCGTAGCACCTAATGGATAGATTTTACCTCACACGAGCTCCGAGATATGACCCCGCAAAGATTGTTGATTTCATGCTTAAGAGACCTTGAGGGACACTTCAGCACGGAGTCGTCGGCAGGGTTCGAATGAATGTGGGTGCTGAATGAGGTTTCCACTAGCGTTTACCCAGCCATTTAGAGCTGTTGGAACAGACGGTTCGATGCTACGACCGATGGTTCAAAAGATACGCAACGTTGGCCGTTTCAACTGAGGAACATTGAGTTCTGACACCGACCGAGAATATGTTGCCAAATTTAAAATAAGTTGAATCTTTGAAGACTGAGATAGGCTTTTGTAGGCCCCAACAACATGGTCCCGTAGCACCTGACGGATTGATTTTACCTTGTACGAGCTCCGAGATATGACCCCGCAAAGATCATTGATTTCATGCTTAAGAGACCTTGAGGGACACTTCAACACGAAGTCGTCGGTGGGGTTTGAACAACTGTGGGTGCCGAACGAGGTTGCCACTAGCGTTTACCCGGCCATTCAAAGTTGTTGGAATAGACGGTTTGATGCTACGACCAACAGTTCGAAAGATACGCAACATTGGCCGTTTCAACTGAGGAACACTATGAGCTCTGGCATCGACCGAGAATGTGTTGCCAAATTTAAAATAAGTTGAATCTCTGAAAAATGAGATAGGATTTTGTAGGCCCCGGTAGCACGGTCCCGTAGCACCTGACAGATCGATTCTACCTCATAGGAGCTCCAAGATATGACCCCACAAAGATCACCAATTTCATGGTTAAGGGACCTTGAGGGACACTTCAACACAGAGTCGTCGGCGGGGATTGAACGACTGTGGATGCCAAATGAGGTTGCCACTAGCATTTACCTAGCCATCCGGAGCTGTTCGAACTGACGGTTTGATGCTATGACCAATGGTTGGAAAGATACGCAACGTTGGCCATTTCAACTGAGGAACACTTTGAGTTTTGACACCGACCGAGAATGTGTTACCGAATTTAAAATAAGTTGAATCTCTGAAAACTGAGACATGCTTTTGTAGGCCCTAGTAACATGGTCCCGTAGCAACTGACAGATCGATTCTACATCACACGAGCTCCGAGATATGACCCCGCAAAAATCCATCAATTTCATGCTTAAGGGACCTTGAGGGATAGTTCAGCACGGAGTCGTCGGTGGGGATCAAACGATTGTGGGTGCTAAATGAGGTTGCCACTAGTGTTTACTCGGCCATCCAGAGCTATTGGAACTGACGGTTCGATGCTACGACTGACGGTTGGAAAGATATGCAATGTTGGCCATTTCAGCTGAGGAACACTTTGAGTTCTGACACTGACCAAGAATGTGTTGCCGAATTTAAAATAAGTTGAATCTTTGAAAATAGAGATAGGCTTTTGTAGGCCTTAGCAACATGGTTCCGTAGCATCTGACAGATCAATTCTACCTTACACGAACTCTGAGATATGACCCTACAAAGATCACCAACTTCATGCTGAAGGGACCTTGAGGGACACTTCAGCACGGAGTCGTCAGTGGGGATCAAATGACTGTGGGTGCCGAACAAGGTTGCCACTAGTGTTTACCTAGCCATCTGGAGCTATTGGAACTAACGGTTCAATGCTATGACCGATGGCTGGAAAGATACGCAACGTTGGCCGTTTCAGCTGAGGAACACCTTGAGTTCTGATGCCGACCGAGAATGTGTTGCCCAATTTAAAATATGTTGAATCTCTAAAAACTGAGATAGGCTTTTGTAGGCCCCAGCAACATGGTCCCGTAGCACCTAATGGATCGATTCTACCTAGCACGAGCTCTGAGATATGACCCTGCAAAGATCATCGATTTCATGCTTAAGGGACCTTGAGGGACACTTCAACATGGAGTCGTCGACGAGGATCGAATGACTGTGGGTGCTAAATGAGGTTGCCACTAGTGTTTACCTAGCCATCTAGAGCTTTTGGAACTGACGGTTCGATGCTACAACCGACGGTTGGAAAGATACGCAACGTTGGCCGTTTCAGCTGAGGAACACCTTGAGTTCTGACGCCGACCGAGAATGTGTTGCCAAATTTAAACTAAGTTGAATCTCTAAAAAATGAGATAGGCTTTTTTAGGCCCCGACAACATGGTCCCGTAGCACCTAACAAATTGATTCTACCTTACACGAGCTCTGAGATATGACCCTGCAAATATCGCCAATTTTATGCTTAAGGGACCTTGAGGGACACTTCAGCACGGAGTTGTTGGCGGGGATCGAACAACTATGGGTGCCGAATGAGGTTACCACTAGTGTTTACCCAGCCATCTAGAGCTATTGGAACTGAGGGTTCGATGCTATGACCAAGAGTTGGAAAGATACGCAATGTTGGTCGTTTCAGCTGAGGAACACTTTGAGTTCTGACACCGACTAAGAATGTGTTGCCGAATTTAAAATAAGTTGAATCTCTAAAAATTGAGATAGGCTTTTGTAGTCCCTAGCAACATGGCCCTGTAGCATCTGACAGATCGATTCTACCTTGTACGAGCTCTAAGATATGACCCCGCAAAGATCATCAATTTCATGGTTAAGGGACCTTGAGGGACGCTTCAGTACGGAGTCGTCGGCAGGGATCGAACGTCTGTGGGTGCCAAAAAAGGTTTCCACTAGCATTTACCAGACCATTCGGAGCTGTTGGAACTGACGGTGCGATGCTATGACCGACGGTTGGAAAGATACACAACGCTGGTCGTTTCAGCTGAGGAACACCTTGAGTTCTGACGCCGACCGAGAATGTGTTGCCCAATTTAAAATAAGTTGAATCTCTAAAAACTAAGATAGGCTTTTTTAGGCCTCGATAATAAGGTCTTGTAGCACCTAATGGATTGATTCTACCTCACATGAGCTATGAGATATGACCCCGCAAAGATTTCTGATTTCATGCTTAAGGGACCTTGAGGGACACTTCAGCACGGAGTCGTCGATGGGGATCAAACGATTGTGGGTGCTGAATGAGGTTGCCACTAGCATTTACCTGGCCATCTGAAGCTATTGGAACTAATAGTTCAATGCTATGACCGACGGTTGGAAAGATACGCAATGTTGGCCGTTTCAGCTGAGGAACACCTTGAGTTCTGACGCCGACTGAGAATGTGTTGCCAAATTTAAAATAAGTTGAATCTCTAAAAAATGAGATAGGCTTTTTTAGGCCCTAACAACACGGTCCCGTAACACCTAATGGATTGATTCTACCTCACATGAGCTCCGAGATATGACCCTGCAAAGATCACCGATTTCATGCTAAAGGGACCTTGAGGGACACTTCAGCACGGAGTCATCAGCGGGGATCAAACGACTGTGGGTGCCGAATGAGGTTTCCACTAGCATTTACAAGGCCATTCAGAGCTGTTGGAACTGATGATTTGATGCTACGACCGACGGTTGGAAAGATACGCAACGTTGGCCATTTCAGCTGCGGAACACTTTGAGTTTTGACACCAACCGAGAATGTGTTGCCGAATTTAAAATAAGTTGAATCTCTAAAAATTGAGACAGGCTTTTGTAGGCCCCAGCAACACGGTCCTATAGCACCTGATAGATTGATACTACCTTGCACGAGCTCCAAGATATGACCCCACAAAGATCATTGATTTCATGCTTAAGGGACCTTGAGGGACACTTTAGCACGAAGTCGTCGGTGGGGATCGAACGACTATGGGTTCTGAACGGGGCAACTGATAGAAAGTGGGATCAAAAAGTAGTAACTAATAGCAAGTGGGATAATTTAGATGCTTTAATAAACCACTATCTTCTTTACTCAAGCAACATCTGGTTCATCTGCTCGACTGGGGCATGTTTGGGAACAGACAGTCTCCATTTAAACTCAAGTCTCTGGAAGTAGTTATATTTGTTAGTGGAGGAGATACACCCATTGTATTTGCAATAATTTCATGCTCACTATAATTTCCATTACTCTTCAACTGGGATACTCTTTCCAAAATTGCATCTACCCTTTTACCAATTAATGGGTCTATTTGTGGACCTCGAAGGAGTTGGTCACCTAAATGAGAACCTTAAGATGAAGCAGGAACTTCTCTACGAAAGAGATCAGTACCTTGAGAAGCTCTCCACTTGTCAACTAAATTAAAACCTTGGACCATAGATGGCTGCCCTTTGTTGTAAAATGAGGAGTGAGACTGCCTTGCCAAAGGTGGCAATGAACTTACATTTCATGGATAATGCCCAAGTCTTGTAAATGCAAGGCCATTGACAGATAGTCATTTCTAATAGAAATATTTGTGGTGCTAGAATGAAGTGCATGACCAAATTCTTTGTCTGCTAAGGAACCAATTTGGGAAATTAATAGGTCTATTTGTGGACCTCGAAGGAGTTGGTCACCTAAATGAGAACCTTGAGACGAAGTAGGAACTTCTCTACGAAAGAGATCAGTACCTTCAGAAGTTCTCCACTTGTCAGCTGAATTAAAACCTTGGACCATATATGGCTTCCCTTTGTTGTAAAATGAGGAGTCAGACTGCCTTGCCAAAGGTGGCAACGAACTTACATTTCAAGGATAATGCCCAAGTCCCGTAAATGCAAGGCCATTGACGGATAGACATTTCTAATAGAAATATTTGTGGTGCTAGAATGAAGTACATGACCAAATTATTTACCTACTAACGAACCAATTTGGGAAATTAATGGGTCTATTTGTGGACCTTGAAGGAGTTGGTCACCTAAACGAGAACCTTGAGATGAAGCAGGAACTTCTCTACAAAAGAGATCAGTACCTTCAGAAGCTCTCCACTTGTCAGTTGAATTAAAACCTTGGACCATAGATGGCTGCCCTTTGTTGTAAAATGAGGAGT
The DNA here is from genome assembly GCA_027943335.1 of Chamaecyparis obtusa. Lineage (NCBI taxonomy): Eukaryota > Viridiplantae > Streptophyta > Pinopsida > Cupressales > Cupressaceae > Chamaecyparis > Chamaecyparis obtusa. Next base: position 1,005,695 of record BSBK01011829.1, read on the forward strand.
GAGACTGCCTTGCCAAAGGTGGCAATGAACTTACATTTCAAGGATAATGCCCAAGTCCCGTAAATGCAAGGCCATTGATGAATAGGCATTTGTAATAGAAATATTTGTGGTGCTAGAATGAAGTGCATGACCAAATTCTTTGTCTGCTAATGAACCAATTTGAGGCTTCATTTCACATTGCTTTGTGGATAATTCCACAACACTTGTTACTTCTCTATCTAAATTTTTGTTGTCAGTGTACATGTGCACTAAAGAGATTTTGTCACTACTTGAGCTGCTAGCAGATGGTGAGTAATCATCATCATCATCTGACATAGGGTCACACACATATCTTACTTCTTTCCTTTGTCACTTTCCCCTTCCTAGCTCTTCCTCCTTATCTGTAACTTCTATCATGGGTCCAAGAAGCTCTTCCCACTCTTTCCCATTAACTGTGGGCTTTGTCTCTTCATCCTAAGTAATTGGAATACCTTGGATGGCACCAAGATAACCATTTTCTTCTGAAATGTCCTTTTCTCTCACATTAATATCTCTATTAAGAAGATTTTCTATATCTTCCTCTATATATTTAATAGATGTAGCTGCAATCCCATGTTCATCTTGAATATTCCTTGCACCGTTGAGTAATATATCATGCAATTCCTTAATAGTTTCATTCTTAACAGAGTTCATAACTAGATTTTCCATAGCCAATTTTCTTCTTGATCGTTGCAATATTTTGTCCTCAACTGAACATTTTGTAATCAGTTGATATACAATCACATTTTTCTCTTGGCCAATCCTGTGGGCTCGCGATCTGGATCTGGAAGAGTAGTATTAGGAAGAAAAAAGGGGTTGAAATATTGATTCACTAGAAGCATTAGTTCTCAAAAAAAAAATAGTAAAACATACCATATATAATGACTATGTCGACACTCGGTTGCATCATATAATAAGTTGAAATTAGATAATCATAAAACACTTTGTAAAGTACAGCATACATATCATATACAGCCACATCAAATGAGTTTAGCATCAAGAAAGAATTTTTATTTTTCAAAGTCTTGTAATTTCTCTGTGGCTGGTAGCCAATTGCTTATTCACTTATTTTTTGCTTCCTCAATTGGTCAAAAGTTGTAGGATATTCTCTGGGAAACTTTTAATTTTTTCCTATAGGATGCCTTTGTATACAAATTTTGGAGAATCTTTGTTAAAGAGTAGGTAAGGATGGCTAAGAATAAGAAAAAGAAGAGGAAGAGAAGTGTAGGAAGTTACAAAAGGTTAATATACAAGGTGTTGAAACAAGTGCATCCCTCCAAGGGAATATCTAGTGCTGCCATGGATATCATGGAGAGCTTCATGATTGATATTTTTGATAAGATTACTCCTAAGGCTACTTCTCTACTGAAATATAACAAGATCGTGACACTTTCCTCCAGAGAAATTGAGATTGCTGTCGAGTTTGTTCTGCCTGGAGAGCTGGCTAGGCATGCTGCTTCTGAAGGAAGTAAGGCTGTTACCAAGTTTCCTACTGCTCTGGGTTAGGTTTTGTTGGAAGATTTTAGGTTTTTTGTACGTGGTGTTTATGGAAGGATTGTTCAGAAGTTGGTTTTGGCTTGGGTTTATGTGTGGAAGTTAATGTTGAACTGGGATCTTAGTGTATGTAAAGAATATATGAATTATGCTATGTATGCTGTGAAAAATCTCTGAACTATATCATGAAATTCCTTAATAGGTTCATTCTTAACAGAATTCATAACTACATTTTCCATAGCCAATTTTCTTCCTGATCATTGCAATATTTTCTCCTCAAATGAACTATTACCCAAATTTTCATATGCATTCAAATTTGACTGAAAACCATACCTAGGCCTCTATTTTTACTATGTCTACCATCCTTGAAATATTCATGAATTTATTCCATGTTCTCTGGTCTCTGCAAATTATTTTACTCCCTGGTCTGTAGTTGAAAAGTTTAAAAAAACTAGTCGTTGGTATTCAAAATCCTAAAACCCTTTGGCTGTGTTATATTTTCATGTTACCTTTTCCTGATCACTTAAGTTCCCAATTTTCATGTGCCTTTATTAATCCTTTAGTCGCCAAGTCTTTGATTCCTAGCGGTTAACCCCTAAACACTTAGCGATCCCGCGAGTGGTTACCGTTTAGGTTGGCGGTCTTAGTTCAAGCAGCCAGGTCAAGATTCTCAATCTGATAGTTGTCTCATGATCTCATAGGGTCAGAAGATTCCTTGAGATCTTGTGACGATCATCGATTTCTCCTGCCTGCAGAGTTTAACGTGTCAGTGGGACCAGTGCCACCTCATCTGATTTGGTAGCTCCTGATTCGTTGGTGGCATCTGATTTGATAGGTTGTCAATGGGGCCATCTTCCTTGGTGGGTTAAGTTTCGATCAAATCGTGTGGTCATCGTTATACCGGGGGCTCAAGATGCACGTATTTTATCGTGGTGGTATAGCGATAGCCATAGATCTTACTTTATCACCTGACTTCTGTCAATGGATCCTGTGTCAAAGACACATGCTATGTGGATCTATTTTGGCAGCCTGTGATTGGCTGAGGTTGATACAGGTGGAGGGTTGTCAGTGGGGCCGAGCCCTTTCAGCGGTCAAGAGGCTCTGACATCTGTAGAGGATTGATGACTGGCATGTGTTCTCAAGGGTTTGTGTCAGAGCTCACGATCTTACGACAACCACCGATCTTGGTTGGTGTCAAAATTTCCTTCGGTGGGTCCTTATGTGCTGACTTACATGAATTTGGCTGGTCTATGTGGCTGATGTCAATAGGCCCGTGGGGTCAAGGCTTTTTAAGAAGGTAAAGTGCGATCAGATCTCATGGCTGTCATTACACCATGGGCTCAAAGTGCTCAATCATTATGATGGTGGTAGGGTGACAGCCGTCCGATGGTGTTCTCAGGGACGTGGGTCTAGGGACTTGTTAGAGATGTTGATTTGCTCATTTTTTATTGGTTGCTGACTGTCGTAGTGGCGGTTGACTTGTCAGAAGGGTTTTAGACTATTTTAAAGGGCGCATCTGGGTTGGTCATCTACTGAGAAGGTTATTCATCAATGGTTACATTTTGAAGTTTGCTGCTAGCCGTTAATACTCGAATTTGAATATCTCTGCGAGGGTTTTGCTAGGGTTTTGCATTCTTTCGGCCATGCATGATGTTGGTTAGCTCAAGAATTGATTTATCAAGATGGTTGTGGTTGAGAGGGTGATGGAGGTGACCAATGGCCAGCATTGCAAGGTACTGTGCTGCATTTTCACGCCAGGAAGTGCTAGAAGGAGTTGGTGCCACCTTTTCAAACAGTACCTCTTCCAGGGAAATAGATCGGATTTGAAGCCTTCATGACTTAGTGGAGTTGCAGGTGGGTAGATGGGTCAAATTTGTTGTGTCTATAGGTGGACTCAGTCCAAGATCAACACACAAAGAGAAAGATCTGATCTGATGACTGGTTCTCAGAGATTTTCATGATGAGTAATTAGTGTACCTTTAGGGTTTGACATTATTGTAGATTTGTAACCCTAGTTAGGTTAATTTTGACTCCTGCCTGCATGCAGTTGAGTATGTATATATTGTTTTGGAGCCTTTTGAGCTCAAGAATTGGACAATTTGTAGAAAAAAATTCACCCTTTTCTTAAACGCCATCTATGGTATAATTTCTACCCTTTGGCTTATATAGTTGTATTTCTCCCATTGATGATTCAAATATTGCAGAGGTATTTAGTGACAATCCTTCATGTCCCTATGCTTCCTTGTTTGGATTATCTCTTATTGGATCAAAGTATGTGCATGTTTTCAATGTTATTTTAGGGTTCCTGATCCCTCTTCCTTTCTATAATTTTGTGTGTTACTGTGTTTGATTTGATTTAGATGTTCTTGTGGGTATACTTCAGCCCCCTTAACAGTCTTGTCTCAATCCTACACCGAGTTGTAGAAGTGAATGTCTGTTTGCAGGTCATAAGTTGTGTCTTATTCTCAGGCCCTCTTATGAAATACTCATGCAAGCCTATTCAGTAAGTTGTGACCTACTAGACCTAAACTTTTCATTGATTTCATTCCTACATACTGAGATCCAAACCCTAGTTTTGGTGCATCACCTAGTAGGTAGTTTTCTTTCAAGTCATTTCCCTTACAAGCATTCCTTCTATCCCTTTCCCTCCAAAAGTTTTTACTTTCATGTCTAAAAGAAAATTAGGGTGATTATCCAAGAGGAACCAACTTAGAACCTGGAGGTTTCATCTCAGTTAGCAAAGGTCCCACAACTTGGAGATGATTCTCATGTTATACTGAGTTATCAAGACCAAGAGAGCTTGAGACAAAGGCGCAAACTTAGTGTATAACAATTTTGGCACGCCCTGTGGGACACTAAAGATCATATTCATGTTAAAGATATGCTATCTCTGATATGTAGATTGCATAAAATAGGCTTTTAGAAGTCATTCTATCAAGTATATCTGGCGACTCCACTGTTCAAAGATCAGAGGCTACCTTGTTCAAAGTTTTATGAGAAAGATTGAGACTAGAAGCTCAAAGCCTACCCAATTTTCAAAGTTGCCCTCAAAGAGAAGTCACAAAGGTAGGTCAACTCAAAGAACATCTCCTACAAGAAGAGTTCAATCAACACCTCCTGATACTTCAGAAAGGAGACCTTTTCCCTTTCATTCCAAAAGAAGAGGGAGATCTCTAACTAGAGATCTAGAAGAAGATTCAAATCTAGCAACAGATATAGCTCATATAGTTGTCAATCTTCAGATTCCAGCACCTACAATGGCAAGATAGTTTGCTTTTGCACCATTCAACCAAGGTAGCCCATTGGCCTTTGCTCAACATCATGATGTGCCCTTGGTGGTACTTAAGAGTATACCTAATTTCACAAGTGAAGGGCAGACAACTGCTTTTGAGCACATAAGAGGTGTGACCACCATATGCAGCATACACAACATTACTCAAGAAGATGTGGCCACAAAATTATTAGCAGCATCTCTAAAAGGTAAAGCCCTAGAATGGTTTAGAACTCTAACTGTTGGTTCTATTACTTCTTGGGATGAATTAGGGGATGCATTAAGTAAACATTTTGAGGATAAATCAAATAATTTGTCTCCAGTTGAGCAATTAACAACTATTAAGAGAGACCCTCAAGAGCAAATGATAGATTACAATAGTAGATTCCTTAAAACATGGAATAGAATCCCAGTCTCAGTAAGACCATCGGTAGGCCATGCTTTCCTTTATTATTTACAAAGTCTGAATGGTCAAATTTTTGTCATGATCCAGTCTATGGGTGGTACTTCTCTACCCCAAGCTTTTGACATAGCTGTCAGGGCTAAAAACTGTTTAATCCAAGCAGGCATGATTGCTAGAAGGCCCCCAATGCCCATTTTTCCTAGCCTTCAACCCATTGCACCTGCCTAAGTACCCCCGTTTACCCCTATTCCCACCATATTGGCACCTCAAGCTAGTACTAGTGGCCAAGAGTTAACAACTAGTTTCTCTCAAAAGCTGCAAGAGATAAAGAATAGCCAACAAAGCAGTCAGCAAGAAATGACCAACTTGTTGCAGACCTTGACTAAGGAGGTCACATATTTGAAGAAACAAGGTCAAGGAATCAGACCACCATTTTAGACACAAGGCCAAGGTCCTACTCAACAATATCAAAATCAAGGACAGCCTTATCAACAAAATAGGCCACCATACTAAGGAGGCTATCAAGGAAAAAGACAAAGTTTCAATCAGAGACCATTTCAACCATATAACCCTGCACCTCTAAACTCTGCAAACCCAGTGAGGGATGTGGTTCCTAGTCAAAATAATGTGGCTATGGAGAAAGAATGGTGTTTTCCTTGTAATTAGCCTCATAATCAAGCTACATGTTCAAATGGATGGATGAACCGAGCTCTAATGGTTCAAAATGCCTCACAAGCTCAGTCAGAGGTTTTATCTAGTGGATCAGTTCCTCAACAAGAATCACAAGAGAATGAGACTGCGCTCTTGAATTGGGAGCAACCAAACTTCAATGGAGTCAATGATGAGGCTGCTTTTGTTGCCTTTACAAGAGCAAAGAGAAGAGCTCAGGACATGGAGAGATTGGATTCTAATGCTAAAGCCACTACATCTACAAAGCCACTACAGCAAGTTGATCCCATCACACCTAAGGAGGCTCCTGTCATTGCAAGCAAAGAAGGCCAACATTCCAAAGAAGTAGAGCCCATCATGCCAAAGACACAACAAAGAGTACACACTGTGACACCTTATAATATTGTAGACAACATGAAGAAGGTGAATGTCACCATGTCCATGTGGGACTCTTTGGCTCTTCCAGGACAGCTTGAAATCTTGAAGAATTCTATGTCAGAGGTGGCAACTCCTCAACCTGCAAAAGAAGCTGCAAAGCTAGTGTTGGTAAACACTGATCAAGAAAAGGAGTCTCCAAGTAGAAACTCCAAGGCTAATGCCACACAAGTTAGGAACTCAAAGCCACCTCCCTTTTATGTATCTTTAATCATTGGAAAATCTTTAGTTAATAATTGTATAGTAGATAGTGGAGCTACTAGCACTGTAATCCCCAAGAAAGTAGCTAACCAATTAGGACTAAAATATGAGCCCTTCCAAAAGAAGGTTACCCAACTTGATGGATCCTTAGTCAATACTATAGGTGTGGCCAAGGATACAAGTCTAATCCTACATGCTAGTCCTAATTTTTCAATCCTCCTTGATATATATTTCATAGATCTCCCTGCATTATTTGCTATATGTCTGTCAAGGGAATTTATAGCCAAAATAAGAGGCTATTTATCTTCTGATTGGTCTCACATGCTTTTTCATTCAAGGTATGGTACCAAGGTTACCATTAAATCAGAACCATTAGCAGCACACCATATAGAACCATATGTATCCAACACCATCAATGTGAACTGCCCTATATTTGATAGCAGTGACTTCCAAACCATTAATGAAGCAAGCACAAAGATAGAAAGTATCCCTGATATTCTCCTAGATGAGAGAGCTTCAGAGGCCCAAGAAAATCTGATTTAGGATTTTGGTTTGGGAAGTTATTTAATACAAGAGAGTGGAGTCATAGAGCCAAGCCTTCTCAAAGAGGATATTGATTCAGAAGATCAAAGCAATCAAGTTTGGGAACTTTTTTTTGATGGGGCTAGAAGTAGACATGGTTTTGGTGGTGGTGCTATGCTAGTGTCCCCAAAAGGAGAAAGGTATTATACTACCTTTAGATTCAGTTTCCCCTGCACTAGCAACACTGCAAAGTATGAAAGTCTAGTCAATGGACTAGAATGGGCTAGAAAAAGAGGGCTTAAGGCCTTAAAAGTTTATGGCGACAGTGAATTAGTTGTCAGCCAAGTAAGAGGGATAAGTGCAACTAAAAATGATACCATGAAAGCATACAAGCATAGATTTTGAGATGCAATTGAAGATTTCCATGCTTTCAATATTGTTGCCATCCCTAGAAAGTTAAGTCAAAATGCAGATAGGTTAGTTGTTGTTGGATCCCAATATGACATTCCAAATAGCATTTCAAGAGAAATGGATCAACAGCATATCAAAGTGATTGTCAAACCTTCTATTCCTGATAATGATGTCAATTGAAAAGTGTTTGACAATGATGAACAAATTCTGCAATTCTTGTTTGAAGAAGATGTTTTTTCATAGCACAATCAAGATAGGCTATCACAAAACTATGGTGATCAAGTGATACAACTTAAGTCTAATAAGATGCCTAGAGGCCTTGTTACTTTAGAGACTATCTTCAACAAGGATGATGAAGTTAAAAAAAGAAAAGCTATCCTGGTAGTCCAACAAGAACATTGTGTTGAACTAGAGTTGGAACCAGGTAAGAGCTTACAATTTGGAAAAGTGAACACTGAATTGGAAAAGCAAGCTTACACTCAATTATTCAAAGAATTCAGTGATGTTTTTGCATGGCAATATGAGGACCTCAAAGGTTTTGATCTAGCCCTTGCCCAACACACTATTGAATTAGAACCAAATGCCAAACCAGTGAGGCAAAAGCAAAGGCCTATTAATCCTAAGCTTGAGCCACTTATGCATAAAGAAGTGCTCAAATTGATAGAAAGTGGTATCATCTACCCCATTAAGCATACTAGTTGGGTTTCCAACCTTGTTCTTGTCAGGAAGAAGAATGGGGAGCTGAGGTTATGTGTTGACTTTAGGGATCTTAACAGGGCCTCATTAAAGGACTACCACCCACTACCCTCTATGGAATAAATCTTACAATGTGTCTCTAGATCCGAGATATTTTCATTATTGGATGGTTATTCAGGATATAATCAGATCCTGGTAAATGAAGAGGATCAATATAAGACTGCATTTACAACCAAGTGGGGAACCATGGCTTATCAAAAGATGCCCTTTGGTTTGTCAAATGCAGGTGCTACATTTCAAAATGCAATGGATATGGCCTTTAAGAGCCTAATGTACAAGTTTGTGTTGGTCTACTTGGATGACATAACTATCTATTCAAAACATGTAGTAGATCATATCAAACATTTGAGAAAGATTTTTGAAAGGTGTAGAGAATTTGGGATATCTCTTAATCCCAAGAAATGTGTGTTTGCAGTTCATGAAGGAAAACTATTGGAATATGTAGTATCCAGAGAAGGAATTATAGTGGATCTTGAGAGAATTACAGCTATCTTAGAGCTACCCCTTCCACATCATAAGAAAAGTTTCCAATCTTTCATAGGAAAGATTAACTTTGTTAGGAGGTTCTTGCGTAACATTGCAAATTTACTCAAGCCTTTGACAGCCATGTTAAAGAAAAGTTCAACTTTTAGTTGGACCAAAGAAGGGAAAGTCAATTTCCAGGCTATCAAAGAGGCCCTAACAAAAGCCCCTGCTCTCCTAAACCCAAATTTCAATAAGGACTTCATCCTTTATGCTTATGGAGGTCATGATGCCATATCTGCAATATTGACCCAAGAAAATTCAGATGGATTGGAGCAGCCTATTGCTTTCTTTAGCAAAGGTTTAGAGGAGTATGAACAGAGATACTCTTTTCTAGAGAAACATGTACGTGTTGTGGTAAAGAGCCTTAAGAAGTTTAGATATCTATTGACCCATAGCAAGGTACATTTAAAACTTACTCATCCAAGTGTCAAAGAGTTTCTGCTTTCCAAGGACCTAAATGAGAAAAGAGCTGGTTGGATCACCAAGGTGATGGAATATGACATTGATATTCAAACTACCAAGATGGTTAGAGGAAGAGGTCTTTGTGAGCATTTGGAAGAGGATGAAAGTGCAAAGAAATCAGAGCAATTGGATGCATCTCTGGTGGTGCATTCTACATAAGAACAAGCCAAGGCAACAAGTTGGTTTCCTAATATGATCAATTATTTGAGGACATGACAATGTCCTGTAGGTTTGGATTCAGCCAAAAGAAGGTATTATAGGTTACAATCTATTCCTTTTGTGTTGATTGATGATGTTCTTTTCAAAAAGGATCACAGTGGTGTCTTTTTGAGATGCATAGATTCAGAAAAGATAGCAGATGTCCTATTTGAGTTTCATGATGGACCTTCTGGAGATCACTTTTCTCCTAGGAATACTACTTTTAAGATCATGAGGGCTGGATACTATTGGCCATCTATCTTTAAAGATAGTCATGATTATGTTAGGAGATGCATCAAGTGTGCCATGTTTTTAGGAAAAGAGAGGCTTGCAGCCTTACCCATATAGCCAGTCAGAATAGATCAACCCTTCATGAAGTGGGGTATAGATTTCATTGGCATGATTAATCCTCCATCTAGTGTAGGACATAAGTGGATAATTACTGCAATAGATTATTTCACTGGATGGATAGAAGCAATTGCATTGAAAGAGGCCAATGAGAGTGTTGTCCTAAGCTTTTATGATGATTTAATTCATAGGTTTGGCACTCCTAATTCCATCATTTCAGATAATGCCTTGGCATTCATAGGTCTTAAAGTCTCAGAGTGGGCAGTCAAGAATGGCATCTATCTGAATACCAGTTCAAATTATTACCCTCAAGGCAATGGCTTAGTAGAATCAACTAATAAGAATTTGATCAGAATAATCAAGAAGACTCTTCAAGACAATCAGAGAGATTGGCATACAAAGCTCAAATCTACGCTGTGGTTAGACAGAATTACCCCAAAGAAAATCAACAAAATTACCAGCTCTGGACTTAGCTACTCAATATGCCCTATTTGATGAGGAAGATCCCTTATAGATCAGATATGCCCAATTGATGGAATTAGAAGAACTCAAAGGAAGGTCAATGCAAGATATGGAGTTTCATCAGATTCAGACAAAGAAGAGCTTTGATAGAAGGGCTAGGATCATAAATTTCAAAGTCGGAGACATAGTCCTCAAGTGGGATGAGTTTAGGTCTAAACCTGGCAGGCACACCAAATTTGACTCCTTTTGGAGTGGACCATTTGTAATCACAGAATGTAAGGGCTCCAATGCTTTTCAACTATCAAATATGGAGGGAGTCCCCTTACCTATTTCTGTGAATGGTTTTCACATGAAGCCTTGTTTTGAGGTTAACCCCTCTGTAAATTTTATAAAAGTTCCCCTATTTTTTCCTTTCCTTGCTTTCTAGTTAGTTCCTTGTTTTCTAAGAAGTGCTCTAAGCACAATTCCAATTCTACCTCTCTGAGAGAGTTTTGAAATTTTGATGACCCCATGCCCAATGGATTGTCAAGGTCATTGGTTTCCTATGTCTAGCAGGCTGACATCCAGCAGAAATCGCCAAAATGTTAACCAAATTTTTATATGCATTCAAATTTTGTTGAAAACCATACCTAGGCCTCTATTTTTACCATGTCTACCATCCTTGAAATTTTCATGAATTTATTCCATGTTCTCTGGTCTCTGCAAATTATTTTACTCACTGGTTTGCAATTGAAAAGTTTAAAAAAACTAGCCGTTGGTATTCAAAATCCTAAAACCCTTTGGCCACATTATATTTTCATGTTACCTTTTCCTGATCACTTAAGTTCCCAATTTGCACATGCCTTTATTAATCCTTCAGTCGCCAAGTCTCTGATTCCTGGCAGTTAACCCCTAAACACTTAGCGATCCTGCGAGCGGTTACCGTTTAGGTTAGCGGTCTTAGTTCAAGCGGCCAGGTCAAGATTCTCAATCTAACGGTTATCACATGATCTCATAGGGTCAGAAGATTCCTTGAGATCTTGCGACAATCATCGATTTCGCCTACCTGCAGAGTTTAACATGTCAGTGGGACTAGTGCCACCTCATCCGATTTGGCAGCTCCTGATTCGTCGGTGGTGTCTAATTCGACAGGTTGTCAATGGGGTCATCTTCCTTGGCGGCTTAAGTTCCGATCAGATCGTGTGGTCATCATTATACCAAGGGCTCAAGATGCACGTATTTTATCATGGCGGTATAGCGATAGCCATAGATCCTACTTTATCACCTAGCTTCTATCAATGGGTCCTGTGTCAGAGACACATGCTATGTGGATCCATTTTGGGGGCCTGTGATTGGCTGAGGTTGATATAGGTGGAGGGTTGTTAGTGGGGCCGGGCCACTTCAGCAGTTAGGAGGCTCTAACATCTCCAAAGGATCAAAGGCTGGCGTGTGTTCTCAAGGGTTTGTGTCAGAGCTCATGATCTTACAACAACCTCTGATCTTGGTTGGTGTCAGAACTTCCTTCAGTGGGTCCTTATGTGCTGACTTGCTTGTATTTGGTTGGTCTGCATGGCCGATGTCAATGGGCCCGTGGGGTCAAGGCTTTCTAAGAAGGTAAAGCATGATCAGATCTCATAGCTATCATTACACCATGGGCTTAAAGTGCTTGATCGTTATGATGGCAGTATGGTGACAACCGTCTGATGGTGTTCTCAAGGACATGGGTCCGGTGACTTGTCAGAGATGCTGATTTTCTCATTTTTTATTGGTTGCTGACTGCCGCGATGGTGGTTGAATTGTCAGAAGGGTTTTAGACTATTTTAAAGGGTGTATCTGGGCCGTTCATCTGTCGAGAAGGTTATTCATCAATGGTTACATTTTGAAGTTTGTTGCTAGCCATTAATACTTGAATTTGAATATCTCTGTGAGGGTTTTGCTAGGGTTTTGCATTCTTTCAGCCATGCACAATGTCAGTTAGCTCAAGAATTGATTTCTCAGGATGGTTGTGGTTGAGAGGGTGATGGAGGTGACCGATGGCCGGCATTGCAAGGTATTGTGCCGCAATTTCATGCCAAGAAGTGCTAGAAGGAGTTGGTGCCACCTTTTCAAATAGTACCTCTTCCAGGGAAATAGATCAAATTTGAAGCCTTCATGGCTTAGTAGAGTTGCAGGTGGGTGGATGGGTTGAAGTTTTTGTGTCTTCAGGTGGACTCAGTCCAGGATCAACACGCAAAGAGAAAGATCTGATCTGATGACCGGTTCTCAGAGATTTTCATGATGAGTAATTAGTGTACCTTTAGGGTTTGACATTATTGTAGATCTGTAACCCTAGTTAGGTTAATTTTGACTCCTGCCTGCGTGCAGTTGAGTATGTATATATTTTTTTAGAGCCTTTTGAGCTCAAGAATTAGACAATTTGTAGAAGAAAATTCACCCTTTTCTTAAAGGCCATCTGTGGTATCATTTCTACCCTCTGGCTTATACAGTTGTATTTCTCCCATTGATGATTTAAATATTGCAGAGGTATTTTGTGACAATCCTTCATGTCCCTATGCTTCCTTGTTTGGATTATCTCTTATTTTATCAAAGTATGTGCATGTTTTCAATGTTATTTTAGGGTTCCTGATCCCTCTTGCTTTCTACAATTTTGTGTGTTACTGGTTTGATTTGATTTAGATGTTCTTGTGGGTATACTTCAGCCCACTTAATAGTCTTGTCTCAATCCTACACCGAGTTGTAGAAGTGAATGTCTCTTTGCAGGTCATAAGTTGTGTCTTATTCTCAGGCCCTCTTATGAAATACTTATGCAAGCCTATTCAGTAAGTTGTGACCTACTAGACCTGAACTTTTCATTGATTTCATTCCTACATACTGAGATCCAAACCCTAGTTTCGATGCATCACCTAGTAGGTAGTTTTCTTTCAAGTCATTTCCCTTACAAGCATTCCTTCTATCCCTTTCCCTCCAAAAGTTTTTACTTTCATGTCTAAAATAAAATTAGGGTGATTATCCAAGAGGAACTAGCCTAGAACCTGGAGGTTTCATCTCAGTTAGCAAAGGTCCCACAACCTGGAGATGATTCCCATGTTATACTAAGTTATCAAGACCAAGAGAGCTTGAGACAAAGGTGCAAACTTAGTGTATAACTTGAACATTTTTTAATTAGTTGATATACAATCACAATTTTCTCTTGGTCAATATTGTGGGCTCGCGATTGAGCCTGTAGATCCACAAAAGGGTTGAAATCTAGATCTAGTGGAAGATTAATATTAGGAAGAAGTGATTCACTAACATATCATCTTTATAAAAAATTAATTTGGATTCACTAGAAGCATTTTGTGACATTTTTGGACAATAAATCCAAGTTATTCTTGACTGTCCTGAACAGGGATTTTGCAAACAATACTTTGTTTATTTTGAAAGTTTAATGAATGGATTGACTCCCCCACCCCCTATGGTCAATGTGATTGGTGGGAGGAGTCATAAAATTTATATAATCCTTGTATAGAACTTTAAATGTAGGGATGGGTAGGTATTGTGGAGGAGAGACCACAAACATGGAGAGTAAAGTGCTAATTGGGGGTTACTAGTGTTGGGACCAGTCATGGTCTGAGAGATTCATCCATTGGAGGGCCATATTTTATGGCTTGGATGGTCATATTATGTTATTTTAATGGTTTTTAAACCCTTAGTTTTATTGGGAAGTGTGTGGAGGTGTTAGATTGGAGAAGCCACAGGTGTGAATGCCTTAAATAGAGGGTTTTGTAGTTGGGTGTTTAAAACTTGTTGTCTATTCTTGAAAAGTGGAAAATCCTTGGTTTAGGATCATAATAAAAGATTTTTTTTGGTCATGGAACCCTGGAAGTAAGTGGGTGATAGGGTTTCTTTGTTAGGAGGGGCTAATTAGGCTTGGGAGAAGAGCACTTAAAAAAGGAAGTCTACACCAGTCAAAGATTTAAAGTCTGATATTGATATCAACTTAGGAAATCTGAAAAGGGTACTCAAAAATGTAAAAAAATTGATAGGTTGTTTGGGAATTTTGGGAGAAAAATGTAGATTTCAATTTTGGCAAGGCTACTAGGCAGGCCTGGAAGGCTATAGTGGAAGAATGGTGAACGATGAGTGGATAGGAGTGAAAGGGGAGTTTTAAAATGTCTAATGTACCATGTTAATATGATCCATAGCATTGGGATCAAGGTAAGAAATCTAGTTTGGTTTTTGGTGTGTTGGAGGCACTAGGTGCACTAAGTGGCCTAGGAGGGTACTGGTGCTTAGAGAGATTGCAACAAAGAAAAGTGATAGTGAAATCATGAGTGTGGTTGTGGAAGTGACTTAAAAAGTTAGAGAACTCCATTTGATCTTTGAATAGGACTGATTCCTTGAGTTGATTCCAAGTTACTTGTTGAATCCTCGAGTTGAGTTGGCCTATTTAAGGTGATAGTGGAGGGCTCTGCATCAAGATGGTATGAAAGGAGAGAATGAAGTAAAGGATTCTCCAAAGCTGAGAAATGAAAAGAAAGTGATGTTCAAAAGGAAGAGAATAAGAAAAAGAAGAGGAAGAGAAGTGTAGGAAGTTACAAAAGGTTAATATACAAAGTGTTGAAACAAGTGCATCCATCCAAGGGAATATCTAGTGCTGCCATGGATATCATGGAGAGCTTCATGATTGATATTTTTGATAAGATTACTCCTGAGGCTGCTTCTCTGCTGAAATATAACAAGATCATGACACTTTCCTCTAGAGAAATTGAGATTGCTGTCAAGTTTGTTTTGCCTGGAGAGCTGGCTAGCCATGCTGCTTCTGAAGGAAGTAAGGCTATTACCAAGTTTCCTACTACTCTGGGTTAGGTTTTGTTGGAAGATTTTAGGTTTTTTGTATGTGGTGTTTATGGAAGGCTTGTTTAGAAGTTGGTTTTGGCTTGGGTTTATGTGTGGAAGTTAATGTTGAACTGAGATCTTAGTGTATGTAAAGAATATATGAATTATGCTATGTATGTTGTGAAAAATCTCTGAACTATAAGATTTTTACAATGAATTAATAATGAAAAATATTTTTACAATTCAGCTCAATAGGAGCACTGGAGGAAAGAGCTAAGTAGAGAAAACCTTCTGGTATTGCCCCAAAAAATAGAAGAGAAAGGTTGTCATTAAATGTTACAAACTTCCCATTATACATACAGGGTAATGCATGAGCAATTTACAATCCACCCAATTTACAGTGCCATATAAATTTGACATGTTACGATATTTTGTATCTCCATTTAGTCCAATGAACCAATTGGGTCTTCCCTACCCTTGATTGTCTCAAGTATTGCCTCGTGGTCTGACTCATGAACCTTCCAAAGAGTTTTATTTTGTGGTCTTCCCCCATATCTGATTAAGTGGACATTTGATGCAACGACAAGGTTTGAATAATGAAGAATCTTTCTGTGTGTCTCCTAATCCTTGAACAACCACAACCAAGGGTTCTTCATAGCATACCATCTAAGCCATGTACCAGTTACAACCACTGCTCCTATAGGGTATTCTAATTCTTCACCATCGATAACTGAGCGATCCAATTTCTTTTTTGTCTCTACACAATGACACAAATAATAATATGTCCCTTCTTCATTATCTTCAGGTGCAATAACAACAAAAACATGGCCTGTAATGATATAAACATAATGAGGACATTAGTTTACTAAATATTTATGATAAAGTACTAAATTTGAGATTATTTGTATGTGGAAAATACCGACCTGGTTGTACTAGATCAGATATGCAATCAAAGTCAATGGATGATTCCATTTCTGTCGGTTGTAGTGATTCATGGGGATGATAGGAGGCAAGTGGACTCAAAATATGTGTATACGATTCATCAACCCATTCCTTTGACTCACACCCATTCCAATCTTCATCTACACATGATGAACAAAAGCATGCCATATGTCGTGTGTGGATACTCTATGAACCTGCATTACAACTTCTAAAAGAGTGTAGCTCACTCGATCCTATCAATGTACAATAATCCTCATATGGTGCAATGTTAGTTTCATCCATCAACCAAAAAAATATACGAACCATAGACTCGCCTTCATTACCTGGACCCATTGTAGCATTACACCACTGGACAATACATCCTGGATCTGACAATGTTGCTTTCTCTATGTACTTTAATTCTTCACGTGCTAAGGCTCTTTTAATACATGCACCTGTGCCATTGTGCTCTCCCTTTCCATGACCGGCCTTTGTGAAATTCCACATATATTGAATTCCAGTAATCTTATGCATCCTGCAGCCAATAAAACATCCACAAATTCTTGAATTGGGATGCACAATTATCTGACCAAATGATATGTCGATGATATTTTATACCCCTATTTGCCAAATGACCATAAAATATTTGAAAGAAACCATGTACAAACTTTGTAGAATGTGAGTGATCATCACTGATATAAAAATGATACTCCCTCAATATCTTCATGTTCTCCTCTGTACTGTCTGGTGCATGCATGAATGCTATATGAACAAATATAGCAACCTTTTGAGAGCTGTAATACTTTGCTTGCACCTCATTATGTGGTTGTAATGTGTAGTTCTCTACAAAGTCCACAACTGAAACACTGGTATCAAGTGGGAATGTGTCCTTGCACAACTTGAATTGCATATCTAACAATCGCGCTCTATGTGTATGCCTTGCATACTCATGAATAATTTTTTTACAAAAAATGTCCATGAACTAATACACTGGAATTTTTTCAGTTACTAAATCACATCTTTTAGCCTCTTTTCCATCTTTTAGATTGTATGTCATGGTCTTATATTTTCCAAATTCCACTATTTCATTATTGATTGCATGCGTACTCTCCATATGTTGACAAATTGGCAAACGTCGAAAACCTCTGCAATCTATGCATGTACCATTCAAGCATGAGAGCTTGTAAAATTGTTGACCATCCACTCTTTCACATAAAATGGTAGATATTAATTCCCTTGAAGATCTAGGTGGGACATTTATGTTACAATCCTACAAAATATTGTTAGAGTGCAAAGCTACACATATATTCCTATAAACTTCAAAATGGTTAGAAAATTCAATATGTACCCTACAACAACAAGTTGTGCATGTGTGATTTATCTTGACATAAAAAGGTTTACACATTTCAAAATATCTCTGACTAATTTTAATTTGAGGATATGTATGCATAAATTCTGCAAAGAATTGTGTCTGAGTTGAATCCAAAAAATGTTTTGGATGTGGAACATGAATTCAACTACCAATCCTCCTTCTTACAACATCTCTTTGATTAGGAGATACCCGTGTATTATTCTTCCAAAATTCTTCAATCAATGATTTCAAAGCTTCAATAATTGCTTTATCTTTTCATGGTAGTCTACCGAAAAATGCCCATAACTCATTTCTATTTGGATCTGCCACTCTTTCACGCCTTCCCAAGGCTCTCATAAGAGACTTTCTACTTATTTTCAATGTTTTGCTTGTCTTTCTAATGAGTCAAGATTTCTTCATTTGAGTGCTTACTATTGTTGATGTAAGTACATGTTGTGTGACATTACTATCTTTCATGCATGATGTAGAACCCACACTCTCATATGTAGTCATTAGATTCTTTATGATGGGCCTAAATTTTAGATTTCTCATCATTTCAACAAATAGTTGACATCTTCCTGTCATGTTTAAATTCTCAAAAAATGATCTCCAAATACAATTAACATTTCTTTGATAAGTACGCGTGGGAATCTTGTTAGGCATTGCTTGCAAAATGTTAGTATCAATATCAATCAAATATTTTGGTTTTCTATATTTAATAATTCTAGGAGCATCAAAAACATTATGTGTGAATTGCGTACCATCTTGAGTGCCTTCAACATGAGACGATGTTGTGCCCACACCTTCAAAAGTAGACAATGATGTGCCTTCAACATGATCGAAGAGTGTGCCCACAACTTCGAGAGTAGACAATGGTGTGCCTTCAACATGATACATTGGTGTGCCTCCACCTTCCGAAGTAGACAATGGTGTGCCTCCACCTTCGGAAGTAGACAATTGTGTGCCTTCAACATGATACATTGGTGTGCCTCGAACATTGGATGATGATGTCTCTTGAACTTGGGATCTCATAGATGATGTACCCGCATCTTCATAATTCAATTGTCTCATTGCATGCAACTTTCTCATTCATTGTCTTTTTTATTCCAATTCCAATTCTCTCTTATTTTGTATTGATGTTTCATGTTCCTCATCCAAAGGAAAATCTTCTTCTATAGTATCTAAATTTTTTTTGTTCATGAAGTTGTCTCATTCTTTCCCTTTTCTTCTCTCTGTCTCTTTCATGCTCTTCCGGTGTTGAATTCTTTGCTCGTTTCCTTGGCATGATGATGATTTCTACATATCAATTGATTACAATTTTAAAAATATAATATAAATGTAAACCAATAAGTCAAATTATAATATAAACCTCTTACAATATGACAAAATATAATATAATATTATTACACTTCTATCAAATAATGTATCAAGAAAAAGTCTATATCATACAAATTATAAACCAAAACACTATTAACATTTGACATGTAAAAAATAAAAAACTTACCTCAATCTACTTTTGTCTTTTTGATTCCAATAATTGACTTTCACGATGGTGCAAAGCAAAAATTTGTCACTATGGTAAAGATGTTGATTTGTCACTATCAACACCATGAAAAGTGAAAGCTTTCTGGAGAAAATGCAGAATTCAGAAAGCATAACAAAATGTGGGCCTCTTTCATGAGATCCTTGCCAAATAAGACTGTTTCTTCTAGTTTTACATAGCGTGAGCACGCTATAGGGCGTGTCCCCTATATAAAACAAAAAACATGTCATGTGCATCTAGTCTTAAACATAGGGTGCACGCCCTATAGGGCGTGCGCCCTATGTAAAATAAGAAAAAGGGAGAAAAGAGACAGAGGGAGAGAGAGAATGCAGAGAGTAGGAGAGAAGGGTAACGAGAGAGAGAAGGGGAGATGGAGAGAGAGAGAGAGAGAGGTGGGGTACGAAGGA